>CM076671.1:7471813-7550281 GCA_038496675.1 Rachycentron canadum
ACTGCTCCACCCTGTGATCATAGATTTAGGGTTGTCTGATTGTTTTGAAAGTTAATAGCATCATCATCAAAGATTAGCGGTGGTGTGTTGTACCTGTAAGCGTTAAAAAACAGTTGTGTTGATGGTGTATTGTCTGAGATTAGACGCCTGCATGACAAAATTATTCACGGCTCCAAGGGAAATGTTAAGCGTTGAAGTGAGTTATTGTTGCAAATCTATCTGACTACAAAACATCCATGTCAAGCAATCCTCAATGAGAGCCAGTATACATGAGGGAATGAATCATCACTTGATTTCTCGAGCACAACCTTTGATCAAAGCAATCTCCTGCAAATCCTTCAATGACTGTAATCATTTCACTTGTCTATAAGGAATGAGGACTGTTAGTATGTGTGCTTATGCTTTTCCTCTATGGCTTTGCACCAAATAAATATAGTGTTGGATACATTTATAGACCCTGGCATGTTAGTTACGTCGCACAATAAAGCTTTACATTCAAACTGTACAAATAACCTAATAAAATACGATGTATAATTCGAGTTATCAGGCCACATATGTGAATCAGCGTTAACATAACATGGCGTATATCATAACACATTACCACAGCTTTTTGTTAGTGTTACAGATTTATACTTTGGTTGTATTTTGCTCATATTTTGGATAAAATATTTTAGATAAAATATGTTTGATCTATTGAGAGGGAAAGGGAGAAGAAAAAAATAAGTAAATGACAAAATACATGCTCATATTTAATTTATTTATATTATATATATATATTAAAATAATATATATGGAAATAAAATTGTATATAAAATGCATAAATGTGATAATTTGCATTAAATTCTAATTTTATTTTTTCGGTTTTTTAAGTTGTGATCACCCTTCCGCCGCAGCAGGTGGCAGTAGAGAGTTAGTTGAGGCTAAAAGCTCCTCAGAAAAATACAAAGACGAAGACGAGTCAACAACAGTGCAGCACTTGCTTGAGGTACCCGCCCACGTCTGACTTGTGTAGTTTTCACCAAGTTTCAGCCTTTTGCATGAACCTAACACGCTTCGAAGCTGCAGCGGGTCTTCGCACGCTTTGAACTCACGATTTGCACTTCCGGGTGTCGTTAGCCGTTAGCCGTTGCGGAGTAGCTAAGCTAACTAGTAGCCTCCCCTGGTTTGTGCGTGGGTGTGTGCAGCCCTGCAGAGCATGGTAGCTGCGTCACACAACTGTTGAGTTCACTTTTAACTGCTAACTGGGTTTAGCTTCTTCGTCTGCCTCATCTCTCATCCGCAGGTTGTTCCTTGTTTCGTCTGGGCCAGACACTAAAGCGCAGCAGCGTCAAAAATGGACACGAGAGCCTTGAGGAACCCGTACCCCGACTATGATGGGAGCCCTGCGTCCACACAGGCGTTGTTTGACTGCCAGGGAAAGGTAACGCACAAGTCAGCGTGTAGCTAAGCGTGTGTGTCTCTCTTCCATGCAACGCTCATTATTTCTAAATGTTCTTCACCTTCAGCTGACATCAGAGTTTGGCCAGCGGCTGAGCAGCAAGGTCAGCGAGCTTTTAGCCGTCATGGAAAACGGGCTGAAGTCTGCGGATCCAAGGGACTGCACGAGTTACACGGGCTGGGCAGGTGATGACACTATTACACGTCTGCTGTTCACTAGTGACATCAGTCGCCCCCCGCAGCAAAAGGGGGCTGCACTGATGTGAAAACTTCATCTCAAGAAGTGAGGCTGCACATGTGATTGTGTTTTTCTGTGCTGGAAAATCCACAATTCAATGAAGCATCTGCAGTAGAAAGAGAATTCTTGTTTGTCTTGTTTGTATATCTTGTTTTTTATTATTATTGTTATTATTATTATATTTATTTATTTATAAATGGTGAAAAATGAATATTCACATAACAGGGGCTTGATTTTTCTGCTAATTGATTGATTTTGAGTTCGTAATATCTAAATTTTAGTCACATTCATTCTTCAGAATGACAGATTTACACACTTCATCATAGGTGACCAGTCGTTGCTGTGCAGCTTGACTTCAGCTATGTTTTAAAACACGAAACATTTTTGCTTTAGCTTCCAAAAGCCCTGTCCTCAACAAGCGCTGGTCTGTCTGTCGACAGGCATTGCTCTGCTCTACCTGCACCTTCACAGTGTGTTCAGGGAGGAATCCTTCCTTCAAAGAGCCCTGGAGTATGTCAGCCGCAGCCTGAAGTGTCTGACCCGACGCCATGACGTCACCTTCCTATGCGGGGATGCAGGGCCACTGGCTGTGGCTGCTGTGGTCTACCATCGCCTGCAGAGGGGGCAGGAGACTGATGAGTGCATCAACAGGTCACTTGATGCAAAGTGCATATAAGCTTTCTGACAAGAAATGGATTAAATATCATGGTGGTTCTGTACTTGATATAAAGCCATCATGTTGCAAAACTGACTTCTCAGTATTTTATGTTTTATTTGACTCAACCAAATATGAAATCAATGAAAATATTCACGGCAAATAAGTCATATGTTGCATCATTATATATATATATTTTTTTTAAGTTTAATGGTAAAAAGACTTATGCAGCACACATTACATCACATCCCTGCACACAATTATACACTGATGGTGCAGCCATCACAGTCGAGACCAGAGGAGCTGGGATCCATTTTCTTTGTACAAAGAAATGCAGCAGTGTGGAGCTGCAACAGTGTTCGAGAATTAGATCTGGTTTAAATGTGCTCGCAACAAATGCCTTTGATTGGTCTGTTGTTTGTTGAGTTGTTTACCTCTGACCATTTGATTAGATGAACAGTCACAGTGGGTCACCATTACTCTTGAGTGCATTTCAAGTGATCACATTTATTATACAGTTGTTCTCTTGAATAGAGCAATTATTTTAAGGTTTGGTTCAATATTGCAATAGAAGATGATGACAAAAGCTCTTTCTGACTCATGTTGCTTTCCTTCCCAGACTGCTGCAGTATCACCAGACTGTGGTGAAGGGATCGGGCGGGCTGCCAGATGAGCTGCTGTATGGGCGAATGGGCTACCTCTACTCCCTCGTCTTTATCAACCAGCAGCTTGGGCACGACAGGATCCCACTGCAGTACATCCAACAGGTGGGACCAAGCAAGGAAACAGTGGGAGACAAATGTTTGTGTCCTTCTAATTTCACTGCAGATGGGCTTTTGCTTAGCCAACACCCCCATTTGGAAGACAGGACAAGAAAAAATGGAGTAAACATAAGTATTATCAGGTTGAGACTCTCTGGCTATAATCCAGCTTCTCTGACTTCTTGGTCACTGCCCCATGTTTCCCATTTGGTCTTAATTTGCTCAGTGTTACACATACTGATGTCCAATTGCTCCAATTTCCCTTCCATTGATTTCTTCCAGTTGGACAGACTAGTTGCGTTTCTGAGCTGGGATGTGCCGTTTCCCTCCGCAGGTCAGCGAGGCTGTGCTTGCATCAGGCGAGCAGCTCAGCAGGAAGTTTAGGGTCCAGAACCAGAGTCCTCTGATGTACGAGTGGTACCAGGAGCAGTATGTTGGCGCCGCTCATGGACTGGCGGGGATCTACTACTTCCTCATGCAGGTAAAACGGGTCTCTGGTGCAGGTGACAAGCAGCCTCAGTCTTGATGAAACAGAACGACGCGTCCAAAAATAAATTCAAAATGGATACACTTTTGCAATTCCGCCTATATCATCTGTTGGTTGAGTGTGTATTCTGCATCATTTGGGCATTGTAGGGGCTGCAGGGATTTTCATTGTTGATTAATCTGTTTATTTTTCTAATTGATTGATTGATTATTGAACAACAACATCAGAAAATATTCAATAATGTCAATCACAAGTTTCCAGATCCCAAGATGTCATTTTAAACTTGTCTATTTTTGTCTTTGTATATAGATATTCAATTCAGAATCATATTAAACAGAGAAAAGAAGCTAATCCTTGCCTTAACAAACCACAAATAGCACTTTCTGCTTGATAAAGCACCTAAACAAAGCATCAATGACTGAAATCTTTGTTGGTAAATTGATCAAACAACTAATTGCCTCAAGGACTAATTGTTTGAGCAATAATGCAGTCAGCCAAGTGTGATGCCACCTGTTACCTTCACCTGTTGCTTATTCGTGCATGCAGCCGGGCTTTGTCTCCTCCGAGGAGCACGTGCACAGGCTGGTGAAGCCCAGCGTCGACCAAATCTGCCGGCTCAAGTTCCCCTCAGGAAACTACCCTCCCTGCATCGGGGATGACCGAGACCTGCTGGTGCACTGGTGCCACGGATCGCCGGGGGTGATCTACATGCTCCTGCAGGCATACAAGGTGAAGACGCGGTCATTTATCAGAAAGGAACAGCTAACAAAATATGCATGGATATTCCAGGATTAGACAGAGTAAAAGGTGTTCATTTCCAGAGTCATTGTGCCATCTAGTGGTGAAGTTAAGTAAATTTCTGATTAAATCCCAGCTGAAATAGTGAAAACATTCTCTCACCAAGCACAATATATCATCTGATGTGTCCCAGCCTACCTTGTTTTGTCCATGTTACCATCAGGATATACAAAAAGCATAAATTCCTACATTTAACTTCCCTTTTTCTCGTCCACGTCACCCCTTCCTCCAGGCCTTTGGAGTGTCTCAGTACGTTGAGTACGCCCTGCAGTGTGGAGAAGTGGTGTGGAGGTGGGGTTTGCTGAAGAAGGGCTATGGGCTGTGTCACGGCGCGGCAGGTAACGCCTACACCTTCCTGGCCCTGTACCGGCTGACGCAGGACCCCAAGCACCTTTACAGAGCCTGCATGGTGAGAGCGCACGAAAGGAACTTTTCAGTCTAATCTGTATACAGATTAGAACTGCAGATATTAATTGTGGCGCTCCAGCAATGCATCCATCTTAATTAGTGCACAAAAGTAGAAATTAATATCTTCATTTTTAATGTTTTATTTATCTGTGAAAGTCTGGTAAACATCTGAATGCACAATACAGAAGGCATGTCTCTTTGTATGCATGTCTAGTACCCAGCCAGGAAATAACAGCATTTTATCTCAAACCAAAACATCTTAGGAGGAAGGACAAACAATATTGTAGAAGAAAATCAATTATATATGTTTTTACATTTCACAATGACCTTCAAACTTTCTCTGCTGCTGGACAGATTTGACTGCATCTTAATGCCATAAACAAATAAGTCCTTCTAACCCACTGTCTATGGATTTATAATAGTATATAATGCAACCCTAACAAACAGAAGAGGTCAATTTATTTTTCTTTTATTCTAATGCTTTGTGTTGTGTTTGTCCTTGCCTTTTAAGATGTGAAAGTCGTGTTAAACTTTGTTCAAAGCACAAACCAGTTACAGCACAATTAGGCAGCTCGCCAGCCTCAAAATCATAACTGATTGCAGGAACGGCGAGCGCGTGAGAGGCGGGGCCTTGCATGTTTATTGACAATGGGTCGGTAGCTGTCGGTGCCGGTCGGCGTCAAAGCGGGGCCGAGCTAGGCGGCGACCGACTCTCTTTGGATGCGCTCCAGGTGGCACAAGTCCCACGTGTATTTTCATTAATATGCATCTGTTCATGGAAGATGGAAATAGACCCTTCAGATGTCTTGCCTGGGCTCTGCTACATGCTCCCAGCGCAACAGGGTGACATAGTGGTCATAATCTGATACCCCGACAGATGCTAGCATTTCACTGAGAGGAGCACAATTTCTAGCGGTTGTTGACATTGCTGGCTGTTCTCCTGAGACGGTTCAGCTCCAGTGCTCTGTTGTGACACAATGGAAATGTTATTATGACACGACCCCTCTCTCTCTCCCGCTCTCTCTCTTTCTCTCTCTACAGTTTGCAGACTGGTGTATGAACTACGGCAGGCACGGGTGCCGAACACCAGACACCCCCTTCTCACTTTTTGAAGGTAATATGAGATGATGTGTCCTACATCCCAGAAATAACTTAATATCATTTGCTTGGCTCATTAAAAAAAAAAACAAACACAGAATAGAGCTGACTTGCTATAATTAAACCAATCATTTTTGATCAAGTTATGTGTTAGCTCTCAGTGCGTCTCTTGGTGTTAGCGAGGGTGCAATTTCCCTATGTTTGGCACAGTGTGTCATCTTTACTAGGGGTTGGTTCCAGTGTCCTGTTTCATTTAGGAGTTCGTTGAGCTCCGATGCTAACGATGCTCTGATGAAACCATTTATTGGAAAGGAAAACTCTTTGGTAGCAGCTTCTCAGTTTCGCTGACTGTGATATTTAAGTCTTTTATCATTGCCAAGTGCAGTTCTTGTGACTGCATCAGGACACATTCAACTATAGCAGCCATGCATTGAACTCATTTGTTGTAGGTGGATTTGCTTGGGGAAGCAAATTATGAAACTCTGTAGCCTTGCAGGAATGGTGCAATCGTAATTTAATAAGGGAAAAACCAAGGAACTAGAAAGAGCTAATTATCAGCAATATCAAACAATAATAATGTTAATAAATGTGCAGCCTGCTTAAGTCGACAATGTCTATTATTTAACTACATAATTAGAAAAAGTAAAATTAGAAGTGCAGGTATTAAAAAAATCTTATTGTGTTTTTTTTTTTCTCTAGGGTTAATTGAATTTATTGTCATTGTGTCTGCTTCTTTACCGCGTCACTTCCTGTTTGCAGGCATGGCGGGCACCATCTATTTCCTGGCTGACCTTTTGCAGCCGATGAAAGCGAGATTCCCGGCGTTCGAGGTGTAGAAAGGTTTCTCCACAGGTAGTCGCACACCTCCCCTCGGCCCTTCCTGCCTCATCGCAAAAAATACAAGAAGAAGAAGCGCCACACTTCCTTCACACTCATGCATGGAAACGCTGGATAAATACCATTCAGAGACTTGGCGGCTGACTTTGACTCCTGCTTCAGACGTTGTACCGTGTACCTTCCTGCTTCTCCACTGCAATAACAGGATCAAGAGTCCAATCTTAATTAGCTCAAAAATGTGCGACAGGTGAGAGCTTCTCCAGCTGATTTTGGTTTCATTGTACGTGAAATATTGAGGCGTCTTTTAGGTTTTCCGTGAAAAGGAAGCACATTTTTAATTGTGGGCTGTTTTGTTAACACTTAGAATCTATATATTTATATTTATGTTGCTGTTATGTTAATTGTGTTGCTACGTTAAAAAGGAAATCGATGTTTTAGTTACAGTAGTTATAATGCACGGAATATAATGCAGCTGTGTCATGTGTTAAGGGCTTAACCCCAGAAGCCTGTCCTTTGCACTGTCTGGGCAGTAAACTGTGTTACAGCCGATACTCTGTGGTGAATTTCAGTACCTTGGTAATTGTGCAGCAGCAAAGAAAAGCCACAAAGGGGCAGCAGAGAGCCGACAACTTGTAAATAAATATCTGATATCTGACCACAGCCTGGCACATGAAGTACATTCATAGGCAGTAAGTGACACTCAGTCATGTGGGAAATTGTCCTTGAAAATCAAAGTATTCAGGAGTTACACGTTTGACATCTCTCTCATTGTTAACACCCAGTTTTAAGGCACTTTACTGTCAACATATGACAAAAAATAAAATGCTCTGTCCCTTCCTTCATGGGACACTTGGCAGATCTGCTCTGGCGTCTATTCCAAATAAGGCTCATGTAACACCCTGAAAACCAAGCATAGACACAATACTGCCGCTCTTTTTTAAGCCCCCTGCCCATGCTCCTTTCTGACCTGAGGCCAGCTGGGGTCTTGGAGGGCTAAAGAGGAGCGCTGGAAGGTGGTTTCTGTACCAGAGAGTCTTGAAGAGCAGGAACGTTTATTTTCTCCACCCCCTCCACCTCGGCGGAGCCAGCCCAGTGTAGGAGAAACCAAACACCTCCAGCAGGAATGGGAGTAAAAATAGTGCTCATCTGTGCAGGGGTGTGGTCTCCCAAACTTGTCTTTCACTCTGGTTCACGTACTCCAACAAATGTCCTCTAACGCTTCTCCTTCTGACGTTTAGCTGTCGACCGTTACATATTACAAGGCTGATGATAAGTCTGGCAGCATGAACACACCAGCAACTCGCACTGACACTGTTAGAATGACCTAATCTTGTGCACATTGTCTCTTTGTGAGCGTACGTGCACTCGCCGCTCCTTCTACAATGTGTCTGTCTTTTTGGAAACTTTCACAGGCCACAGAAAGAGCTTTTAGGGATATAAACATTTGCATTTCTGACATATTGACTGATGGTGTTCAGCCAGCCTTGTGTGTTTAGTTCATCAGACACTAGACATTGACTGTGCAATGCGCTAAATCCGGTACAGTCAGGAAATCACTTGCAAAGACGAAGCAGATTACATGGGTAAGACAATATACAGAGTAAACACTGACTTAATTACCCAGATTCCCTGTGGTCATGGAAGCCCCAGAGTTATTTAAGAATTACATAAGTGTTTTCCGCCTCCAGAAATCAAAGAATACTGATACTTACTCTATGTTTCAGTAGTGCCAAGAGTTTGTCAGTGGTCATGACCTTATAACCTCATCTTCTTATGAAGAACCGTTTTGCTTTTTGAACACAAGTTCATCTGGGTCAAACACAAAGCAAAAATATCCAAGTCATTAAGTATTGTTCTTTATCAGAATAATAGTAATGGTCCGATGTGATTCTATTAATTCATTCCTGAGTGGCCTTGTTTTAATGAGCTTACTCATTAAAGGTGTGTGTGTGTGGGAACTGCAGAGCCGGAGGATGCAGACTGTAACTCCTACATGGATGGAGATCGAAGATTTAAAGATACACATTATCTGGCAGAGGTCAGCAAATATACAACATGAGGAAGACGCACACATGCAACCAGTAAAAAAAAATGTATGCTGAATTCAGCTATAAAACCCAAATATATATTGGAAACAACAGAGTAGATTTCCTAACAGAAGATGGATGAAAAGGTAAGACAGCATCCAGTGGCAACTACTGTGTTTATTAAGGATGAAGAGGAGAAAAGCAGTAAGTAAGGAGGATAAATAACTTATTCAGTGCTGACAACAAAACACTATAAGCAATAATCACTATGTCAAATGTTATTAGGTTGGATAATAGTAAACAAAAACCTGTTAACGATTCAATGTCTCCCTTATTTAATGTATTCTAGATGTTTTTTAATTTCTAAAACAGTAGTCTAGTTTTTAGTGATAAGTGAATTTTTTAAAAACCTGTCTGAATGAATGGTTTTTGCTCTGCTGCTATTTAACCATAAGAGGAGGAGCAGTCACACTGTTTAAAAATACCACCTTGTAAATGAGCTCTCTGGGCCTGGAGCCCCTCTGAAGCAGGACCCCAGGTCGCCCTGTTCCCTCCATTTTCACAGACAGATCTTTAAGGTCCCTCTTAAAGAGAGAGGATTTAACAATCTTGAGTCAACGAAAACATCTTTTAAAAACAGAAAACAAGTTTAAAACGGGTTAAAACCTCGAAATGCTGGACTCAGAGTCTTGACACAGTTCTTTGGACTTCTAAAAATAGCCCTGTCCCCTTCTAAAGGCCAACTCCCACTCCTCCGAGGGCGCACAGCTCTCCTTTCCGTTTGCCCTAAGAAAGTTAAAGATGTTCCAATGTGTCATCTGATCCACCTCATTAGCATATGTGACATCACATGCCTGGGATAAATAAGAGGGGGCCTTGACCATGGCTCAGGACCACTCTGTCTTGGGACTTCAGCTTCTCATCTCCTTTCTTTCCGCTCCTCCAGCTCCTACTCTCCAAAATGGTGTGTACAAAATTCTGTTTTGGACCTTTTGGGTGGGCCTTTACCAATGGAGTTACTTTTTTTTTTCTCTATCTCTCTCTCTTAACCAACCAGGGGCGATTCTTTGTGGCATTGGTTTGGATACCATCTTTCCAAAATAAGCCTTTAAATTGGGACTTTATTGGCATCAATGAAAGGGAGTGCTAGGGAGGAGAAATGAACTCTGGCATTTTTGATACTGTCTTAAGAAATTGTGAAAAAAGTTAACTCCTCAGAAGATTTCATTGTTGAGATGTGCCCAGGACCATTGCCTTTTAATACATCCACATTTCTATCCTTACTGTCTTTGTAGATTTTAATTTCGCCACCTATCTCATGCATTTAGGAATGCTTTCTTAGGTTGAGCATTGCTAGGTAATCTTACATAAAATGGATTTTCACCTGTGCTATTTCTATACTCATAAATCATCTGTTCTCATTCATTTCTCTGTGTTCTCTGTGTTAATGTATTCGTGAATGTGCCTTTTTGTGTGGGTGTACGTGCGTTTTTGTCTGTTTCTACGCGACAGACCGAGTTCTCAGCGGACCAGATTGAGGGTAAGTGAAGAAATGGCAACATTCATTCTCATCCTCTACAAAATAACTTGGCATGTGAGAAGCAGCTGTGAGAATCCTGCTCCCTCATCATCGTGCAGAGTGACATTTACTTAACAACATTATCAGCAGGAGAGAGTGTGTCCGCTTAGTTTGTCAGTTTTCTCATTTTTATAGTGAATGATTTTTGCAGCAATTGGCACAGGGAACAAACTACCAGAGGAGCTGAGGGGTTGAACCTTTAGTCCAAATGAACTGCAAAAATGTGGAAGTTGGGATGGATGAAGAAAGTTCCTGAGTGAGGGCCACCGCAGGGCATGCCATTCCACCGACTTGTCCAGTTGTCGAGAAGGATCTGAGATATGTCTATTCTAAGCCGACCGAGCCTTGTCTTGCAAGCCGCAGTGGCCCTTACACAGCAGAGGTGTTAATCCCAAGGCCAAGGTTTAAGATGCAAGCCTGGCGGCGTCCTCTTACACGAGGAAGCCAAACCGTAAACTGCTCCCCAGCACCGGCCCAAACCTTTTGTTCACTGCTGAAAGACACGCTCTCTATAAACATGCTCTATGTTTAGTCCAAGGAATTTGGTGTGGGTCGCCATATTGATGCTCATTTAAATATTCAAGTTCCATTTACCCGTTTGAATAGGTATAGATCAAAATAATACTTATACTTTCATACTTTTTGTATAGTATATGTATTGTATTGCAGATGTATATTCATGTAGAAGTCACACTGCAGGTTTTCTTTTCAAGTTCATTTGTTAAACCAGACGTTCGACTCAAAGAAAAAGTGTTGATTCTGTACATCGTGGTACATTTATACTACACACTAGTATTGAATAACCAGTGGAATACATGCAGGTCATGCAAGACAAGGTGTTGATTACACTGCAGTCAGCATTCTTATGTTTAACCCGGGCAGGGCCACGGGGCCATGCCTCTATATGGTCTGGGTGAAATTGTCTGGGTGTATCAGCTTGCCTCCGATGTCACCCGAAATGCAAGTGCAGGCAGGAATGGAGAAGGGTTGGGGGTGGGTAGGTGGGGTGGGGTACAGCTGTTCCTTCTGCTGCTGTTCAGAAACCCCCATAACAGCATTAAATCTGTCAAAAAGGTCACTTTGAGTTGACTTCCTGGTAGGGTTAGGGTTAGGGTTTGTTCAGGCCCCGGTCGGTACCTTCCTCCTCTCTGCTTGGATACAGCTGTCGCTCCCAATTAGCTGAGAACAATGACCAAAGTATGTGGCTTCTTCTGTCTTTGATCCTCCAGCACAGTGTGACCACACAGCTGACATAGCTGACTAAGAATCCTGTAATAGAAAGAATGGAAAACCCAATGGGGATGGATTTAATGGACACCAAAAAGAGAACATCACAGGCACTGATCCTGCACCAGACATATCTCAGATAACGTTTTGACTGCAACATTAAAGGGATTCTTTCTCATGCCTTATAGCCTGAGCTGAGACAAATTATCTAACTATTTGCCACTTTAAGTCTTCATCCAAAGTGCTTTGTGTTGCGATAACTGAGGAGATTGAAAATGATGCTTATTTTTTTGTTTCTTTTGACCAACTCGCGTCAGTATTTCGTAACTCACCCTCCTCTTGACTCTCCCCTCCTCTCCAGACTTCAAGGAGGCTTTTGGTCTCTTTGACAGAATTGGTGACAGCCAGGTGGCCTACAACCAGGTGGCCGACATCATGCGCGCCCTGGGCCAGAACCCCACCAACAAGGACGTCAACAAAATCCTGGGCAACCCCTCCGCTGAAGGTACCCCCCCCCCCAATCGTATGCAAAAACAGGATTCAGACAAAGACACGAAGCTCAAAGACACATGAGATAAAGGGAGATGCTAAAACATAATGCAGCAGTAACATGAGGGGAGACGCATTATCATCATTTATTATGCAAAAAAAGAGAGAGAGGTTATTTTACATTTGTGAAAGTTACATAGGGTCAGTTTAAAACTTGCACATGTCAACAGCTCTTCAAAGCAGCCTGTCTGTGACCCATAAACACTGAAAGGAAGACTTTTCTTTTTTGCTCTGAGATGAAAGTATGTGTAGTAACGCCTGATGCGATTTGTAACTCAACAGACATGGCCAACAAGAGGCTGAACTTCGATGCCTTCCTGCCCATGCTGAAGCAGGTGGATGCCATCCAGAAGGGTACCTATGACGACTACGTTGAGGGTCTGCGCGTCTTCGACAAGGAGGGCAACGGCACAGTCATGGGAGCTGAGCTGCGTATCGTGCTGTCCACCCTGGGTGAGTCTCAAGTCACCTTCCCCAAATATAGAAGCACACAAATATAGTTTGCTCAGCATGCACAGTATGTGAGCATGTGTTTGAAATGGAGAGCGTGGCTCCTGACACGGATCCTTGTGCGACTCCAGGAGAGAAGATGACAGAGCAAGAGATCGATGCCCTGATGGCCGGCCAGGAGGACGAGAACGGCAGTGTGCACTATGAGGGTAGGTGTTGATTTCCCAGCAAACCTTCTTTATTTTGTTTTTGAATTTTTATGACGACGTGACGCTAAAGAATTGAACATATGGGTTTGTCTTCTTCCAGCTTTCGTCAAGCACATCATGTCTGTGTAAGAGGCCAGCAGTAGGAGTGCTGAACAAACTGTAGCTCGCCTACAGACAGCCCAACAGTGTTCAGGACATCTACACTGTTTCAAAGACCAACCAAGGAAAGACAAGGACTATGTACAAGGGATGTTGAAGCAAACCCATCTTGTTGTTTATTTTGTTTTCCTTTACACTTCGTATCAGACCCTCCTCTCTCGGGACATCGCCATCTCTCCGTTGTAGACCCCTATCACTTGGCCTCTACTCCCTCCGGGGCGCGTCTCCACACTCAGCATGGGGTGAGGAACGGGGGAGAGGGGGTGACCGCTCATCAAGTGAGGGTAGATCCCTAACTTCCCACCGCCACCTCATTCAGTCACGCCACCACTGGCCCAGCAATGCCAAAGGTGCTGGAGAAAGGTCGTGGATTGACCGCCAAAAATCTTCCCCTTCCCTGAAAAGTTTTATTTATTTTCACTCTGTTCATTTCAGAATAAACTTTTCCAACGTACATCCCATCTGGGTTGATTCTTGATCTTTCATTGACCACATATACTTGCAGAAAAAAGAGTGAAAGATGATGAGGAAGAAAAACACTCTTTTCAAATGAAAAATTGAATTCATAAGCATTAAAACACATTTAAGAGTCACCACAGTGGCTCATCTGATTAAATGCAGAACATTCAGGCTTAGTCCCAAACACAGCAGCCTGGGTTTGAAAAGATGAAAAATGTGCCCAAAAAATAACTTAAACTTCCAATAAACTAAAAAGATTGTTCTGCCACAGCCTTATTTGGTGTGAGGCAGCTTTTGGCGCCTGATGTTAATGAATATAACTAAACGTCTCATAGATTGTACTCAATTAGTATATTAGTAACTTTTCATTTCATATTCCAAAATAAATGCAACCTGTTTAATTGTATTATATCTCAAAAATCCACTATATTTTAAATAATTGATATACACAGCACTGAAAGGTTAGATCTTTTTACTATAACATTCTTTATAATATAATAATATAATATAATATAATATTCTTTATTCTAGTAAATTTAACATATAAGATCTGTGCATCTGCCAAAAAAAAACTCAATAACGCTCATTTATTTCTGCAGCAAATATGATAGTTTGTTTTCATGTGAATGCATTATGTCTTTTGTGCCTTGTTTCTCACAGAAAAGGCAGAAAACAATGCTGTTGAGTGCATCCTACAGTGCTGTAGCTTCTTGCACATATAGGCATGTAAGCATTTGTTTCCATTGGTGTATACGATTATTGTAATTGCACATTTACTTTTTCTGCACTGAGAAAACAATGAAGCGGGAGGTCTCACTCTGCTGCTGTTTTAAATAAGTCACATTTGAACTAAAACGACACAACAAAGCGGTGAAAGCTGCAGCTGCGCAAAGGGAGCAAAGGATTGGCTACGGAGTGATGCGTCTGCACATACAGACGATCTTGGCGGGTTTGCGGAGACTTCATTTCTCAGTTAAATTGGAGGAAAACAAGTAAAGGATGCTGATCTCATGTCTGCTGGTCAGCTTGAGTCCTGGAAACAAGCGAGAAACTAATGAAAAGACTAAAAACCTCCACTCAGTCGAAAATGCCTTTGGTTATTTCCAAATTGAAAAAAAAAAAAAAAACCCAATTAAAAATTGGCTCCAGATTTGGCTCAGAAGTGAAGCAGCAGCAGGGGAGACTTCGACTCTGATCATTCATTTAAAGAAAATCCAGGATTATTTCAAGGAAACCTGGGAGCAGATCCAGCTCATTGATGGTGAGTCTGGAGAGTTTTTTTATTTATACCTACACGTGTCTGCACATATATTTATTTTGCGATTGTAATTGTTTCTTGTGATTGTGAACTTTGTGTGTATTTTTTTTCAGCCATAGTTTGCTTTGCGTTGTTTGCACTGACTCTGACTGTGTTTTTTTTTTTTTTTCTTCTTCCTCATCATCAGATCGCGCAGGGTGCGGGCAACATGGCGGCCTGGCCGAGCAGTGGAGCCCGTTCAGTCAAACCTTTTGACGATCGACTCTCACCACGTGACTGAAATTCTCCGGGGGAGGCGAAGGTCGAGAGTCGTGTGCTCCCGTCTCCTGTCACATCTTGGAGAACATCCCTCGGGCGCTGCCCCAGGAGCTGGCAGTGGATCCAGGTAGGATGACAGCGCTCGATCATCACATACAACATTGAAAATGTTGATGTCAGCCATCTGGAAAGGTGGTTTGTCTGGATGAAGCTGCATTTGCATTTTGACAAATATGAATTAAGACTGTGTCCTGTATAAACACTTATATCTGTACGACCTTTGTGCACAGGTCCATACAAATGTAAACATAAATAAACAGCCTTCTCAATATATTCCCTCAATCCCCCTCCACTTATGTTTTAATGCATTTTGCTGACTAGAAATTGTAAATGTCACTTATTTGTATTTAGCAGCATCCCTCTGGTGTTTTCCAGAGGAGATGATGGCCCACACCTTCCAGACACAGGTAACAATAATTCTTCTACTAATAATGAAAACAGAAGTCGGAGCCACGTCTTTTCAGCATTTGGTGAAGACTAAAATGCTACGTTCTAATAATACAGATGTGTTTGTGCATCTGACGACAACTAGGTGGCGGATCACAAACTGTACTACTCGTCTGATCAGCACCACTGATCGCGTGCTGGAAGACTGTGGGGTGGAGCTGGTGGGTCTGGCCGGATTCATGAGGATCCTGATGGAAATGGAATGATATGGAAATGCTGGTTGCACTCTGCCAATTTGCTTGAATTAACACAGTTAAGTCAAAACATCGTGACTGAAAGTGACAAAGTGACTGAACATCCATCCATCCCTGCTTCAGTCATTTTAGGGTCTTAATGTCCAGGAACAGACTCTGCAGGCTGGGGTGTGGGTTACTGGCTGCACAGTCCACTTTGTAGCAGTAAGTGAGACATACTTTGGAAATAATGGACTGCAAACACCTGAAGCACTAAACCATGAACGAGTCCAACAACCACTGTTTTGTTTGTCTGTTAAGGAGGAGGTGGATGCAGGAGCCATCATCGTTCAGGAGGCGGTTCCCGTGCAGAGCAGCGACACGGAGGAGAGTTTGTCCGACAGGATCAGACAGGCTGAGCACCGAGCGTTCCCCGCCGCCCTGGAGCTGGTGGCCAGTGGTGCTGTCAGGCTCGGAAGGGGACGGACACATCGTGTGGAAGTCAAATTCACAGAGTTAGAGAACTTTATTCAGTTCACTGCTGTTACATAGAAGTGGTTTTATAACAATGAGAGACACTAACAAGGCAGACAGATAAATAGAAAGCAAGTTTACTGTTTTTTTAAACAAGCATTAGCTCATGTTACAGTATTAACTTTTTACTATTCCACCATCCCAGAGTGTGAAGTCAACCTCCTGCAGCATACGTGAAACAGAAATTACATTTCAATTGTAGCTTTAGAGAAATGACAATTTTGTCTGCACTGGAATTAACTTTAAAATTATGATGAATTCTTGAATGTCTGTATAACTGAAACTGTACTATCATTAATAAAATGTCTGAGTGAATGCAAGGGAGATTTTTTTTGTTTCTTTGCTTCAGTATTGTATTAAAATTACAGCATGTGTGCATCAGAGGCACCTTGTCTACAGTCCAGTCAACTCATGCATCCAGTTTTTCCCAACTCCAAACATTTGTCCAAGACTCTGGATCCCGTTGGGTGAGTTGAACATGCCCAGTCACTTCTTTGTCATTTCAAACTGCTTGTAACCTCCTGAGGAAACGCAGCATGGACAGCCCCTCATTTCCCACTCCTGTGGCCGATCATGACTCTCCCTTTAAGCCATGTTTTTTTTTTTTTTTCCCATTAAATGGAACCAGGTCTGTGATGACAGGCTGCAGTGAAGCACTGTTACAGGAAGCTGTCTTTTCTGTGCACTGGGCAGCTGCAGGGTTCACATCAGCGCAACTGCAAGAGAAAAGCACACACGATCAAGATTAGAACAGGGTTGTTTTTGTTGTTTGTTTGTTCTTAAACCTTCTTTCACAAGTAAATGGCACGCTGCTCGCATGAATTAAGCTGAAGGTCCAACCACTGATGCCAGAAATGCAGACACCACATCCAGAGCCTGAAGGCAGCAGAGAGAAACGCCCACTTTCAACGAGTCAGGTGAACTGGTGCTAATGTGCGTCTCTTTGCGGGATCAAACAGGCGAGCTGTGCCGCTGTGCGCCATTAAACGCGTAGGCAGAGTCGATGTTGAACATTTGAGTCCGCTTTACGTGCAAAACACCGTTAATACCCCCCATAAGAGACGTGAACTTGTGCTATGTGTGTTAGCCACCGGTTAGCTAGCACTTCCGCAATCCACATCCTTGTTTACGTCCACGTCACGGTGACGTAACTCCTTAGATCCTATTTTATTTATGTACAGTATCTACAAACAGAAGAAAACATGACACCACAGTGTAAATATGGCTGAAAATTTAATTAAAAATCTAAATCAAAATGACACACCACTTAATTCCTCTTCAGCAATAAATAAAAGTATATCTATATTAGTCTGTGTAATTGGATTACAGACTTACATTGAGTCTAAAAAACACTCTTTACCATGGGAAAAAACATGAGATAACAACCAATCACATACTCTTCCAATGTTTATTTAATAAAATTGCATGTTTTATCAGAGCATTAAAACTGTATAGAAGCAGTACCTATAGCAGATAAATCTGTCATAAAAAGGACAGTGTTTTAAGGCTCCGTTTTGATTAATTTTCAGATTATTTTCTTGATAATTCATTTAGCCTGTCTAAAATCCAATCAAAGCCCACCGAAGATGGTCATCTTACAGAAGAACAATCAGCAAATCCAATTTCTTTTCTAGTTCCTATTTCTAATCTCTTCATCAAAAAAGTATTTCTTTTACATTTCTTCAGTGATAGTCAGCAGGTGACTGTAAATGAATTTTTACTTTCTTCTGTGTTGTTCCCAGGTAGCAGCTAAAACTTTGGAGACATCACAATGTCCACATGATGTGCTACTTTGAAAAGAAACTGAAAACAAACTTAACAGAGAGGAAAGTGTCTGAATGGCTGAATGTGGAGCAGAGGGGACGAAGCAGTATGATTTTTATAAATTCTGTGTTTATCCAAATATTTAACCTTCAACTCTGGGGCTTATATGTTGTTAATGAGTGCTGGTTCAATCCTGAATGATTTACTAAAACATAGAAAACAGTGACTAGAAGAAAGGCTACAATGCTCTTGGGAAATTCTTTTGGTGTGTGTTACACGGGACGAGGTTCACCTCCACCGAGCACCTGCAAAGTGCTGAACAGGACTCATAAAACTGGAGGAAGGTGAAGCTGTGCAACAAGAATCTCTGGAGAATAATGCTGCTTTCTCAATTTGTGTTGATGCAGAGAATAAAGTTAAGTTAATTTCCCTTAAGTTACAGAAAACAAGATGACCTCTTTCCCCTCATTTAATCCATGTCACACTATTATTTTCTTGGTGTGATGCACATGTTGGCCACATGGTGGAGACAGTGACCACTATTCCCCATTATTTCCCTTTTGTGTTTGCTGTTGTACACAACAGCCCCAGTTCCTATGCTGTGCAAGTCTTTCACACGGGTGTTGACCATCAGAATGCACCAAGTTTTTAGACCCACAACAACAACTTTTCACGTCCAAAACCCAATGTGAAGAGCCAAAGGATGTGAGAGAGAGTGTTTCACTGTCCTCAATGATAGCTCAGACAAATGTGTGTCTGTCGGGAAAACTGATGGGTGTGGGTTCAAATCTTACCTCAGGGCACAACTTTTAAAGTGCAACGCCTAATTTGAAGAGTCAAAGGATGTGAGAAAGACACCTTGGCTGTCCTAAACAAAAGCTCAGCTAAATAGGTGTCTCTCTGGAAAACTGAAGAGCGTGGGTTTGAATCTTACCACAGGCAACAACTTTTCAATACCAAAACCCAATGTGAAGAGTCAAAGGATGCAAGAGAGAAGTGTTTGCTCTCCCACACAATAGGTCTGACAAGTCGGTGTCTGTTTGGGAAACTGATGGGTGCGGGTTCAAATCTTACCACCGGCAACAACTTTACAAGTCCAACACCTAATTTCAAGAGTCAAAGGATGCAAGAGAGAAGCATTTGCTGTCCTAAACAATAGCTCAGACAAGTCGGTGTCTGTCTGACAAACACCAAATATTTAGCCCAACAATACAGACAAAGGTGTACTGGCTTTAATTCATAAAATTGCCTTTTATGTTTTTGTTTCTGTGCTCTGTTAAACCTGTTCTTCTCACAGGTGAATGCCAAGGTGAGGGGAAGTGGTGCCAGTGTGGCTGTTTGTGCGCTCCATGTTGTCCCAGGAATCAGCCCCTGAAGCCCGACAACTGCCCGTGTCAGTGCAGAGAGAGTCCACGGTCGCGCCTGCGGCGGGGCAACACCTGCAGGTAGGCCTCCAAAGTTTCGAGCCAAGCGTGCATCCTGCTTCGTGTCCTGGAGCAAAACACTGAATTTCTCAGCTCTTCCCTGTGGAGAGGGACAAGCAATGGGGGATGAAATTATCCCAGGTATCCACACTCTGGCTCTCTACCAATGAGACCCTTATCTTTCAGCCCCCCCTTGCCAAAAAAGCCAAAAAGCAATAATAAACATATAATGCATAGCAGCTGGACTTTGATGAAGTGAAAGACTTGTGCCAATTAACCTCCCATACAATGGGCTGAGCTGAAGCACAGCTCCACAATACATCCACATATAATTGATTATATCAGGTTTTCCCCAGTTCTCAAGCCTCTATGAGGCCAGATTGGGCTGAGTCTGCAGGTTGGGTTTGTGTCTGCGTGTTTACTTGCATGAGCTATGAAAATAAGATCCAACAGTGCCTCTGCATGAGCCACCCCCCCGCACCACGCGGGAACGTAAAACAAGTCCACCCACGTTAGTTCTGGTTTGCTGCACAAAGTCCGGAGAGCTGCAGCTCTGCAATATTCACGAGAAGAAGAAGAAATCTCGCTGGGAGAACGATCAGGCGAGAGGTCTCACTCTGCTGTTTCCGTGGACCAAACCTCCGTCAAAGAAACTCCTCTGGATAAGTCACGTTTAACTGAAATTGCACTCCGAAGTGATATACAGACACACACAGACGATCTTTGCCGCGGTTGTTGTGTGCGGTCGTCGAGTTTTGTTCGTCTCAAGAATGATACAAGTTCGTGTTTTGGGTCTGAGACCTGTCCTCGGACAAGTACGGGTGCTGTGTGCGGCCATGGCAAGGTAAAGCGTTTGACTTTTTGAAGCGTGTGTTTGTGTCGTCGCGTTGTGTTGCGTGTTGAGTCTTAGCTTCACCTTCGTCATGTTGTGGAAAATAATCTGCCAGTATTATAGATTTTCAACTTATTGATTGTATCGATTGTATGTAAATTGTGTAAAACTGCTGACATTACACAGTTCAGTCAATACAAATGATTCATATCAATAATACAATGTCAAATTCAGATTTATTTCATTTATACAGTGTCAAATCATAAGATGTAAAGTGACTACAGGTCCAGATCAGACTCTTTATAAAGTCATTTGAAGAGACCCAACAAATCCCATCATTACCAAGCACTTGGTGGCAGTGGCATCTTTCAGGACTCAGAGGATCCTCCATCAGTCTACAGCAGCATAACTCAGGGATGGTTCAGCTGATCCAGCCCCAACTATCAGCTTTGTCAAAGGGGACAGTTTGAAGCCCGATCTTAAATGTAAAGTGTGTCTGCCTCCAGGATCGACACTGGGAGCTGGTTCCACAGAAGAGGAGCCTGGGAGCTGAAGGCTCTGCCTCCCCTTCTGCTCCCGGAGACTCTACGAACCACAATAAACCTCCATTTAGAGAGTGAAGTGATCTAGTACGATAACAGGGAACTATGAGTTCTTTAAGATATGATGGCGCTTGGCCATTAAAGGCTTTGTATGTGAAGAGAAGGAGTTTAAATTCTATTCTGAATTTTACCAGGAGCCAGTGCAGACAAGCTAAAACAGGAGAAATGTGGGCTTTTCACTGAGTTATTGGGACCTCCTGATCATATTGAATTACACTAGTCGAGTCTGGAGGTAACAAACTGTGCTCTGTAAATCTACTGCATCACTGACAAAGAAAACTGCTTTGACATTCAAGTATCATTTAATTTTCCAACCTGAAAGCAGCTATAAACTATTTATTTATTGTGACAATGCATTAACAGTTGAATATAAAAAAGGCCTCTTGTTGTGATGAACATACAGAGAATTATCTCATGAATTGGGAGTTTTATACTACAGTGTCAATGGTAGCTTTACAGTAGAGCATGATTGGTTTCTGCATTTCAGATTTTTTTGATTTCTGCATTTCTTCCCAGACGGAAGCACAGTCAGGCCCGGGAGGACAGGCCGTCTGTCCCAGTCCAGACCCGTCCAGAGACCTCCAGCGCCAAGACCCTGATGGATATCGGGACCCGCCGGATCTTCAACCACGACCATGATCTCTTCAGACAAAGCGTCCGGCGCTTCTTTCAGGAGGAAGTGGTTCCCTACCATAATGAGTAGGTGTCAGCATAGATGAAGTAGGGTAGGGAACATAGTCTGTGCTTCAAATGACTGTTCACCTTATTAATGTTCACAGAACATCCACAAAGAGCAACAATAGATGTAAAAGAAAGTGTTTTAAAGTGGCCACAGAGAGACATAAATCAAGCACGACTGGTCATGAAGAGAGAGATGTAAACTGAATTCACTAGCTCACCCTCATTTTCCTTGTTTCCCTGCCTCATTACAATCCCTTTTTTCTTGTTCCAGGTGGGAGAAGGCAGGTCAGGTAAGCAGGGAGGTGTGGGAGAAGGCTGGGCAGCAAGGCCTGCTGGGAGTAATGACACCAGAGGAGCACGGTGGCATTGGAGGAGACCTATTTTCTGCAGCTATCACATGGGAGGAGCAGTGAGTTGTCCTTAAAATCAAAAACCCAGTTTGTCGTATCTGAGATCAACCACTTTCTAACTTGCTGTTGTTGTCCTCTAGAATGTACTGTAACTGCTCAGGCCCAGGCTTCTTTTTGCACTCGGACATTATCATGCCCTACATCATCAAGTATGGGAGCAAGGAGCAGATTGAACGCTTCATCCCCGACATGACTGCTGGGAAATGCATCGCAGCTATTGCAATGACAGAGCCAGGAGCAGGCAGGTCAGGACTCAAGCTTCAAATACATTAACATAACACGCACAAATGTGGTTTAGCTTCGGTGACACACCCCGTTTATTTTTTCAGTGATCTTCAAGGTGTGAAGACGTACGCCAAGAGGCACGGCAGCGACTGGATCCTTAACGGCAACAAGGTGCAGAATCAAGAAGCAAAAGCAGTCATTTCATTGCAGTTCATTGCAGATCAGCTTGAACTCGCTTCTGTCTTCAGGTGTTTATCTCAAACGGTTGGATGGCGGATGCAGTGGTGGTAGTGTCAGTGACCAACCGTGAGCACAAGTCAGCAGCACATGGCATCAGTCTGTTCCTGGTGGAGGATGGCATGAAGGGCTTCCATAAAGGACGCAAGTTGGAGAAGGTTGGCCTGAAGGCTCAGGTACTGGTGCTCAATAGCTTGGGAACACAGTGTTTCCACCGACCTTCTACCATCCATGAGAAAATTTGAAGTCTGGATGCTAATTCTTTCACCTCTCTGCTGTTTCTCTTTCCAAGGACACAGCTGAGCTGTTTTTTGACGACGTTCGACTCCCAGCAGACGCCCTCTTGGGTGAACTCAACAAGGGCTTCTACTACCTGATGAATGAGCTGCCTCAGGTGAAAGACACAAACTAAGGGGTCATTTATATCACTCCTTCTCAAAGTCTAACTGTCCAATCTGAACACATGAACATGATGCACACATTTTTCAGTAATGTAATTATGTCAAATGTCCAGTGCAAATAAATTTCCAAAAATCTGCTTCAAAATCATAAAAGAAATCAAAACTCCTGAACTTTCCTGTGAATCAAGATGTTTTGAAATTGTCACCAGTATCAAAATAATTTGGTTGATAATTGCAAATAGTTAGACAATAATTGGGGGGGGGGCAGGCAGGCAGAGCAGAGTGGTACCACAGTGTCCCACAAACCTGCTTGGTTTAGTTTTGACAGTAAATCCTACTGTCATCTTTTGGAATAGGAGCGTCTGGTGATTGCTAACACGGCCATAGCGAGCTGTGAGTTCATGTTTGAGGAAACCAGGAACTATGCGTTGCAGAGGAAGGCTTTTGGCAAGACAATCGCTCACCTACAGGTCTGTCATACCTTTTCTTGCTCTACCTGGCAGCCAACATTTCCATGGCCCAATGTCAGTGTTTAGCATGTTTTTACTGGCTTTTGAATCTTGAATAACATTACATCTTATTTCACTCCACAGACTGTTCAGCACAAGCTGGCAGAGCTGAAAACTGAGATCTGTGTGGGCCGAGCTTTTGTTGATAACTGCCTTCAGCTGCATGCTGAGAAACGCCTGGATCCCTCCACAGCTTCCATGGCCAAGTTTTGGTGTGAATGTGTATTTGTATTTTTAACCAGGGTCTCAAACATAGGCCAAGTTGCATGATGTCCTTGTCCTGTCTTTTTTTTACCAGGTCCTCTGATCTCCAGAACAAAGTGGCCGCTCAGTGCCTGCAGCTCCATGGAGGCTGGGGCTACATGTGGGAATACCCCATCGCCAAGTAAGAGTCACATCACCTTGTGTGGCTGTTTCTGTGTTCTATCTCATCAATCAACAAGTTGCTGAACTTCTCTCTGTCTTTCCAGAGCATTTGTGGACTCCCGTGTACAGTCCATCTATGGAGGGACCAACGAGATCATGAAAGAGCTTATCGCCCGCAAAATTGTCAGCCAGAAGTGAGAAAATCTAGAGGTTTGGTGGAGGAGCACTGGTGAAAGTGGGGTGGTTTGCACAGATGGTTGTTTTTAGTTGACACAAGATTTTAGTTGATCGTGAAAAGCCTTTAAAGGTTTTGCAGAAAGTAGTTAAATGATGCTTGAATTGTTCAAATCAGGGAATATTATTCAGGTTAATCACCCTTTAAGTGAAACCTGTTTGCAAACACGTACAGCAACTTTTCACTGGGAGTCACACGATGAATGCAGGTTAAATATTTCCTCTCTTTCGCCTGTGGCTCTTTGGCAACTAAATGCTCCGCTCTGTTCACCAACTATTTAAAAACCAGACAGATAAACAATGACCTGAAGCAATGTATAAAACTCCCAATTCATGAGACAATTCTCTTTTTTTTTTTTAAATTCAACTGTCTTTGTAATGCATTAAATAGTTTATAGCTAAATAAGATGATACTTGAATGTCAAAGCATTGTTTTCTTTGTCAGTGATCATCATGCATCACTGGTTTACAGAGCACAATTTCTCTGCCAAGGCGTCATCAACCTTATTCTGATGTGAGTTACATTTGAACAACTTTACTAAAATCATCATTTTCATGTACCTGCATGTTTCTGCCTTCCCCACATCGGAGTTATAGCTGTACATATTTTACATTCAAAATGATTTAAATGCTAAAAATAAACTTGCAAATTGATTTTCAAGTCTTCACACTGTCTTTACTGTGACGTTTACTGACCAGTGATGTTCAGAATTGGAAGAAAATAAAACGCGCGGCCTCTGCATCACCGGATAACGGACTAAATGCTAAATACTTTATTCTGCAGAACTGTTGTGAGATAATTATAAATGATGAGGTTTTCCAGGATTTTTTGGTGTCCCATCACAGAGTTTAGTTATCCATGTATTTCTAATATGCCCTCATTAGGACCAAATACCCTCTCAAGAATATGAAAGCATATGAAAACAAAGGCCTGTTTTGTGTTATTTGCACCAGTAGATGGCAGTGAAACTTTACACAGAGCTGGCTGGAAAGAGGGAGATGACTGGGCTTCCATTTGATTCCATTGCAGAACATGCGGCAGGGAAAAGCAGACTGTTGAATGTGACCAGATGATTTAAAGCATCTTTACAAATTTGGAACCTCATTTTCGATTCATTTACTTTGTGCACCTGTTTTCTTTCTTTCTTTCTTTTTTTTGTTGTTGGACAAATTAAGACATCAGTCTCTGTATTTTATATAATTAAATGGTGCAGATATACAATATAAATGTCTTTTTATTTTGAATATAGAGTTTAATTCCATGGCACAGACGAGTATTTGCTTCCTTTTGGATCCGGTGCATGTGGCTGTAAATTGATTGCACCATGAGTCTGGCCAAAAAAATAAAAACAAACAAAAAAAAAAATCAGTGCCAGCTGAGAAAGCAGACAGCAGACTACACCCCCCCCCCCCCCCCCCTTTCCACATCTCACCTGGGGGGACACAAGAGTAGCTGCTCTTCACTGATGTATCTTCCACCCTTACCTTCCCTGTGCCATTGTCTCCTCTTATCCTTCTCCTGCTTCCCCCCTTTTTCTGCCCCTCCTTCCTGCTCTCCCCTTGGCATCAAGTCGACTTTCTCCCCATGCCCTCTCCTCTCCTCCCCTCGCTCTTCGTCCTCCCTTCTCCATCTTTTCCTCAGCAACAGCCACACCCCGGTGCTTCAAGCTCTGCACTCACCCCCATGCTGACACAGTGCTTTCAGCAGTAATAAATGCAGAAGCCCTTTATAACACTCCACCTCTGCGTGTGCATTTGTTGCATATATGCAGTCACATGATGCTGCACGAATGATCATGCAATTGCAATGAGGGGTTTCCTGGCATGCATGTTGCAGACACACAATCCCGTTGCGCGCGCACTGCTGTATTTACGGTAGCCTAATTTGCGATGGGAGGGGTCACAGGGCCCCGTACCGCTCTCATTGTCACCGGAGCTCCCTTCACACACAAGGGTATTAGTGCCGCTCAGCAGCCGAGACCTCCAGGTAAGAGTCCAGCCACTTTGTTTCTCATTTACTGGGGAAAAGAGGCTTTATCATCTCTCTGGTCGGCTCAAATGTAGAGTTTCAGTCATTTCCATGCAGCACCGAAATCTGTAAAAGTTTCCATAATAAGTCAAAGTGTGTATCAATGCTGGCATCGCTGTCCACTAATCCTCAGCTGCGCGTCATGATGTGATGTGGAGTTATGTGTATGGATTTCCAGGCACGGACCGTGGGTTTGATGTGGTAAAATCTCGGCGGGGACACTGGAATTGAACGTTTTAACTTTTCGGTGTTTAAAATATGGCCTGGAATAATCTGTTCTCCGGGCGGGTGGGGGGATAAAAGTGCACGATTGTGTTTGATTTTGCGGCATTCGTCGCTGTCTTTGCTGCGCCTCTCTCCGCTGCTGCTGCAGCCTGCGCCTTTTGTTCTGGTCCACGCCTGCATGGTGCTGAAACCGGCGCGGCTCCCCCGGCCGTCCATTGCACCACAGCTGACTCACCTATGAAACGGCGGCGAATTTAACGAGGCAAAGTTCACGTTAGTATAATTGTGATCACCTCAGTGCGCATATATTTCCATAGATGGGTGTATATTAGGGCTGGTGTCTTGCCCATTCGTGCGTTGTGGACAGGGGAGTAGCCCAGCTTGTAGTTGGCATCAGCCACTTGCCCTTGCAGACATTACCACCATGCATCAGCAAAAGGTTGCAAGGCTTCAAGAGCACATGCATTTTTTAATGTCAGTTATTAATTAAGTGTAATTTAGTGAAATTGATCACAATCATTCTGTTATGGCAGCTGCAGGACACCAGATAACCTTAATTCTCCCAGTCTGGTGGCTTTAATGGAGATGCTGTCATGATGGGTTTTCATGTCATTATATATAGATTCAGTCATAGATAAAGAGCTGGAAATGTCCAGGCTTCCATTAAGTGTGGACCTTTTCCAAACTCCCTTCACTGTTGCCTCAGTCTCCACATCCTGAGGAGAAACAGGAACTGTAGATTCCCCCCCCCCCCCCCCCCCACGTCTGGATGTGAAAACCTGCCTTTACGGAGAGGAATTAGCACTCACATGAATCTGCACTGCAGGTTTTATATTCGCACATTCCAGTCCTTGTCTCATAAGACCCCAGCTATGGACAAGGAATTTAATGAAAACAGCATCCTGTCATGGTGATGATGTTGGATTTTGAGTCCAACCTTGGGAAACATGGATCTTGAAACACATAAATCTCCATGCCTGTGCTCCTGCAGCTTTCTTCAGGTTTAATAACCTGAGACTTAGATTAATTTATTGTAATATATTATATTTGTTTGGTCCATCAGACTCTGTTTAATTTTAAAGTACCCAAATTGTGCTAGAATTGGTTGTAATTGGTTTGAATGAGAAGAATGTATATATCAGCTTGCTCTTGTGCACCATAGACATGTGAACCAAAATATTAAATGCCATAAAACAACATTTAACATATTTAAGTGTAACACTTCCTGTTACATTTTGCAATTGATAGGTCCCAATTAATCTCAAATACAATGCAAAGAATGAGCTGAACCACAAATACAATGTATTTGAATATAATTCAATGTACACAAACCGAAAGTGTTAATTCCGGGGTGGAGGGGGGGCAAATGGAAACTGGCAAAGTGCATTAGATGTATCAGGTTTTGCCTAATTCTCTTGAAAGGACAAGCCTCTATCCGGCCAGATTGGGCTGAGTCTAATCACAGATGGAGTAATTGAAATGACCTTAATAACAACACAACAGGTTGGGTTTGTGTCTGCATGTTTACTTGCATGAGCTATGAAAATAAGACTTATTTAAATCAAAAACGTAACAATGCGTCTGCATGACCCACACATTCAGCAAGCGTCTCGTTCCTCCAACCACCAAGAAACCCAATCCACCTCCCTGCACCATGCGGGAACGTTAAGTATATTTACCTACGTCAGTTCTGGTTAGGTGCGCCGTCAAAGTCGCGAAACCACAGAACCACTCCGCGCTCCACTGAAATTAAGACACGCCATCTTGGCCCGTGCTTCCTCGTGGGAAGGGATTGTATTGGAACAATGTTTGGAGTAAAGATCAGTTTCTGGATTTGTTTGTGGATTGATGTGAGCTGGTTTGACTGAAGGGGAGCGTTTTGTTTAGTGCGTGCCATGATGGGTTTTGGAGGTATTTAGGTGAAGATGTGGATCTCTTGGTTTATTGTCCCACAGCTGGCAGCCGTCACAGGTTTCGGACGACTCAGGACGCGTCTTCCTGTCTGAGGCCATTTGTGCTACAAGTGTCTAATGGGAACTGGCAGAACCGTGCTTGTGTACATGATTAGGTCTTAACTGTGCGAGAGAGAGAGAGGGACCTAATCTAATTCACATACGTCACAGGAACCAACTGGCCTGCTGACCTGCATATGGTGAAGGTACATTTACACACTTTCTCAAAGACGAACCCTCCTTAAGTTTAAGTCAGAATGGAGGCAGGTGTAAAAGAATAAATGCGCTGTAAATGAAGGACAGGGATGGATAAATCATAAAGTTTGTGGTGTTCAACTTCTAAATGGAACAGTTTTGGGTTTTAAGACATTTGGTGACAACATTGGATGAGGATCATGGGCATTTTTCAATGATTTATAGACCAAATAATGAGGTAACTGGCAAATTAATTGACAATGAAAAGGTCGGCCAGTTGTGAAAATCTGGCTCAAAGCCTCTTTGGTGCATGTTCGTATCCCTGTTTCCTCCCATTGCCTGTTTGGAGTAACATCTAACAGCTGAGGGGACGGAGGGACGGACATTCATTCTCACTGAGAAAGCTACTAGGTGACAGACATCTCCAGGAAAAAAGCCCTACCACGTGTTGTAATGTATCACATTCAAGCAGCACATCCAGATGTGGTTGAAACAGCTGTTTAAGTTAAGTCCTGTGTGTCTTAATTGAGCGTGAGATGTCGAACACACCCCAACGAGACATTTGAGGGATTGATTTCCGAGTTTCTAGTTTGATAGAAGCTGTTTCTGGCATCCTGTGACCTCTGCATTACAGGGCAGTCTCCCTCACCATTCACCCACTGTGCTTGTCCTTGTACCAGAGCTCCATCTATGGTTGACCAGCAGCCAGTCTCCCAAACAAGCCCTGACAGCCAGTGTCGCATTTCATTCCTCACGGACGATGCCCCTCGACAGAGAGGACACTCATGCAGGGCATTCTTACACTAAAACTCCCTCAGATATTGGCATCTATAATATTCTCCGCTGCCCTCTCTTCTGATTTTTTTTTTTTTTTTTTTTTTTGTGTGCGCGTGTGTGTGTGTGTTGCAACCATGTTAGCTAATCCACGAGGTCAGGATGATGATGGCAGGTTGTGCAGAAGGAACGGGAGTGTGTAGGAAAGAAATGTATTTCTGAGAGACAAAGAATCCAACCCGCCTACCAGAGTGGCTCAGTTGATACAGGTCGACTCGGCTTGAGAGCAGCCTCCAACTTATTTCCCTCCTCTGGAAAGCTTTCTTTATATAGATCAGTTTTTGTGTGTAAAAGCCCAGCAATGCATTCCAAGCATAAAAAAAAAAAAAAAGTGCTGTATGTTCACACGGAGCTATTACAGGAAGTTTATGTGTTTCTGTCTTAGCAGTGTTATGATATATATCCCAGCTTGAACTTGCTGTTTGAGGTTTCACACCCCTAATTGGCGTTCAAGAATGCAGGCAACTGGGCTGTTGACATATCCTGGATAATGTTATGCATGTTGCCAGCTTGTTCCTGCATCAGCAAAGCACCAAAGTTTGGCTGGTTTTGAGGGAAATTTCAATTAAATGCAAACTGATTCATTTGAAGGAATCTGGAGGCTCCTTCAGTCTGCAGTTGGCTTTGGCGTCGGGTGTTAAAGATGTACAAAATGTCTGCTGTTTCCTAACATCTTTAAACAATCTCATGTTCAATTTTCTTTCCATGAACCTTGAGTTCTTGAAAATGCATGAGGGGAAAAATGAAATTCTGCCACTCAATGTGCATTTTTTTTTTTTTTTGTTTTTTTTTTTTCTTATTTCACTTGTCCATCAAAGCCAGGGCTATTTTAAAACTTAATAGCAGCCTAAATGTTGCAGTCGTTACATGTGAGGCTACTGGTCTCATTTTTCGGACTCTGACCCGGGCCAACAGTGGGAAGAAACCGCTAATGAGCCTTAGCTCCTTCTTGAGTGGTGCCGGGGACCTCCTGTTAGCTTAGCATCGCGGCTAAGCTACATAGCGCCAGGCCTTTTATGACTTCCAGATGTTCAAGCTAAACAGCGAGATTGTTTTCTCCCCATTCATTTTGCAAACAGCAGACCAGCAGCGGTTGGAGGCTAATATACATTGGGTGAAGTGTACAAGAGGAATGAATGAGTCTCATTGTTGAAGCCCATGTATTGTTAGAACATGCAGACTCCAGATCAGGTTTCTCCCTGCTTTTATGTACAATTTTTCTCAATTGCATCTCAATGTGAGTGTGTTTTTCAGCTGATCCATCAAGGGAGAAAAAGGTTGGAATGTATTATCATGGAAATAAGTCTCAAAGGATTCAGTGTAAATTGCTTCTCAGGGCCTGAAGCTTTCTAAACTAAACCAGAACATGTCTTAAGTTAGTGCACGCATGTTTTCGCGCACATGTGGATGCTTGTAACTGTCCATCTCTGTGCCTGTGTGCATCTGCTTGTTAGAGGCACATTTTGGATGAGTGGAAACCCCCATCTCAGACGAACATCACACACAGCAACTCTGTAAAGCCAGTGTGAAACGTAGAAACAGATGGGCAGCGTGAATGCGCTGATGGTACATCACGTTCCTGTAAGTCAGTCTTTAACTGGACTGCAGGAACACAGCAGCTGACTGTGTGTAGCGGACCTCCTGGCCCGCGCCCAGGGAGGGTTTTTACTGCCACTGAATGTGTCTGAAGACAGGGGCTTACAGGGATATCCAACATCCTCTCTCAGACATGCAACAGACATAGGAAGACCAGGAGACTCACAGGATGTAATTTAGGGCAAATCCACCTATAAACTCCTATTAATCCTGAAAATGACTCGTTGATTACTCAGTTAGGCTCCCGGTTCTCTAATGCGCACATGCAAAACAATGATTGTAAAATATTTGAAATAATTAGATATTCTTTCATATTTGTGTATCTTCGTCTTTTTAAATGCATGAATAATACAAAGGGAAGCACTGATCCACAGCTGCATTAAAATTAATGGATTAGTGATAATGAAGTAATTGTTGCTCATTCCATCTTCTCCAAATGTGAGAATGTGCTGCTTCTCTCTCTCTCAAATTATAATAATTTGAAAACCCTTTGGATTTAGGGAACTTGGCAAGACAAAACCAAACATTTAGGCTTTCAACCAAGAGGCCAATTGATTAATTGAATCAAATATGAATCGTGGTCATGTTTCGCTCTAGTGAAGATAATCATTAGTTGCAGGCAGGAAATGCTTCTTGCGTCCTCTTACTACACTGTAGTGGGTTCTCTCATTCACAGTTATCCCCTACCCGGATTGTCTGTGTTGTTTTGAAGTGTTGACTGTTCCTACTGCCCCATTGGGACCATCAAGGGCCCCTTCACCACGGCAACCCCTGCCATGGAAACCAGCCCCTCAAATGACCCTTTTGAGTGCCAGTGTGTAGACCCTCTGTGTTGCTCTGCCTCATTCTGTAGTAAGAGGATACAGACAGGAGCCTGAAAAATGGCTTTCACACATTTTCACTTCTCTTTTCTCCATTTTGTTTCCTTCCCTCTTCCTTTCCTTTCCTTTCCTTTCCTTTCCTCTCAACCCGGGAATTCCCTGATTAGGCCAAAACCCTTATGCAGACACCAGAGGTTTATAAAGGGGTCTATAAAAGGATAATCTCTCCTTTTGTTTGTTTGCTCCTATTTTAAATTAATTCCTCCGCAGTGTTGGAGGGACCAACCATGTTGATTCAGTGGCGGAAACAGTTGATGCACATGTATGACAGGACGTGTCCCTAAGGCGCTGTCTGGAGGTGGGGTGAGAGACTTGCCTGCCTCAGGTCACCTCATTAAATCACAGAGCATAAATCCCTGCTAGAAAAAGGGGCCATTATCTTTATTTTGGCGCATCACCAGATGTTTATGAATGGCCTCTGGGGACGGAAAGTGTTGTGAATGAGATTTGTGACAGGGTTTTTCTCCAGGAGAGATTTGTATTTCTGGCTGCTGTTGAACCAGCGCGGCTGGGCTTTTTTAAGGTTGACAATGGCTGGTGATAAACTGGTAATAAAGTGAAGAACTTGAGCTGATGGGGGCCAAGATTTCTCTTGTTTTCTCATGAGATTCAGTACTAACCTCAGCCATGTTGTCATTACATAATTACATAGTGTTAGTAGTGAACTCTATGTAGATATACAAGAAAAAGCATGTTGTTATTGTGGTAAGATACTACAAGTTTTAGATTTTTTTTTTTTTTTTAGATTTTTCTGTGTAATCACAAAAATAATGTGAAATGGGATTTAAAGTGATGTATCAATGCAGACATTTATTTCAAATCAGCTTAATACTTGATGTGAGTCCTGCCATTGCAGTTAACCTGGAATTTATTCAGTGTTTCATAAGGCATAAGGCAACTGTGGTCTCAGTTTCCATATAAACATTTATATTCAATGTTCCTTGTGTGTAAGTTTAATGGATTGTGCAGCAAATACAGCAAAAAAAACTTGGATCTTGGTCTCAGGTGAACAGCTAACCTGTCTTCTGTGTTTTACCTCTGCATCTAAAGTGCCTGACAGTTTTTATATACAAGTCTGGAAGCCAACGTTTTACTGCAGCAAGAGGCGAAATCCTGCTGTGCTGTGCTGTGCCTGTACATTATAAGATGTAATGTAAATGTTGTTGCCTTTGTTTTCCCTGTGTGCAAATTGCATTAGTGCAAGTCATTTCCTATGTCAGTTAAGAAAACCAAAAGTGAAAGATCATGGATGGAGGTGGCTGGGTGGATGTTTTCTGCACAAATGCACCTCATTGATGATACCTGCATGTTTTTGTGACTGTGTAGATTGAGTCCAAACATCACAGACGTGTATTTCAAAGCTGCATCACTCACAGTGTGTCCTGATGTTATCTCTGCCGCTGTCATGTCTGCAGGAGCATTGGACCTGATGGCTATCTCCTCCTACTGTGGATGCAGGCTTCTTCTTTTTTTTTTTTTTTCATTGTGTAAAATACACAAAAATACATCCAGGAGGATGAAGCCTAAATAAATGAGTGGCATGTTTTCATTGACATTCTGTAATTAGCTGCTTCTTTTGCACGGCCACCAGCTTCTCCTGCTTCCTTTGTCTAAACGCCGTGGGCTGCCAATTATTGATTTTGTTCCCCCCAAGCCGCCTTTTCCTCAGCTCACCTATCCCCTGCGGGGAAGCAGGAGGAGAGGAGAGGGAGACCCCCCGTGGATCTGCATGCCCACATTCAGATGCTAATCCCCCACCATCTGCTTTCTACCTCGGGGAGGCTGCACGTGATGCCTCCACGTCCGCTACGGGGTAGTGAGGAAAATCCCTGAGCTCCTTGTGCCCTGAGGGGCTGCCAGTGTGGCTGCCACCTCTGCACCCTAATCAAGGCCCACTCCCCACCCCCCCCCCCACCCTCTGCGTTTCTCCACACAGGGCTCATCCTTAAGAAAGAGTGTAAAGAAGTTACCTCCTCTGTCCAGGGGCAATGGAGCACAGCATAATAGACCGCATTTTCTGAGTGACCCCTCACATAGACTGGTCAAAGAGGCTTCCGGGCAGCTGAGTTAATCACTGCCGCTGCAACGTCGCGGGCTGTTCAAAGCTGCCACCCCCACCCCCCACCCACCCTGATCTGATCAAATGAAGCAGATGTGATTTACACGTAACTTGAGCATTGTTGGAGTTTGACTCCCACTTGTTTGAGTGGGAACGCTTTTCAGGCTTTTTTTTTTCCTCCTTTCTGAGTGGCTGCACCTCAATTGGTGTGTGTGTGTCTGTGTGTGTGTGTGTGTGTGTGTGGGCTTGTGCTTGGATTCAGCATGACATAATAGAGAGTATTTTGGCAGTCACAGCTGGAAGTTCCTCTTCATGCTCGTAGCCTGTATTTAGAATTTCTTTCTTGCATATAATACGTCCTGTTTAGTGTTAAGTCAAACTGCTCCTCGTCATGGACGAAGCCAAGGTGTGATCGACTTCTTTGCCAGTGGAAATGAAGACCTTTTTGCTGTTGAGGTCATAAAATCAGGCCTCGTGATGCTGTTTTTTCGTATTGAATGAAGTCAGTATTGTAGCGATGCATGGTTTTCACTGACCGTGAACAGGCAGTTGTTATTTCAATGAACAATTATGCTAATGCACCTCTAGAAATCCAGTAAATGAGAGATTAGCACGTTATTTTTGAGATCCATACTGCATCATGCTAAAAACAGCTTGAGTCATTAAATAATATAAAAAGTGTAAGTGATACTGATAATAGCTATGAAAGATGTTCACACACTATGTTGCCTCCTTTATTGCAGAGATCAGATGACAACAGGGAGCTGATATAAACAGGGAAGTAAGTCCCTCTCCCAGCAGCCGTTATCTCTCCATGTTCTCACCACTAATTCAGTGCAGCTCCAAATCAGGAGACATGGAAAGCATTTTATCTGCAGTGGCTCGTATGTTCTCGAACCCAGCTATTTCCTGCGCTGGGCGGCGGCGTCCCGTCAACGGACGTCGAAGCCGTTGTGATCTAAAGCACAAAGGCGCGGAGCTGGTGCCTGAAGACGCTTTAATCTGCATCTGCATCTGAGTAATGAAAACACAAAGCTGGGTCCGGTCGAGCCAGCCCTGCACCATTCTCACCGGCACGTGACTGTGACTGTGCACGTGGCGCTGTGTTTGCATATGTGTGCGTCCGCCTTGTCCGTGAAGCCACCGTGACACTCAAGTCAGTTGCATTTGAGGCGGTGTCACTCTGCTGCAGAGCTGATGATGCACTGACGCCAGAGCTGCTTGGTGTCCCCTCCTGACAGATGAACTTACCTGCACTGGGGTTGAGTCTATCTGCCTACCGGGCGCTCTGTCACTTTGAGTCATCACTTTAACCGGGCATGAGCAATGAACTTTTGATCTCACCCCTGTCTTCACATTTATCTGACACTCAATCGATTTTCATAATTAAGTGCAGTTGAGTTGCAGACATGAAAAATAAAGGCAGTCTGGGATCTTAAATGAAGTGTTTTGAATGTCTATTGTTAAGTTTTGTGTTGCTATGAGAAATAAGTAAGGGCTATGAAATTTTGATATATCTGGCACTAAAATTTCAAGCCCATCCTAAAAACATTTCGTCTAAGTCAGAGTTAACAGGTAAATAAAAGAAGATGATGAAATCTAGTGATAGCTTTTAGCACCATCTGTGACTTCATCGTCTTCCTACCTCATTTCGCGTTACAGTGCTTTTCATTTCCCATTTCGTCTTCCCTCTCCCAATAAAGAGCTCAGTCATCGCAGTGCTCATGCTCGGGTCTTCCTTCTTCATTTAACTTTGCTTCCTGATGGAGTCGTAGCCATAGTGACTCATCTCAGTGTCATGGAAACAAAAGTGTCACTGCGGGCGGCACATAACAGCAGCCTCCTGGTCGCCCACAGAAACCTGAAGCCCACACAACGCCCTCCCCAGCTGTGTGGTAAAATCCAGACTAGATGAAACGATCAGTCATACAGTGGGTCTGGATTATAATCCTCACACCCTCGCTGGGAATGAACTGCACCAGATTTCATGTCTTATTATGGGAAGTAATGGCAAATCTGACTTGACACAGGCCAGTAAGTAATCAGAGAGGCACATGCTGAGCTGCAGTTGGCTCCAAGCATGTAACTATGGAGGGAGTTAATGAAGAATGACCTCACCTCTGAGTGCAGGAAATCATTAAAGTGTCACCACACAAAACCCCATGTCAGTACATTATACCGGCAATGCTGCTCTTCTCTCTTCTCTTAATAACTCCAGCTCCTCTTTTGTTAATGGAAACTGATTCCCAGGCAACAAACCCCTCCCCACTGACCTCCCATAGCTGCCTACTTCTCAGGCCTTGAGGGCCCGCTCATACATTATTGCCTCCCCCTGCATGCCATCCAAGATCATCCCTCACTCTAACCACAATATTGCTGTATCACTTACACTAATAGCCTGCACTTAAAGTACCTCAAGGTGAAAGCACTGCTGAGATGCTTCCTGTCAATGCAGGGGACTGCACACTTTAACGTCCATGTTTGTTATTAAAATGCAGAGTGAAAAGCAAGCTGTTTGAGCTGATTGAATAATTGTGTTGTATATACTTCATCATCACTCACTCAGGCACTGACGATACCTCTGATCTTTTTGGCACTCGATGCTTTTTATTTGTTGCCTGGAGCATTTTTAAAGGACCACACCAATGATTTTGCAAGTTTTAGCTTATGTTCAAACCATGTTTACTTGACACGAACATTTTCAAACGCACACTGCACTGTTTTACGGTTGTACATGTAAACTTCAGAGCATGTGAGGGTTGATGTTTCTAGGAGACTGTGTGTTTATTAGTGATGAAAAGATCCACTGTGGTTGTAGTCCCCTTGGAAATACTGAGTCAGTGCTCATATTTATCTGACTAGCCTATAGTTTTGATTCACTGATAAAAACAAACAGTTGCACAAAATAGCCACAAGTGATGTGACGAATGTGAACTGGTAGGTAGGAAAAGAAGCCTTTTACACGCCTGTACCACCTGACCCGTGACTCATCTGTGGAAAAATAAATGCAGAATTTACACTTGGGAAAAAAGAGGCCAGAACCTCTGAGGCTAACACAGAAGTGCCATTTAACCATTAGAGTCAATTCCCATAGAATCTAATGTTAAAATATTGGACTCTACTGCAGAAATACACATATTAATGGCCTGATACCAAAAACAGTTTTGGTCTAAGCTAATTTTCTCTTTAATGACAACTGTGCAAGAGGTGAATTTTTATCTCACCTGTTTATATTTAATTAAGGCTTAGAGTTCTGCATAATTAAGGGCGTGGCCTCTTTGAGTGAGGTGGGTGTGCATATGCCTGCAGTCTTGGCTCTATGCAAGCCCCGCCTTTGCCCATTTTTGAATTCACCTGATTGGGGGAATCAGGCGCTGCCAAGATGGCAACAGCGGGGCAGCCCACGCTGAGCTCTTTAGAAACCTGTGGGTGACATCACAGAACGCTATAATGCACACGATGGTTTCTGAGGCAAACTGTAAATGATTTCTAAAGAGGCTTAAAACGCTTGGTTAGTTTTGGTCGTAGTTTTTAATTTAAAAAAAAAAAAAAAAACAACCACGTAAACAACATATTATTCATTTATCATGAGGGAGGTGCCTGTAGTTTTTCCTGCGATTCAGCACAGCCAAAAATCAACATCATCTCTGTTCCTGTGCGTCCAATCATGACTCATTCATTTTTATTTATTTTTTTTTTTTTTTGAGAGGAGGAGGAAGAGGGAAAAGTGCCGGCTGGCTTGTTTTGGATGCTTTACTGACAGGGCGGTTTCTCGTGCAGCTCCCTGAATGACAGAGTTGCCCCATAAGACTTGACAGCTGTTGACTCCAACTCTGGGATGTGTTTGTCTGTATTTGTTTGTCATTTAATGGTGTTTACACTTGGCAGGATCAAGATGCGTACTTTCCTGCCAGGCCAGTGACCCACCAGCTCAGGATGTGGGTCTATTGTTTACCTTTTTTTTTTTTTTTTTTTTTGCAACCAACTCAATTTTTTTTCTTCTTTTTTGTTATTATATATTATTTGAGTGCATACTGTATATCTGTGTGTGTACTTGCAGCGCGACTTGTGACATCCCCCTTCACAGCAGTAAAAGTGTGCAGCTGGCCCCCTCCACCCTTGCCTATTCTGATGACTTCCAGAAACTTCCGCTCCTCACTCAGTCTTAGTGACACGTGCGTCCTCTCTCCCTCCAGCTCGAACGCCACAGCAACTGAACGGCATTTATCTACTGCTTCTCACACCTCCTCTCTGGAGAAACAACCCCACATCTGGGATAGAAATTGTATTTTAATTAACCCGAATTCCAACAAATGGTCCAGTGTCATCTGTGGAGCTAGAAATTGGGAAGTTGTATTGATTGTTTGGGACAGAAGAGCTTTGCAAAATCTAAAAGTCAGGCATTCTGCAGATACAGGTAGATTAAATATAGCATAGGTTATATAGATAGAAAGATATAGATATAGATATAGATATAGATATAATTAGGCAACTGAAACACTTGACTATAGTCAAAAAGAGAGCAGTAACATTGGTCTGTGGCAGGACTTAACAGCTGAACCACAGTTGTCTCCTGTCCCTTATTTGCATTTGTTTATTTGCAAATGAAATATCTATCCTGTGTCTACTATTCAACTCAGTGTGCTGTGGCTGTTTTTCATTAAAATGATCCCCAGCTGTCCTCCTCTGCTGGAGCTTCAGGCCTCTCAGCCCCAGCGTTTGACCACTGGTGCCCAAATCGCAGTGCTCCCCGTGTAGGTGCTAATTTAGAGCAGATGGCACGTGGATGGAAAAGGCTTAGAAACAGGGACATCCCCGCCACAAAGTACAAGCGTTTACCTTTCCTTGCTGTTCACCTGCTCTTTCAGTGATCTGCTGAGAGGTGACATTATTGGGGAGAGACTCGAAGCAACTATCACGCACTAAAGGGAGGTAATAACTGGAATCTGTCCTCTTTAGACTCAGCATGACTTCAACATTCACAGGATATTATGTCATTGTCTCATGTTCATTGCAAATAAATACTTGCCTGAGAATTACAACATTTTTAGGTTTTCATCAGATTTAAAGTAATGCATTGATAGTGGTCTGTGTGTCCATGGGTGCACTGCAAACAGGAACAGCAGATGGATCATTTTGCATTGTCTAATGGTGCAAAGTTATTGAAATGTAGAAAAAAAAAGACACACCCCTTTATAACAAAATAGACAATCGATCATTTTAATAATCTGTTAATTTTTTGCCAAATAAAATGAAAAGTGCAGCTTCTTAAACATGAGGATTTGCCACTTTTCTCTGGTTTAGATAGTGTGAATTAAACACATTTGAGTTTGGCTGGTTAAAGAAAACATCCAACACAATACCTGGATTGTGCACAAAATGATGAAAGTATGAATAAGGAAATGCAAATAATGCTTCGCCACAGACCTTTGCTGAACTTTTCTGGACTGTTTTTCTGCTTTTTCTACCCAGTAAAGTTACGTGCAGCATAGAGAGGGCAGTGTTCCCTGTGAGTAAAGAGCATGGCGTTATTTTTCCATGGATTAATATGGGATGTTGTGGCAGTAGCCTGTGTTTGAGTTCAACCCAGGGTGTAGGGAAGACTTCAAAGCCCATGGCTACACCCTGTGGTTAGTGTAAAGCCAGGGACATGCGAGCTGCAGCACACACACACACACACACACACACACACACACACACACACGTGCATGCATGCACACAACCTGGCAGACAGTTAATATATACAGCATATACTCTATATTGCAAGAGAGGCACACACGCCCTCAGACAGGCACAAATTTATGTAAGTCCATAAAAGCAGCTGACTGCGTTCTCACCCCTGAATTACCCCTCAGTCATAGTATCAGTCCCCATCAGTCCCCCTCCTTTCTCCTGCTCTAACACACACACTCAGCCTCTTCACTTCCTGCTTCTTTCTTTCTTTATCCTCAAATCACGTCTGTTTTAAACGGGCCTCTTGGAGGCATATTTCACATTTGAGGAATTTCCTGTGTTCTGCTTATATCGGAGAGGAATATCAGCTCAAGAGTTGTGCGCGCACACACACAGGCCATCTTTAGTCTGTGTGTGGGAGAGTGTTTGTGTGTATATGCCTGCACACTGTATACGAGCATATGTTTGAGAGTGATGAGACAATATATACCCCTGAGGGGCTATCTTCCTGGGAGGATTACTCCCCATCCATCACAGTCAATATCATATCCAGTGGTGGTCCAGCTGTTGCATGAGACGGACTCAGGATGTGTTACCGGTCATGTTTTCAATTTTGCTCTGAATGGCAGGCTGGTCATTTAAAGCTGGTGTGACGCTCACTCCTGGCAAAACGAGCGGCCTGCTATTTGCTGCTGGCAGTCGCAAACAAGGAAGGCTGCGCTTTCACAAACCACTCATGGCTCGATTCAGCCGCGCTCTGGTTTGTCACCGTTTTGCCAACTGTGTCTATTTGTTGCTGCATTCATCTATTGTGTACATCTGTCAACCTTACTCTTGAGTGTCATTTTTATATAAAGACATTTCCTGCATTTTTTGACCATAAATATTCCTCCTGTGGCCAATTCATTTTTTATGCACCTTCTGTAAAGTATTTCTGAGAAAAATGTGCAAATAGGGAACAGGAAGTGATTCATTTGACATTTTTAGCAGCGGTGATGTTCGTTTCTAAGGAATAAATACAGCAGCACTGCACGCAACAAAGCAATGGCCACATGCCAGCAAAATTAGACCAAAGACGTCATTGTCTGTTGCCAAGCCAGGCAATGCACGACAAAAGTCATGTGGCCACTCAGCCCGGAAGAGAATAAATGTATTTTTGTGGGACTGGTGGTGGTGGTGGCGGGCAGGTCGGCCGCAAGCATGTGCACAGGTCTTGGACGAGGCGTGAGTCATACTGTTGTGTCTATATGCAGAAGGATCTGAGGGGATGGAGAGGATCAGCTCCTGTGTCTTGAGCAGACTCACCTTTGACCTCTGACATCAGCGTCCTGTGGCAGCAACAGGAGTAAATGACATGACGGTGCCAGAGCCTGTTGAAAAATGGAAATAAAAAGTGATGCAGGACAAGAAAAAAAAAAAATTGGAGCCAGTGCTTCAAATGTATCCAGTATCAAAAGAAATAACTTCTTCCAATAACCTTCACTGATGTGATTATATGATGGTATATTTTTGACCTTGCTGCCGGAGCCTGAGACAGATGAGTGGCTGCTAACCTTTCAACAGACAGCCAGATCAGGGCGGATTTGGGTAATTAGATTTCCATGCTCTTCAATCTAATTTACAATTTGTTTCAAGCAACAAGCAAAACAAACAGATGCCTCCGTATTTTCTGCCATTTGAGGGCCAACGGGAGCATTTGTTGTGGGAATTGGACATCGGCCTCATGCCGGAGAGGGATTGCTCCTGTGATCCTGGTGATGCTATCGTGGCGATCCAGTCCTCAGTCTTTAGCAAGCGTCTGCCAGTAGGAGTGATTACGAGGTCCATGTCTGGGTGAAAGTATTAACACGGCGCTGACTGTGGGGCTTAACAGTTACGTATGCAGCCGTCAGGGTTAAAGAGCTTGCGTGCAAACATGTTATCCTTTTACAATAGACTAGTAATGAGTAACTAATTTATCAATTTCGTTTTATCTATTAAAGGGCCACGGCACCATTTTATGCATGTAATTAGTTCCATGAAAATACCACTTGTGCCTCAGAGCCCAAGGAGATACCTGCGAATCATCAATTCACGTTGTGCGGTGAACATCCTGAAACAGAGCCGGACATCACAGTTGAAATGCCACCGCTGTCGTGTACTCGAGCACCTGCAACTAATTTGTCAAGCTCGGCTTCTGCCTCTGCTGCGCTTTTAAAAGCCTTGAGTCATGCTTTCAAGTGTCCAATGGGGTGACAGCTTGGCTGCAGGTTTTTTGGATATGATGATACACCAGCAAGTCTGGAATACACAGGCTGAAGGGATTCCAGCAGTAGTCAGCACCTGTTTGTTTTCCTGGAGAAACATGATGCTCAATTTGTTCCTTCATCCTGCAGTGGTTTGCTTTTGCGTGTAGCCTCTTACTAAGGCTAATCCAGACCTCTCTGTGTGTGTCTAAAACAGCAGGTGTGTGTATTTTAAGGAGATTTTGTTCATTTTATCGGTCATCGATGATGTGATATTTAAATCTGCACTGCCTTAATCTTTGTACTTGTGGTTGATTTTGCTGTTGAGGGTATTTGACAGGTTTGGGACTTCCAAACAGGAGCGCAAGGCGCGATCATTGCTTTGTGAATTGACAAGTTGTCTCTCTCCATCTACGTATCAAACAGGGCGACTTCAGATTTAGAAATTCTCTGACCAGCTGCGAAATCTCCCGTCCAAATCTGGATGAAGGGGTCCAGGCAGATTACACAGAGGCTGTGATGATCCATTCAGCTAATCCTGATCATACTGATTTGGCTGTGCCCCAATCTTGCCGCTGGGGGAGCTGGGGCAACAACCGGCTTCACACCAACCCCCCTCCTCACATCCAATACAGCAATGAGATTGACCTACCTTTTAATTTGGGATTAGACGTAAGGTTTTATTGTGAGAACCTGTGATAACCATATGCCCCCATTTGATTAAATAAAGGGAAGGAGGGATATAAATTTCTTCATGCACCCCTGGACATTATGTGTCTGTAATGATATGTTTAAAAGCTGCTGTTTATGTCTCACAACATGCCTTAGTTATCCTTTCAACACATTGCCTCTTGCACTCTCGTGTGGCCTGTTTGCACCTGTTTAACACATCTCCATATGTGCTGGTCCAACACAGGATAAACAAAATGATGCGTAATCTGCCCGCCGCTGTGTCTGTTGATGGTTCGGTTGTGGCAGATTGGCGTTAGTGCGACTAGCATCTGCTTTCTGGCAGCTGAGGCTGAGGGGAGATTAGATGTTACCGGCCATGCTAGCTGGCTCTGCAGCTTCAGTCCAGGCCCCTGGTCTTTAATCAGTGCTGGCAACAGGACTCCCTAAAGGCGGCTGGCGTTGACAGGACTGTCTGCGCCTCTCCGAGCCTCCTCCTGCACAAGTTTCTCCCTTTATATGCCACCCAACCGTCCATCTTTCTGCTCCCAACCTCATCTCTTATCTCCTGGTTTGACATGAGAACCAAACCTTCTTAACAAATGTAAAAATTGAAAATTATCTCACAATTGAATTTGACAGCAGGATTAGTTTTCCACCACCACTTTTAATGTCTCATTTGCTTTCTTTAAAATCCGATCCAGGCCCCACGACACTGACAGGTTGATTACAGTCTTCCTCCAATGGCTCCCTCTACCCCCCTGAAACACGACCAGCTAATGATGGGACTGAGAGAGGATGTGATGTGGGCTGGAAGGAGCGGCGCTGTCTTGCTCATTTCCCTCTCTTCCTCTAATTTTTTAAGTGGTTTGGGAACCGTATGACTGTGTCCTTTATGAATCAGCCTCACGACAACCTCAGTGGTCTCTCTGAGGTTTGGCGATCATGTCAGGGAGTGTCTCTTGACATCAATCTGGTCACACTGGTTTGCTTTAGTGGCTTAATTTATTTACTTCTCAAAGGACAGGTTTTCTATGTCTATATTAATATAATACTAAGATGCTAAATGTGTGATGGGCTATCGTGCGCAGTGGCTTTTTAAAGATCTCTTTTAATCTGCCTGGTCTGGCCAAAAAAGACAGTGGTAGGAGCGATGAGACTGAACCAAAACAATGATGCTGCGAGCCAGAAAAGCTAAAAGATGCTAATATGCTCCACAGGTTTGAAGGGAACGAAGATGTTTGGGAATATTTGAGCGATGAAGAAAAATGATGTTGATTAAAGCCAGTTTCATATTCAAGTGGTAATGATAATGTATTCAGAAGTAGCCTATTTCTGATGCATTCACCTCATAAACCGTTCAGTCACGTCTCTACATGAGACACTCCTATTGGCTCCCCTGGGTGATGTCACAGCCTATCAGTGTCTTATTCAGAGGCTTAGCTGTCAGCTGTTTGTATGTCCAAAGTAAATTTTTCATGCTTTATGAGCTATTATCCCTTAATTCAGTGAACAGAAGTCTATTGAGGGATATATAATTGTGCTGATTCTGAATATGTGGAGACTTATTAGGTTAATGATAATAAGAGCTGTCAAAATGTGTATAAATATTGGCTGTTTATCTCCTTGGTGTAGCTTGGTGATTTAAACATCAAACATTTGCAGTTCAGCTCCACTGTAAATGATGCGAGACAAACCAACAAGCACAGGCCCAACAAGGAAACACTTCAACTCAAAGAAGGGATTTGGTGCTAAATATGCTGTAACAGTGGCGGGTAGTGCTTTCTACATGCGTGTGTCATGTGAGCATTGTATTCAGGTAGACTAGGTCATCTGCTTTTCCCAATTTGCGCTCATTCATTCTTTTCATTCATCAGCCCAGCTCCTGATTTGTGTTTATCCACGGCATCTCTGCTTGTGCTGGTGATGGACGGCTCCAGAGCGGGACCTTTGTGATTCTCTGGACTATAAATGTATTTCATTTCATGTGGTTTGAGGTTGGAGTAATGAGCAGGGAATTAGGCTTTCAGTGGTCACTGCTTGGTGCTACTGGGCTGTATGCTTCTGCTCAGCTTGTCTAGCCTCTGCAGTCTCTCTCTCTGTCTCTCTCAGACCCTCTTTTTCCCCCTCATTCCCCCTCTCTGCCTTTGTTTCAGTGCTGCTGCTGCAGTTGGCCATGCCTGCAAATGAGCACCGGGACAGAGCAATTATTCAGCATGGGGCAGCCCCGCACCCCCTCCTCCATATACATACAGACTCACGCTGCTCTTGCTGTCATGTTTAAATGTTTCATGCATTGATAATGTGAGTGTCTTTGAGCGAAAGAACAGAATTTTTACACCCAAGATAAACACAGAGAGGAGAATGAAATATGTTTCTGGAAATTTCTTGCATAGTCTTTTATCTCTGAACTCAATTCCCTCAGGGATGGATGAGCTTCATATCCCTTTCAAACATGAATTAATGTGACTGACACACACACACACACACACACACACAAACATACACTCGCATTTCTAGTGCTCAGACAACCTCCCCACCCCACCCCCATCTCCACCCCTCCCCAATGCAATGCAGACACTAGCTTGGTTGCAATGTGTTTGTGTGTGTGTGTGTGTGCCGATGACGGAGACTCGGTGAGGGGCGCAGAATAGTAGACCTGCGTGAGACAGCAACCCGGTTGGCTCGGTGTGTGCATGTGTTTCTGAGGGAGTGTGTAAGCTGCAGCAGTGTTGCTCGCCGGCAAAAAGGAGGAAAGGAAAGAAAGAAAAAAAAAAAAAAAGCATCAGCTATCTCTTTCAGTGTGGCGCACTGGCCCTGTTACTCCTGTTTCTGTCTCTCATCTATTTTTTTTTTTTTCCTGCTCTCTCTGCAGAAGCCGCTGCCGTGCCCCCCTCCCCTTGTACCCTGCAGAACAAAGCTGGAATAACTGCCCCACCCCACCAGGTATGTTATATTTTTCCTTATAGATGCAAACGTGTGTGTGTGTGTGTGTGTGTGTGTTTGTGTATGTGTGTCCCTGCATGGTAGTGATTCTTTTCAATTTAGGATATTTGCTGCTGATACATTTCAAAAAATAGTTGAGCTGATGTTGTGATAAACCGGGGGCTGTTTTTTTGTGCTTTGCTGACCTTTAGGCTTTGTGACGTACGTCGTCTAGACAGAGCTGATTATTCAGCCAGCAGGACAGCACGGTTCACCCCGAGTTTGCTGTTGCTATGTGTGTGTATAAAACCCTGATCTGATGAGTGTTTTTTTGCTCTCAAGAAAACATGATATCCATTGGAAATAATGGCCATTGTGATATATTTAGCGGCTGAGGCTGTGATGGCATGTGGCCGTTGGCGGTTTGAGACTCATAGCCAACAGATTGTTGGTGGTTTCTCCGTGGGAGTGACGCCGAGCGAGACCACGGGCACACGTTACTCCGACTGTCAGCGTCGGCAGAGCTGGCTGTCACAAGTTTGCTGTCGAGAGGAGTTTCACAGCTGATGGTGGTGATGGAGTGATGAGATGCCAAATCAGACTCCTTTGTCTTTATCTCTCCTCTTGAATCTTTTCTATCTTTTGTCACTCCTACTCCTGTTGATGCCTCCCTTTTACATGGCCATGCATGTATCTGTTTCTTGGCTTTTTCCTATCTCTGTCTCGCCCAGTCTTTGAGCCAGGATTATCCAGGAGGGGGTCAAATGGGCCCAGTAGTGCTTTTCGGACTCCATCCAAGTCCTCCAGTGCTGAATAAGCTGATTCACCTGACTTGAACTGTTCTACTGATAAATAATTTAAATAGAATTCTCCTTGTTTGTGTCTTTGACTGTGTGCTAGAAGTCAGTGTCTGTCACATCCACAGCGACACACACAAACATACACACTTCCCCTCCTCCCCCCTGTCGCCATCTCTGTCTCCGTCTGCCTGCATGGTTGCTGGGCAGCTCTCAGGCGAGCTGTCTTTTCCAACTTGGGATGACACGGCGTGGCACAGGAGGGGACAGGACGAAAGGGGCAAACGCGCCCTCATCCCTGCTTTTTGGGGTCACAAATGTAGTCCTGTCCCCCCAAAACATCCCCCCCCCCCGCCTCCTCCTTTCACCCTTCTCCCACATCCCTCCTCCAGTTCTGCCGAGCTCGTGCCCTCGGAGCGAGGTCGTTGTTTGGCACGCAGGCCGCTGAATCAGCCAGTTAACCAACTGTTGCCGCGCTTGCAGGGCAAAACCGAGTGGGAGAGAGGGACATTGTTTTGGAGTCAACATTGCCCCTGGTTCCAACTGTTGTTTGTTAGCATTTGAAATGTAATAGAGATAAATGTAGGTGTTGCAGAAATGCAGAGTGCGAAAGAGAAGGCCGTTGTTTCAATTGTTTTCCCTCCCTCGCTTCTCCAACTGTGAGATAGAAACACATCATCACATATTTTATAATACATTTGTTCCTGCTGTTTATTGGCGGTTTGTTAAGTATCCAACTGCCATTTGAGAAATTTCACTCCTCTAGTCGCCACAACAGAATCTGTCAACACCAACCTCTTACGCTGCAGTGTAACGTAGGTGCTATTCTGAGGCAAACTGTAGGAGAAAAGGACATTGCAGTTGAGTCATCGCTGCCCTCGATTTTGACTGAATGCCCTCAAGTGTCGGCTGACGAGTGATACTTGATGAGTATGAAGCCGGATGTCAAAGCACTGACAAAGATGACATGAGCCACAGAGACAGATGGAGGCTGAACAAAACAGACAGCATGGGTATTTGGGTATGTGGGGCTGGACTGCAGCAAACTTGGTGAAGCTGTTGCACAGGCTTGTAAGCTGTGTTTTTAAGGAATTCTTTGTGACACTGCATGAAGAAAAACACCCTGTGATAGTCATAGATTGCTAAAGGTGAGCATGGGTTCATCTCAAAAATTTTGCTGCAAAGAAGAATTCACTGTTTATGCAACCTCTACAAAATAAAAAGTAAAAGTCAGTCCCTGTCTCAGATTAACAGACCTCAGGGACTCTTAACCTAACAACAGTGGTTAAAGGACTAAACTATTATGGGGCATTAAACGGCTGACTGACTGTGAATGTACAATACAGGAGAAGATGTAATTTCTTTGTTCTGATTTTATTTTTTAGGGCATTTTTGCCTTTTACTCACAGTGAAAGAGAGGGACAGGAAAGTCCCAGGGGTAGGGAAGGGGCAGTCGGGACTGAGCCTGAATGATTCGCGTTCCACCAGGTGAGGCATTCGTGCTCATGATTCAAGATTCATGACAACGTGAATCAAAAGCTCATAGGGCATAAATGCTCAAAACAAAGCGAAAGACAAAGAAAACATGAATTTTAATCAAATATTAAACATTAAAGCTGCATCCAAAGGGCCATACATTACAATATAATGTCAAAACTAATAAATCTTTTAACCAAAGCCAGTCCACCTAAAAAAACACATTTTCAGGATCCTTGCATTCTTGAGAAAGTTCTCCACAGTAGTAAAATCATGGCCTCTGGGCCCCATTTCGGACCACCCTGCCCTAACATGTTGATTGAAGAATGTCTGTGTAGCCCATTAAAACCCAACATACATGTATATAGACCGGTTCTGCCACCTGTCTCCCTCTCTCAAGTGCAGCTGTTACCTTGGAGGCACAAAGACCTGCACCCTAAGACAAAGTTTAAGCTTGTAGACGAAGTTAAGGGCAGGGAGTCAGCAATGTTATATCTTTATGTCTTTTTGACTCCAAACACACCACATGACCCTTCTCCCCCCACTCCAGTTTCAACCTTGAAGTTCAGTTCTGGAGGCTTGATCAGACTTGCCCTCCATTCACAGTATGGCACATTTTTTAAAAAATCTCCTCTCCCAATCAGCCTGAATGGCCTAAACATATGTTTCAAACAGATCTGACAATGATTCCAAATGTGCAGAATTGTGCATCTATGAAATGCTTTTTGAGTGTATCTGTCTTGTCCCTGCAAGTTTTGGGAGTGTAACTTATTGGACCGCTCTTCAAACTGCTGCTGCAGTCATACCACTAGTTTGTCTGCTCATCGATGCCCTCTCATGTTCATCTCTTCACTCTTCTTCTTTAGTTTAATTAATGAGCCTCTTCCCTTGGCAGAGTTTGGCTCATTAGCCACACAGGCCCTCTGCACTCTGTACAAAGTGTGGAGGTGAAGAAAACGGCCTCCCTTTGCTTTCTCTTTACATCTGTAAGATTGCACTGAATAAGTTCACCCCCACCTCCCCCTCCCCCTTGCAGAATAAAAGAGTTCGTCTCCACATGCAGAGAGTTGTGATTAGACGAAAGTGAATCACAGATGCAATTACTCACTGGCTTGCATCAAGTGAAGTCGGTGGTGAAGAGATAATGAGAAGCCATGAATGCTGAACGGCAAATATGAAAGGGTCATCAACAGATGATGATAATGATGTGGAAGAAAAGTGTGCAATATAAATCTCAGTTGTTGCTGAGACAGATCACTTCCTTAATTGCAGCTGTTATTAAGAAAATTAATAAATAATGATTCTAGATGCTGTTTTCTATTAGTTTTATTTTGAAATCTGACCCTGTGCATTATCTATCAGCGTATTTTGGCTGCGTCAACCCTGAATATCCTTCACCTTAACCACATCATCTCTTCTTTGATGTATTAAACATGCATGTGTTTGCGTGTGTGTTGTATGGAGGCGTGTGCTGACCTGGGGGTTTGTGTGTGTGTGTGTGTTTGTCTGTGGGGAGAAGGAGGCTGTCTGTGTGAATTATAGATGAGGACATGGGGGCGATGGCCAAGTTAAAAGGGAGGAAGCGGAGACCTCAGAGGAGAGGCTCTGTCAGATTTACTGGCCGACCCCCAGGTTGGACCAAAACACACCGCAAACACAGTCTGTGCAAACCACTGCAGCTTCAGCCACCATGTTATTACTGTAAATCATCTCAGTCCTTGGCATTAGTTCCCTGTTTATACATGTGTCATTTTTATTTTGAAGCAATCACTGTCTGGCTTTTACAAAATGTGGTTTTATTTCACTTCAATGTCCCCGTAAGAACCAAGTGACACCTCAGTGATTTAAAGCACAGTGGGATTTCTAAGTAAGTTTTTTTTTTTTTTTTTTTTTTCTGCATTTGGCCCCTGTTAGCAGTAGTTTTCCACCTTCAGGTCACATAATACCACTACCAGCCATATTTGTTGACCTCAGGACGGACTATGTAACATAATGATGCCTTTTGTTGCGCTGGATATTTGTATGACTTTAGTTCGTTAATGCCAAAAAAACTGGAAGACAAGACCAGACTGTCTCCGAAAGCCTATTATCAAAGGTGGGAAGGAGTCCAGATATCAAACAGAAAAGGGCAGCTGTCAGGAATTTGAGAGAGTAGAGTGGATTATTTTCTAATCACTTGGTTAGATTTTCAATCTCCTATAGCTCCTTCTACCCATATATCGAAGTCTCCGGCCAGCACTTCGCATAGAGGCTGGTTGCTATATAACTGAAGAACCCTGGATTAATCTGATCATTTTAAAATGTATTAATTTCTACAGAATAATTAATGTGTAGGAGACTAAAGTGAGTAAAATCTTGGTTATAGCTCCTTGTGACGAGATTGAGCCGAGTGGAGCTGTTGACATCGTCGGTATTGAACAGGTCTAAAGATGAATGAATTCTTCAATGATGCCTTGAAATGATGCAGTTCTTCCAAAACACCGTCCATTGCTGCTCGCTCTCTTCAGTGTAGATGAGCTTTAAGAGCCAAAATTACACAGGTTGACCTGGTGCATGGTGCAATGGCTTGAATGTGTGCTTGAATCTGAATTAAGATTTGGATGATTAAAGTCCTGCAGGATGAGCGGCTTTCAATTGATTGGGCAGAATTAACAGATAGCCAGAAATGCAGAAAGTGATGATAAAAGTGGAACCAGATAATTTTGAAAATGTCTTTCTGTTATTTTCTCTTTATCTCCTCTGTTGGCTCATTTCAGCAAGGGTTATCAGGCCTTGCCGAGATTAGGATTCATTTCCTGTTTGCCTCGTGTCTGATGATGAAGTCAAATCTGTGGATTAGGTCAGCTTCTGACCTCCTTCCCCTCCTTCCTCCATCCTTGACTCTTCCCTTCCTCCATTTCTTTTTGACCCATTTGGTCTTCGTCCTCCTGGGAAGGACGTGCAGGTCAAGATGAGAAAATGCTCACCCAAGACAAAGCTCTTGTTTGTACCTTCCATTAAAATAGATGCACTAGAGGGTTGATCTTAGGTGACTGATAAGATTGTGGAGATGTCACATTATCAGCTTTGAGTCCTGTAATTAATGAGTTATGGGATAAGATATGGCACGTTTCGGATTCTTATGTTGGGGCAGGCTTTGGAAAACTGTTAAAAATTAGTTTATTATGATTTTCAGGCAAAGTGTCAGTCAGATTTAAAAAAATAGGTTCACTTCTATTTCAAAAAAAAAGAAAAAGATTTAAAGAGCTGTATGAGGAAGAGGGACTGTCGAAAACATGTGGTTTTAAGTATAAGCCGTGATCATGCTCCTGATATTTTTATTCTGAGCAGGAACTGTACTTCTCTCTGGTCGTCCTTTTCTTTTCCTGGCTAAGCTTCTCTGGCGGGCAGTGCAGCCTTCCCCCAAAAGAAACATTACTTCCTGTGCAACCTTAGTTTCCTTATTTTCTTCCCTTTCTGCACTCCTTCCAAAATATATACTACTGTTTCCCTCAGAGAATAATTTATTCCCTTTTGTCTCTAATAAAAAATTAGATTAAAAACAATTAGCAAGTGAAGGAAAATAACTACTTCCCTTTTTTTACTTAAATTTGACATGCGCCATTCTTCAGTCCTTCAAATTAAAAGCCTGTAGTTTTTAATGGTGTGTTCTGAAAATTGCAATTTTTTTTTTCAGATAATATAAGGAATCCCTGAAGTGACAACAGCAAATTATCGACTGTATTTTTTTTCACATTTCCAATGCATAACATGAAAACCAGATACAGTCTCACTTTTATCTGCAACTTTTGCTTCTCCATAGTTATTATTTTGAAAAGAAAATGACAAGGAAATCAGGAATACAGGGGGAAATCTGTTTTCAAAATGCCACCATTCATGGACACCCTAAGCACAAACATGAAGTAGACAACAAAAGGCTGTTACATACTGTAACATTGCTAGAAAGACCCCACACAATTGGACAGGCCAACAACATGAACGGGTTTTAACTTATTTGGAGGCGAGCACTAAAATGAATACTCAGCTGTGTTTTCAATTTATCATAACCATATAAGAATAGACCAAAGTTGCAGTAAACTAAAATGATCATTTAATGGAAGACTAAAAATACATGTCTTCACTCCTCTGTGAAATCTTTTCCCCTCTCTTCTTCACTCCAACTTCTCCTCTCTAATAAATCAACCTCCTTCCTGTTTGGAGAATCTCTTTGCGTCCCTCTAATTCATCCTCTATCTTTTTGTCTCCTTGTCCAACTGCCTGTTTTGGCGCCAGAACCTCCCAATGCTACTTTCACACTGTTTTAATGTTAACAGGATGCTCTGTCTTCTACCTCCTTGCAGCCCCAAAGCAGTGCAAACGTGCAAATCTGTCTTTCTTCATGGCTGGATTAAGCCTTGACTCATCCTCTGGCCCAGCCCCAGTGGACCAATCCAGGAATTTGACAAATCTTAAAACAGCTCACAAATGGAGTCTGTCTAGTTGTCACACAGGGGACATGTTCAGTTGTAATCACTTGTTTATGAAAAATAATCACTGTGATCACCTTTTGGATTGCTATCATTCCTACTGTCGCCTTGGAAACAATTACTTTGATGTTTCTCAGATCTCTAAGTTTGCAGTTTAGGTGCAGTGACAGCATCCGTGAGGCGTCTGATCCCGTTTCCATGGAAAAACACTTTTTTAAAATGACTTTCCCTGCACTTGCATGTCATCAAAGAAAAATCCTTTCTCAGGGATATTTCACAAAATCAACATAAAATACATGGCACAAGCTGGTGATGCAACTCAATTAAAATGCAGCAAGACAACAAAAAGATGTGTACTTATTGCACATGCACAGACGCTCTGAATAGATGGCATTGTTTTTGGCTGAGCTGCTGTGTACAGCACAAAAGCGAGCAGCTTAAAAGAGCTGCACGGCCTCACTGAGGTTTGGATTCATGTTGCTGGCAGACTCCAGGTTGCAGAGCTATAAGCTGCTGTGTGCATGCACGGCTGTGTTGAACATGAAGCCGGGACCAAAAAAAAGGACCCATGTTTGATTCTGGTCAAGCGAGACAGGATTCAGAGGTTAGAGCGTAAAGATGTCAGTGAATGAAATGACTTGTCCACTTGTTTATATAACTCTTAGTTTAGTGCTTTCCTAACATGTATTCCGTCTCTTTTCTTGCATCCTTCTTGCAGGTCTGAGCAGACACTCGGCACTCCTGTTTCATCCATCAGTGCAAGCAGCTCTTTCAGTCCGGTAAGCTAATGAAAAAACATAGCCGACAGTGACATGACAGTGCAGATGTGCTGATGTTTAGCAGGTTCACACATCGACCCATAGTGTAGACGAGTGGACGGAGACTCTGGGCCTGAAAAATGAAGCCAATGTTGAAGTGTCATTCTCACCAAATTACATATATAGCTGCATAATAGCTGCACAGCTAAAAGCTCCATATTGAGTCGTACATTTCTTAATCTCTCTTTGCTTGAAAATGGCTTTTCAAGTGCAATGATTCCTCTCACGCCTAAATATCTTAAAGAAAAACACTGAAGTCTGGCCAGCTGCCAGATAGTACATACACACCATCCGACTCATTTCTTGCACCATGACATTTCACACTCACTTTTCCCATGACTCATGGGGCCCGGGAGTCAGATCTAAGTGGCTGCACTCAGCCAGATGATTAGCTTGGCTGTTCATGAATGTATAATAGAAGGGGAATTATGCTCACCAACATGTGGGCTAGCATAAGGGGCAGTTGTTTGGGTTGATGTCATACGAGATATTTTTGCCCGCCAAAAAGCAGTCATTAAGCTGAAACTCATGCCTCATGTTTTGAGCTTTCGATGTTTAAACGTGTTCGAGTTACATGGCAGGAAGTGAAATGACAGAGCGGGAGGCTAAATGTAGATTTGGTGGTAAGTGTTGTTTTAGAGAAGTCTTCTGTTTGTGTGTGCGTCTATACTTAGCTCATGTTAACAATGTGTTTGCTCTCAGCCAGAGAGCGCTGGGTTTGTGGATGCATTTGGGGGCGTCATGAGAGGGTGTGTTTGTTTGTGTGGGCATGCGTGCGGTTGAGTTTTGTTGGTCTTCATGCACGTGTGGGTTGATTTGAGCAGGGTGTGCGTGTGCATAGGTGTGTATGGGCGTGGGTAGGGAGGTGGCAAGCTGTCGTCAGTCATCATAATCCTCTCAACTTGTAAAGGATGCGTGAAAATGCAAGATGGCAGGGGAGGGAGGGAGGGACTGCTAAAGAGTTGGACTGATGGGAAATTTTGTTGAGAAACTCAAAGCTGTGTGAAAAGCAGTTGCTCTCTGTATTTTGTTGCTCATGGCAAGTACCCATTTCCTCCCAGATAATGGCTGCTGCTGCCTGAGACATGAAACATCATTTCAAGTGCTTCAGAAGGCGCATTGAGTGTTTTTGGGCTGCATTCATTTGCACTATAGAGAGTCAAAATGGTCGAAATGTCCATTAGAAATCCTCCAGTTATGTTTTTGTATGACCACCAGTCATAGATATTAAATTTGCTCTCATGCACAATGAAAAAAAAAATATTTGAGAAGCTCGGACCATCAAATGTTGGTATTTTTCCTTTAAATATGACTTAAATGATTATTGATCACATAAACAGTTGCTTAATTCAATTCTTTCAATTGCCAAACTGATCAATTGGGTAATCATTCAAGCTCTGTTTGTTTTAAATGTCAATATTTAATAATCAGGGCAGTCAATTTAATGTAATACATTCATGAAAGTTGTAATTTGCATTATATCAGATGACAACAACACAGAGCCATTTTTTTGTATAATGTAATAACATTTCTCATTTCAGTTGCCAACAAATATCAGATAATTGTAAGATTGCTAAATTGACAATAACTTGACAATAACACTAGTTTTTGCTTTTTATCTAATTGGATACTTTTTATTTCTCTAAAAAAATATAAATAAAATATATATTATATATATATAGATATGTCTATAAAAATAAAAAAGCTTAGAGCTGTTGTCTTATTGTGTTGGAATAAGGTTGTTCAATGGTTTGACTCAATTTTTTGTTTGGTGATGAAGCACAAAATAGTATAAATAAGACTGAGTTCTTCTTCTTCTCCTCCTTTAACTCTCAGCTGTATTTCCATAGAGGACATTGATACAAACCATCAGCATCAGCAGCGCAAAGGCCTAAAATGTCACCATCATCCCAACCAACAACCAGCTATCAGCATATCGATGAATTTAAATGGCTCGGTTCCCATTTGTGTCAGTGCAGTTCGGAAGGACCCCCGGGGGCCCCGCCTGCAGTATCTTGTGACCTATTTCCAGATCCATATCATTGTCAAAGCTCGCTCTCTGCAGCCTGTATCCTCTCCTGACCGAGGTCTCACATCACCATGGGAACGATGACATCAGCGTGGGGCGGGGCCGATGCCTGCCAGGAAACATCTAGTCGCCTGATGAGATTGGAGGCTAGGAGGGAGTCAGTGAGGAGGAAACATAGCAACCAGTTTGAGTCAGACTGACTTAAATTCAACCTTAACTTGTCTTGAAGGGAGAACACTGGTTTGCAGACACTCCAACACTTAGAAAACCTGTATATTTATCACAGATTTGTGACAAAAATGTAGAAAGCGGAGGGGAATTTGCTGACAGCTGATTGGTTGTGACTCAGCGCTCAGAGAGAGAGATCGCAGCAGGACGTGAGGTGGAGTGGGCTTGAACTTCTGAATTTCAAAAGCAGCAGAGTGCACGTCTGTCTACAAAGTGTCTGCGAGGTGTCTGTATCCACACAAGAACATGTTTTTACAAGGACTAGTCCTTTGGTTCCAAGTAGCTCTGCTGAAAATTGTTCATCTGCAACACCAACCCCCAACTCAAGCCACCGTGGCCCAAGTCTGGCAAGTCTTCACGTCAGTAGGTTGATGTGCAGATCTCAAGATGGGGTGTGATGGGGTTGAGGACAGAGACTGCCACTTACATACTGTATTTATGAACTAAACACACTATTGCAACTACCTTTCATCATTGCCTTAAAATTAGCATCAGCCTAAATATTATGATATATTTATTTAAGAGTGAAGAGTTGTTGATGACTGACAATGATTCAGACAATGTGATTCACTTGTGACACGGTCACATAATCCTAGTGCCCATCTACTACCTGTATTACGGTACATAATCTGAAAGGAGTGGATCCAGCCCTGCACCTCCTGTAAGCGGGAGTGTATTTGTATGTATGTGTGTGTGTGTGTGTGTGTGTGCGTGCCTCACTCGTCATGCTGCTGTGCACCATATAGGTTTTTCATTCACACTTCAATGGCAGCTCTCATTGCGCTTCAGTCTGCCACATGTATTGCTGAGTCAACAAAACTTAATCCGCTCGTCTGTTGCTGCAGAGGAGGAGGAGGAGGAGGAAGCCACTGGATTCTGGGTTGATTACAGGTCACGTCAACCTTGACTGTCCCACTGTCCTCCTCGTGGCTCCTAGTTTAGTGGGACACTTACCCATCATGCACTGCAACATACAATGACTGTGTTTACGTGTACATATTCCCATGTATGTGCTGCTCAACAGGGCCTCCAGTGTATCACAGCATCACGCTCTTCAGCAACCTTAAAGCTTAAAAGTGCTTCATCAAGCAGCATTTATCATCATCACCGCCAACAGTCCAGCACTCACATATTCACTTTATCAGTGTAAAGGTGGAAACCAGCAAATATTCATATTTAACAAGTTAGAGCTTTAACAAGTCTCCGGAGCTGCTTATTCTCCTGGAAATTCCTCTTTATTAATTAGTTTACCAAATATGTTCATAATAGCCAATGGAAAAACCCAAATGCTCGCACTGCGTGAGCAGAGGAGACAAAAGCTTATTATTTCCAATCAGTCGAAGGTAATTAAGTCCAGGGGAGGAAGAAAAACCAGGGTCAAAACCTTGATTAATGTATTGTTGTAACAGATATAAACTCAAATTATGCACAAATAGTGGTCAGAGATGATGTTCTACTCATCAAGCAAACTGATTTTAAACAAACATACACACACATAGCAACACACACTCACACAGACAGAGGATTAAGGCCAGGTTGGCCTACTGAGACTGGCTGCCAGAGATTCCACCCTCTCTCCTAAATGGATGGTGACATTGCGATGTGTGCGGCGCTCCACGGAGGCGTGATGAGTGACCCAGATTGAGGGGGTGGGGGCGCAGACAGGGAGGGAAGTGCGGTTGGATTAAGGATAGGGGTGGTGTCGGTGGAGGGATGCTGTGGCTGGTAGGTAGAGCAAAGTGGTGAGGGAGGCGATGACGGAGGGAGCCTCGGGCCTGCTGCCACACCTTCTCCTCCTCCTCAAAGAAAGAGATCATGCTGGCAGATTCAATCTAAGACATCAGTCCTGAGATACGATGCGGTTTGACAGGCCTTTTTTTGACTCCTAGTGCTGTTGATTTAACCTTTTCACGATGAGGACACTGTGATGGTTCACATGCTGAGCAGTTGCTGGCTAACTACTTATGCTTCTAGCCTTTCTGAAAATATAATCCTCAATTACTATTTAACAGTTTGGGTCTCAAATCAATACTGTACAAATTTTACAGATTCTGGTTCAGCACACATATTATTATTCTGTCATTTTAACTGTTAATTGCGTCCCTGAAGCCTTGAAATCGGAATTTTCCAACCTGTTATATTATATATTCCTATGTTTTCATTACAATGCAAATAGAAGGGTTTTGCATGGGCAGCATTACAGAAAAAGGGTCTTTCAATGTCATATACTTCAGATTACATCTAACAGGCACATACACTGTGTGTAGACCTTTATCCCCAGTATTTTACATATTGATTATATCACAGTCTTTAGGTTACTAAGGATAATACGGTGATTCATAAATGTTGTGTCACAACTGGCCTTATTCTTTCTTGTTTCCACACACAGACATTTTACTGACCTATCAGAAAATAATGCAGGATTCTGATGTTGTGTGAGCTTGTTATTAGACCTGAATATGTCATTAGGCATTTAGAAAATATCACAAGTGTGACAGGTTAACTGCAGCTTTAACGCAGGTGGTCTGGGTTGCTCAGGTTTATTATAGAGCTGAGATTTTTTTTTTATCTGAAGTAGCACTGGAGATCTGTTCTTGTCTGCAAGTAAATGCCAAATGAGTCTATAACGAGGTTTTCCTGCTCATAAAAGCAATATTTTGCTGTACTTTGTCAAATAGCCACAGGGTAAATTGCAGGCTGACCCCACTGAGAGTATTAGCAAATTCTTTAATGAAATCTTCAGACAAAAAAAGAAAAGACATAATGTTTTCTATCAGGGCAGGACATGTCTTATTAAGCCCTGTTGCTGTTTTGGTGTTATTTTGTTTGAAACATGTCCTCTGTGCAGTTTATCCTCTTCTCTCTAACAGAATAAGACTAAAAGGAAGCAATGAGCAGGCGATGTAGGATCACGTGAACTGCACAGGGATGAGTGGATGTGTCTGGAGAGCAAGGTCTGGAGGGTGAACACACCCAGACATCAGGAGGAAAATGAATAGTGAGCAAAAAGGATTAGATCTGTCTAAAAATGGTTTAAAATAATTATTGAAATGGATAAATTAGTGAAATAGAAATAATGTGAAACAGGTTAATAAGCTCAAACAGTTTAAATGACAAGTTAAATAAATAATAAATAGGTAATAAATAGAGCTTAGAATTGGATAAAATGTTGGAATAACCAACATAATACTAATATCTACTCTCATATAACTATAATATCAAACAATATCCAGCTAAATGAACCTTTAGGAACATAATAGCTGATGTTGATGAAGGGATACCTGACCTAAACCTAACCTTGCTTGGGCTGCATCTGTAAAAAACACCACGACTGGGTTTACTGAGACAGCAAGGTTGTGGATATAGACGCTTGTCAGCTCATGTGAATGTCTATTTAGCATTAAAACAGCATTGGTACTCAAGGTTCATGCATAGCCACTGTAACCTGGAGACCAAATATCAATTTAAATGATTTATTTGCATGACTGCACCCCTGTGGTGCGTTTGAATTTGGGAGGGAATAGGTGTTTTTCTCTGCAGTTAAGTGCCTTTCTATCAACTGAGGATTTATGTAAGCAGCCCATGTTTATGACATCCTTTGTAGGGACACTGTGTGAAAGCCAAGTGCGGCATAATATTGCCAAAACAGCAGCTGAAAGCAGGTCAATGCAATTCTAAACCACCATCAGCACAATCTGGCTGTCACCGCACTAGTTTTCTTCCTTAGCAACAGCTGGGACTAGACTTGCCTATGACTGAGCCCTGGGCTGAGATTTTTAGTCTCAGACAGTTTGGCCCACTATCTTTTGAGTGTCACTAGGTCTCTCCTCCTCCTCCTCTTCCTCCTCTTCCATCGTCTTTCTCTCTCTCTCTCTACTCTTAATCCCGATCCTCACGTCTTCCCACTGCAGCAGACATTAGCCCCGATCGCTGAGAGCCTGTCGTCATGCAGCGCTGCAGGGAAGGAGAGGAGAGACACTTAGAGAGGAGTAAGGAGGGAGGAGGAATAGGCTGAAAGAAAGAGGACAAAAGTAAGAGACAAATGAGAATGGGTACTGATTAATCTCAAAATCTCATTTAAATTTGAATTAAAAAATGAAAGGAAACATGATAAAAAAAAAAAAGCAGCGTAAGTGTTAAGTTGCATGGTTTTGGAGAAAAGAGGGATCAGAGGGTAAGAAGAAAAAAAGGAGTCAGCGACGATTTGTTGTGATGAAATTAGCTGCAGCTGCTTGATGATAATGATGCTGCTTAGCTAAGCTGCCAGGCAAGGGAGGGCCCCCCTGCTAATCGTGCTTAAAAAGCAACATTATGTGTCTCGTCTGGAGGGGAAATAGGGCCGCTTTTATGAGGGGACATGCTCGATTAGAATGTAGATAGTTCAGCAGTGCACCCTTGATTGGGACAAAGCTTTTGTCATTGAAATTAATGGGAGCAGAGCTTGTTGCGCTGCAGCCTGGGCAGTGGGTCCGAATAGGTGCTACTGTGTGTATGAAGCACCTTTTTTTTTTTTTTTTTTTTTTTTTTGCCTGAATGGGGCGAGCCTGTCAAACCCATCTGCTGGACCCCCATAAGACCTGTTCTGGTTGCCATAGTAACAACCTCCTCGTCTTTGGTGAGGGGATATGAAGGGTGTGTTCACATATTTTCCCTCCTATTGTTACAGTGTCATTAGCCGGCTGTTGCCGTGCAAGTAATCATTTTTGGTTTTTGCAGATGCTTTTTTTAGTACAATTCAAAGAACCTCACAGTGAATCTGCGTGTATTTAGCAAAGGTGCCTATCGAATCTCAAAATTTGTCAGCTGGGGATCCACCTGTTCAAAGCGCTGACTGTCTGTGGGAAGTGAGATACATTGTAAAAGGGGAAAAACACACAAACAGATATGTTGTCGGCCTCTCCCTCCTGTCTCAGCACATGGATGCTGAGACAAAGACCAGTTGGATGAGCCGGTGGAGGAGCAGCGTGGCTCCTTACTCCCTCTGGTGGCTGATTTGTGAACTTCACCGTGCAGGATTCATCATTTATAAAAGAAAGTTCAGGTGCTTTAGAGGATTCTGTCTGATATTTTTGATATTTCTCTGTTAATTTTGGCCATCCTCTACTTTGAGATGCCTCATACTCTTCCCCCTCTTTTCACCCTCTCCAACAGGTGACCCACCCCCTCCCCAGTATCCCAGCAGGCAGGCATGGCAGACGGTCGGCAGCCAGACGAGCACTGGGCCTCCAACGGCCAAGAGAATGGCGAGAATGGCTACTCCGCCTATAGCTCTGGCTACAGGGAGAACGGATACCACGGCGAGGCAGCTGCACATCCTGGAATGACGGGTAAGAACCTGGACCTGGTGTGCTGGAAGTGTGCATGTGCATGCCCTACTGCGTCAGTGACATTGATTGGACTGCCTGCACACTGTGAGTAGATGTGATTGCTTCCACAGTGCCAGGCAAGAGCAATCAATCCCCAAAAGGCACTTAAACAGATCATACTGTTTCACATTTGATTGAGTCGGAGGACATCTTGGTTATGGGTCTCTCATGGGTTAAACTACTCACATAATTGAGAACGTAAGTATATTGATGGACCTTTCTTGGATTAGCTCCATAAATTCTGGTTGGAAGCGGAGCTACCCAGGCTTAAGATTTGAGGATAAAGACGTCTTATTTCATAATGGAGCACATGCATGTTTCAGAAACATGCTAGTTCCAAAGATTTCACAATTTATAACACCTCAGATTTCAATCAGAAGACCTCAGCTATGATAATGTGCTACTCATAAAATAAAGCATAACATCCATTATATAAGGACCTGAAAATAAAGGTTACATCCAATACTCTGACTGATATTTCTGCCAAGCAATCAATCTAAGTTTAAAGGAAAGATTGTGAGAAATGGAAAAGGTAAAAAAAAAGGAGTAGTCGTAGAGTGGAGGAAATATAAAGAAAGACAGAGATGTTCATTTTTTCTTTGTCTTTCCATTTTTTATTGTTCAATCTGAATATTGAGCTGCTGTAATCTGACTCACAACCAGTATGTGATGTTTTTTGACACTGTTTTCAACGCTATCTGAGGTAAGTAGGTTCTCTATCTGTATTTATCTGCACTGGAGAGTAAGCAAACAGCACAACTCGCCACTAATCAAATCCCAGAGGAGCATGGGATTTGTGCGGAGCACCCACAACTCATCAAACAAACACACACAACCAGCATCATTTCAAACTCAAAGAGGGGCCACCCACATAGATAAGGTCAGCTTTGAGTTATTAGTTTTTCATTTCCTTCCTCCCATCCATGTCTTGTCTTCCCGGTGTGTCTGTCTCTTCTCTCTCTCTCTCTCTTTCTCCCTTCGCAGTGGATGACTCAGCCAATTTGCCTCCCTCCCCTCCCCCCTCACCATCCGCTGAGCAGATTGGGCCCGTGGCACAAGGTACACACACTGATAACCACTCCAGACCATCCAGCATGAGAGTGTGAATGGTGGTGCGAGTGGCAAAAATATCTCGAAAAGAGGACACTAAACACACAGTCAAGAGATCGCTATCTGACATGGCTGCCACTCCTCCTCCTCCTTCTGGTCCCCTAGTTGTTATTCTAGGAGTTTCTGTTGCTTTGCATGTCAGCTGGTTGTCTTATCACCTTTAAGGTGTCTGTAGCATGTGCCACACTTTCCTGTTCAATTCACACTTTGGTTCCTTTTACTAATATTAGCTTAATATTAGTTTTCTAACCCATATCAGTCATCATGTTATTGGAGTCGACGTTGGATAAAAGAGCTAGGTGACAGCACAAGCATCTTTCCTTCCTCCCTTTAGGCAATAGTAGATAACCTGCCACTGGAGCCCTTCATCTCATTAGTCTGCTTCACCCTCTCAACATCTTTGTTGCATTTTTTTCTCATTTTGTGTATTGATTTTTCTCCAGGATTGGCTTTCAGCTCTTCACTCACAGAGAACAGTGCAGTTTTCTCATCATTTCATTTTTGCACGTGGTTTGCACCAAAACTTACCATAACCACAGACCCTCTGCATGGTTTAGGATTAATTGTACATGAGATGCAGAATATTCTTCATATTATTAATATTATTCCATGCTATATTTTGAAAATTAAAGAAGCACAAGTTGCAGAAATGTGATGATGTAACAATAACTTCTAAGGTATATTTATAGGCTAGAAGATTTGTTCATTGCATCCCATACATTTCCTTCAGAGCTGAAAGTGTCTTGCAATCCATGTAACCTCAGTTGTGATATCCTCCATGTCTCATCCATGTGTATCCCTTCCCTGCTCAAAGACGACAAAATAGAGGTTCTGAGTCAACAGCAAGATGAGGAGGAGGCTCCTGAAGGGCCCAGCAGTTGCCAAGAGGAAGTGACATATGAGCAGCCAGGAGACTTGCTCTTAGAGCAGGCAAAATATTTAGCAGAGCCCCAGGCTTTGGGCTGCCAGCAAGCCCAGACACCTGAGGTCCTCAATGGAGGAAGTCATCAAGGTGAACACAGCCCATCGCAAAAAGGTGTGTGTGGTTTCACAGGGTTTCGTGCGTGTGCATACAGTTTGTGTGAAGGTACTGAGCAAATGCAAGTCTGTCCATTACCTATTTTGCATGATCCTCTTGTTCTCTGTTCAGGGGCACACAGACTTTCCACTCTTGATTTATAAATTGTGATGCAACTCAAGGCTTTGCTGCCAACCTTCCTCCAGCTTTGTTGCTCTTAAATCCTTCAGCTTCTGCTTCAATTCTCGAAGTTGCCGTGTGCAAAATGATGTGACATAGCATTTTGATTTTGTGCTTTTTCATGCAAAACATGACCATTTGCTTTTCATTGGAGCGACATTAGAAAACCTGATCAACCATATTGTAGTTGATCATTTCTGCACTTTTGTATTGCCAGCTACATTGCAAATGCAAAAATCACTGTCTAAACTGTCGAGCATTGTAGACTTAAGTGTTGCTAGAATTAGTTGTCTATATTTTCTATGTGGGTTTTGCTGGAATATTGTGTGCAATGTTTCTGAGTACACCCACCAGTATGGGTGCTTCATGATTCAGTCCTGAATGTATTTTAAGTCTGTTGTGTATCACTTGCTTTGAGTTTCAATGTTGTTTTCATTTCATCCCAAGGCAAAGGATAATCCTGTTTTCCTATTGTTACTAAGATCACACTTTTAATCCACCTCATTGGACATATATCATCATCCTTATCTTTAAAACAAATTGAATCAAGATTAAACCCCTTATAAATTTATTCACATATTATCATTCACATCCCTGTACTTGCAGCAGAAAGTATAATGGCACCATCACCAAAAATTATGTTTCTTTTAATTATTTAATCACTGGGTTGACCATTTTTGTCAATCCCTGCGTATTGCAATAGGAATTCAATGTATTTTGTGTACATTTATTTCTTGTCATCTAACATCACGCAACTCATTCCTTCATTCCAATTCTGCACGCAATCTAAGGTGCTGTAATCCCCCCTGTGCTGTTGTGGCCTGCCACAAAATACACTGTGCTGTGTGTTTTGCTTGATGAAGAGCTACTGTATCTATGTGCAGAGGGCCTCGGCTTGACTGTTTTGGCTAGCTTTTGTGGATGCTGCTAGCAAAGCTTTTTTGATATGAATTAGAACAAAGTTGTACAGTATCCTTCAAACTCACAGCCCACCTGGAAGAATGTATCAGTAAGGCGTCTTGTGAGTCTGCAATGAAAGAAGATGAACCTCAAGTGCTGACGCTACATGGAAAACGGATGGTTGTTGAAAGAGCAACAGTTGAAGGAGCGGAACTCGTCTCGACTGAACCTCCTCTTCCCTCTGTGAAAGACAAAGATCGTTCTGAAATATCCACAATCCAGCTGGGTAACCAGGATAAAAAGGATGCAGTAGAAGAAGCCGTTGAAAGCCGCCTGCCTGTAGAGCCCAAAGCACCAGAGACGAAACAGTCTTTACTGGCAGAAGAGTCCTCAAAGGTAATGACACAAGAAAAAGATGGAGTTGTCTCGCCAAGCAAATCGGGGACCCCTATGAATGAAAGCAAAGACAAACCAGGGATGGTTGAGGGGACGCGTAAGGAAGACCAAGACAGCAGCAGTGGCATTCGGTTGCATGAGACGCCAGTGACTGATCTTCAAAAAGTCGACCAAAGTAAAGAAACAGTCAAGTCAAGTCCAGAACCTGATACAGAGTTGAAATGCACATCAGAAATTTTTGTAGAACAGGAGCCAGGAGCAACAACCTATTTTGAGACCTCCTCAAAAAGCCATGAAGAGGCGTCACCGCAAACTCAGAGCTATTATGAACTCAGCACGGCAGCAGAGACTAAGTTAAGTGGGGAAACTGAAAGCACTGTGCAGACACTAGAGGAGCAGGAGAAGACGGTTAGAGTATGTCCTGGTAAGATGTCATTAGAACAGAGAAGCCTCTCCTTGAACATTACTGTTGGATCCTCAGTGGGACAGACAGGGAAGAAAGACAAGTCCAACACCTTCTCAGAGAGTTTGTGTCCAATCAGTGGAAGTTTTGATGAATCTGAGGTTTACCCTTCAACCCCGTCTGTTGAGGCCCATCAACCCAAGTTTCCTCCAGCTGTCTCCATTACCCCAACTTCCACTGACTCACCTGAGGATATTCCTGCCAAAGCAGAAACACCTCAACTGTCTGACAAGCACAGCTCCAGTTTTGAGCAAACAAACAGCCTGTCTGAGATGTTGGACCTGGCTGGTTCCCTGCCTCAGCGTTCACTAGAGAGGAGAGAGGTTGACCACATGAGACGAAAGTCTGTGCCGTCTGATGTATCAGCTCTGGTGGGTAGTTCTTTGGCCAAACTTGCCTTGGGAGATCAGACCTTGAGAATGGTGGCAGGAGAAAGACAGCTTGAGGAACTGGGCTACTGTGTCTTCAGTGAGTACTCAGGGCCCATGCCTTCTCCTGCTGATGTACCAAGTCCCGGAGACTCTCCACACCAGCATTTCCCTTCAATGGAGGGGGAAGTTGAGGGAGAGCTTGGGGCCACAGAAGATGAAGGCGCTCAAAAGGGAATCCAACAACCGGATCACAAAGAAACTGTAACAGAGATATCTCAAAAAACAGTAACTGAGAAGAAAGATGCACCAGTAAAAACTACCCTGATTCTTGAAAGAGCTGTGACAAGTGGAGTGAAACCTGATCGCCTAAGAATCCCAATGCCATCTTCAAAAGACAGACTGACTGAATTTCGTTTGGAGAGTGGCCTGCCAGGTGACATAAAGATCCAAGCAATCCCTGAGGTGGACATTGAAAAAGACCCATCTAGAGAGGCTTCTCCCATCCCACCAGACAATTCCTTTACTTTCACCCCTACAGAAACTGGAAGCAAGGCTCCTCCAACTCCCACCACCCCCAAGTCGCCAGATGATACACCCTCAGAAAGCCAAAACACTGGAGAGAAAGCTGTGAAAGATGTCTTACCAGAGGTCAAGGCAGAGAACGGCCTGAAGGGAGTGAGTATTGATACTAAACAGCCAGAGTTAGACAAGGAGATGCTGACTCCTGAAGAGAAAGAACCAGAAAAAAGAAGTGTAGCTCCAGAAATGACGAACAGAGACATGCCTGCAGAATCAGCTCAGTCTTTAGGAGAGAGCACAGAAATCTCTGATAAGAAGATTCAAAGTGACTGTGGGACAAGTGGAGGATTAGAAGGACAAGAAAAGAATGAGACCACGAAAGTTGTTCAGGAGTTAAGCACTGAAAAGCCCCCAGATGTGAAAAATGCCCCAATCAAGTTACAGGAGCTGACTGTGGAAAGGGGACCACCAAAGCCACACATATCCTCCCCAATCATCATCATACCTCAAGCACAAGTAGAGGAAGAAGTGGAGGATGAGGACGATATTGAAATCGCCCAAGAGCCTCAAGAGATAATGGAGGAAGCCGAAGAGCCTGTTCCTCCCAGGACAGATGGAGGTGAAGTTGGAAAGGAAGGGCAAAAGAAAGAGGAGGTGAGGTTGATGGTAGGTGATCAGTTGTTGGAAGAAGATCCCAAGTCTGGAGCAGAGGAATGGAGTCATAGTGCGCAAAACAGTGATGATGGGGAGCCGGCGACAGACAGTTCACACTTGTCTCCATGCTCTGACCGCGACCTACCACATTCAATGGAGGAAGGAAGCAGACGCGAAGGGATAGGCGAGGATAAAGTAGCAGATGACCCGCAAATAAATAGAGATGAAGCAGAGAAACAGGGGGATGAGGCGGTAAAGAAAGACCAAACAGGAGAAGAGGAAGTAGAGGAGGTTGGTTCTGATGAAGTACAAAAAGAAAAAGTAGAGAAAATGGTGGAAGAAGATGGTGAGCGGGAGAAGAGGATGGGTGAGGAGGAGAAAGATATCGAGATTGGTCAGGAGGTTGAAGAGATATTTGCTGTGGTCTGCCAGACCATTCAGGCAGCTAATGATGAAACCACCATGGACATCTCCATCCTAGATACAGACAGTGGCTGTATGGACTCAAAAGGTACTAGAGCTTGTAAAATCAACAAATTATTCAATTGTAAAAAGAATTGTTAGTATATCTTAACCTATTGTTTCATGTCAATAACTAATTAGAACCAGAAAGCTTTTTGCAAGTAGATCTGTTTGCATCTTATAAGGTAGCTCCTATCAATGAGTGTGGAGAATTAGCCCTGTTTTGATCCTTCTCCACCACAGATGATGACAAAAGTATTATGACTGAACAAATCGAAGCCCTTCCTCACACCCAGAGTTCAACCAGTACACCTGTGGTGGTGGACAGACCCGCTAAACGGGCCCATGGCAGAGGAAGGGGCAACTCTGGCACTACTGACAGCAAAGTGTCCCGCAAAGTACCCAGCCACCATCCAAGAGAGGAGATGAAGAAGAAAAAAGGTTTCAGTTCTGTATTCAAGAAGTAGAATTGTTTAGCTTAAAATTTTAACAATGTACATTTGCATTTATAGTGTTGATACAGTAGCAAACTCAATAGTATTGTAACTTATGTAACTTGGTTACATAAGTTTGCCTCTTTGTTGTACATTTAACTGAGGTATTGCCTTTTTGGTATAATCCTGTTTTTCCTTTTTGCCAGTAGGCATGAGGAGGGCTGACCAGAATAAGGTGTCAGCCCTCCAAAGTCGTTCTCCATCTCGAAAGAGTGTAGCCAAAGCGACAGCCAGACATCCTAGGCCTGTTCTGCTTCACGGCTCTGCTAGACGCAAGGCCACAGGTGAACACTTTTCACCAGGAATCAGTGTTGTGGATAGAGAGAGCAGCCAAAGTACAGTACCAGAAATCTAAGGGAATCTATACGGAGCTGAGCACCCTTTGCAAGACTAAAATACCAATAATCCTCAAAGGTTTTGTGTTTTAACACAATACAAGAAAACAAATCTTACAAATTAGTAGGTATAATCGATGAGGGACAGCTAATGGCAGTTTTGGCTCTCTCTATTCATGGCACTTTGAGAAATTGAGGAGGTCCAATGTAGCTGGCAAATATCATGTGCTGCTGACCCATTTTTAAAATGCCACATTTGCTCTGTTTTTCTCCACCAACATGTCATTGCATTTTTTTTTTGTTTGTTTCTTTTGTTTTGTGGTTTAATTTTCTCTTTGTCAAAAATGGTGCATTTTCAGCTGTAAGGATCCATACTCATGTTTTTGTTTCTGCTCGCTGATGCTGTAAGTTTGTGACTTGTATTCAATGATGGTTGTACGTTTTTTTTTTTGTTTGTTTTTTTGTTTTTTTTTATGAGGAACACACTGTAGCTGTTTTGGATTTACGGCTGACTTTTCTATGTTTGCTGGAAATGGCTTCAAAGTTGTTGTGTGTCAGTCAGTGTGGAAAAGCTTATGATACAAAAACATAATGTCAGTTTTTTAATGTGTGGTTTTCTGATCTCTGTCCATTCAGATACATGATGCCAAGGATGTGTGTCTGTTACGGTCGCACCCTCAAATGTCTCCCCTTGCTGGTTGACACTGATTATTACAGATGGACTGTTTTTTTCTTCACAGCTATGGAAAGCCATCAGCCCCTCAGTGTGGCCCACCAGTCCAGGGAGAGGACCACTGTAAGTATTATCCTCTGTGACTCACACAGACATAATCACAAGTGCATACACTTTCAGTCATATTTACTGAAGTTCACTGACGTTGCATCATTTTAAGAACTGCTATATTCTGGCATGCAGCTGTCGCATTTGTCTCTCAGTATATTTCACCACACAGCTCTGTATTGCATCATGAGGGCTTTTGTCTGCATGTCAATTTGGATATTTTTCTTCCTTTTTTCTCTATTCTGCATGTCTGCATCCATATTTCTTTTTTTCTGTGTGCATATTCATTTTGCACATCTCTATCCCTGTCTGTTGCAGTCTCGACAGAGAAAGCCCGTGAGTAAAGAAATCAAATTACAGTGGGCATTTACAGCCATGTGGACATTTGGCCACACAATATGCAGTGTAGTGACAAGGGGGCTCGCCCTGCTCACAAAACAATCCCAACATTTTGACTCTTTTCCATCGTAAAGTCCTCTTCTCACCTTTGTGTTTGTGTTAAATTTTCATCGTGTTGTGTGTCTTTTAAAATGTAAAAATCACAGGTCTAGATTTTCCAAGAAAATCAAGTAGACAGATGTGTACGTTGATCCTTCAGTATCTTAACTATTTTTTCTAAAATAGCTGTAGATGCAATGTGACACACTTTCATGTAATGTTTCTCCTTGAACTATAAATATGCATGTTTCATCTGCACTCCATCCCGGCTCACGTCTTCATTTCTTCATTTCTTCATCTGTTTGCCACCTCTGTCTTCCTGCCTGCTCACCATCCACTTCCCCTGCATGTTTTCCTGCTTCCCATCACGGCCTCGGTCCAGAGCCCCACGAGGGCTGTTCTGTTAAAGATGGCAGTGCAGCGTCGGGGGTCCGATCACCATCCCCCCCGACCCGGCTCTGCCTGTAGCCTTAAACGGAGCCCGCTGGTGGAGGCGGAGCTCAGTGAGGCCCGCCCCTCCTCTGCGTGCTCCCGCCCGTCCCCTCTGCCAAACAAATGGGCGGAGAAGGTAAAGTGAATAGAGGACAGGGTGTGATAGGTAGCTGTAGCTTTCATGCTTCATATGATAAAGTCTGGGTATTGTGTGTGTGTGTGTGTGTGTGTGTGTGTGTGTGTGTGTGTGTGTGTGTGTGTGTGTGTGTGTGTGTGTGTGTGTGTGTGTGAATTCAGGAGAGAGCATACCGCAGCCCAGAGAAGAGGTCTTCCCTCCCCAGGCCGGCCAAATCTCTGACTCGCCACATCCCTGCTGCTGAGCAAGAAGACAGCACCCCCACCAGGCCAACCTGTAAGAACACAAACACATTTAAACCACAGCCAACCTGTTTTTAGTGACTCTCCTAACTCTCTAACTCACACCACCCATCACACCCTGACCCCCCCCACCCCACCCCTCCTTCACCTCCTTGTCCTTTTGCCTTTCCTCTTTCTCAAAGCGTTCCGTACCGACTCCAGAGTGGACAGCAAGTCTGGAAGGGCCCCTAGTATGGCAGGTAGACCACCCAGTAGCTCCTGTTAAACCCTCATCATCCTCAACATATGGCATCTAGTTGTTAGTGCATAGTGTTTTTGTTGTTAATTGTATTAATTACTACAACATATGGACTTTTTTCATCCATCTTGGTTGCACCTTATTCTGAAAGGTGTCTGCAGGTTTTAAAATATTTTAATTTTCTATCTCTATACACTTAACTCTGCTTTTAATACACAACATGGTTACAATATCCATTATTGTCCATTAATAGTTAAAGGACCCTCATAGTCTAATCAGAAAGATGCTTGATTGTGCAGTTTTGTTCCTAATTTTGACCTAATTCAAATAATTTTATCACGTGCAGTTTTGCTTTGTTAAACCTGCAGTTACTTTATCAGTGGAACGAGGTGGGATCCATGACAACAGGATGCTTAATCTCGGTCTTATTCATTTTTTATTGTTAGCTAAGATCCCACTGGTCCTGCACCAGTGTCCCAGCAACAAGCCTTCACCATTAAATGAATTCAGCTGCCTTTGTGTGCTTTAACGCCCCTCGTCAAACATTCATGTTTGACCTGGGTTGTTTGTTCTGTGGAAAAGGAGAATATTTGATGCCAACAGAGCAGCATTCACAGCTTCATGAGTGTGATGTTTCCTTATCGCCATCATCATCATCAGAACCATGAAGGTTCATCCAAACCAGTCCATCTGTTGCTCTAATGAGTCTCTTTCTTATCCTTCTTTTCTTCATTTGAGGTGTTTGTCTCTGTCCTTTGTTCTTTCTTTCTTTTTCTTCCACATTCCAGAGAGGGTTTTTTTTATCCCTCTCTTCTCCTTCATCCTAATCTTATCCTATCTTTCCTATCACCTAGGTACAGACTCGGCACGCTCTCGATCAGTCCGTAGCGGCGCCTCCACCCCTGGATCCTCTGCCGTCACACCCGGCACACCCCCCAGCTACTCTTGCCGCACCCCGGGCTCTCGCACCCCCGGGAGCCACACACCCAAGTCCTTCAGCGTCCTGCAGGAGAAGAAGGTGGCGGTGATCCGAACCCCGCCCAAGTCGCCGTCCTCGGCCCAACGGCAGCTGAAGGTTCTCAATCAGCCCCTGCCTGACCTGAAGAATGTTAAGTCCAAGATCGGGTCCACTTCCAACCTCAAACATCAGCCAAAAGGCGGACAGGTAACAGGACTGTGGTGAACAGTCAGTGTTATTTAGGTATGGAATCAGACCCAAAACTGAATTTATTGGAATTTAATCGGCATTGCAACATTTAAAAACCGCAATCCTTTTGTAAATCTATAACGAGCTGAGAGAGACAAATTCAGTTAGATGTTTGTCAAAATGCTTTGAAATATCCATTTCATGGTTTCTGGTTTTAAAATTTTAAGCATTTCCCTACTTCTACCACAAGGTGGCAGAAAAGGATAAAGTTACATTGCACACCTTGAATAAAAGATGAAGAAAGAAGAGGGTGAACTAGAAAGTTATCACTCACTGCAAATCAAGCAACATAAACTATTCATTCTTTAAGCCAAAGCTTGTTGTAGCTTTATATGATGAATATTCATACACACATGATACAATGTGCATAAAAAGACAGATGCAAGAAAAAAATAACATTAGGAGAAAGCAAGGATTATTTATTAATGTATTTTGACTGTTCACTATGGCCATTGTCAGGATTTAGGAGCAGTCCTAACAACTTCTCTTTAAACAGTGTCTTTTTCCTACTTTCCCTCCTCCTCTCCGTCTCCTTTTCTCTCTCTTGAGTTGTAGAAATGTGTTAAAATGCTCAAATATCTCTTCATCTCTTCTCTTCACATCTCCACTATCACTCACTGCCCGGCCTGCCTCTAAACCTCTGCCGTGCCGTCACTGTGTGTCTGCTTCCTGCGACTGTCCTCTGCCCTCTCCCTGTCTGCTGTCATCTCCGTCAGCCTGGGCGATCCGTCATCGGCTGCCTCTGGCCTCTTCCCCTTGACTGTCTCTTTGTCTCTCTTCTCCTTACCTTTTCCCAAATCTCTTTCTCCCGAAGAAGCTTCAGGTCTGTGTTTTCTAAAATAATTTGATTTCGAAACGGCTATATTCCAAGAATACCTCCTAGAATCATCCGCCCTGGGGAGCTGCTTTCGTCATTCCCATTGCGAGAGGCCCCCCGGCTTTGATTATTAATAACTGCAAGCGGGAATTACTTATTGAGAAGTTGAAATGAAAATATATCACCTCACTTCACTTTTTTCTCTTTTTTTAAAATCTCAAGCAACCTCTCTGTTCAACCGAAGACAGATGCGTGATCAAAATTTTAAGTCGCAAGGTTGCCAAGATGTTGGAGAAACGTTGAGGGAATAATGTCACCTCAGTCTCACAGTTTCCCTTTTCTTCCACTCTCATCTCTGTTTTCCCCTAATAATAATAATTAATATACCCTGGATGTAACTGATATCACGCATGGATTACATGCACTTAACTCATATAACCAAGGCAACAGACAGTCTTAATGTTCCCGGAGTATTACAGAGGTGAGACTTTTCATTAACGCCTGTGAAATATGGAGAAGGAGGCGACCCATTGTCACTTTGCCAGCTTGCCTTTCCTCTGTGACACAGGGAGAGAAATTTTTAATGAAGCTGGCTGACGGAGAGGCAGCACGGCAGGTTTTTTGGAGCACTGTCTGTGATATATTGTAGTGTGATGTTATCTTTTTGAAATAAATCACATTTAATACATATTTATAATTATATATCATCTTAATTTTATTTTATTTTGACATTTGGCAGCCGACAAAATTGGTTTTCACGTAGAAAAGCATTGATTTGGCATAAAAATACTGTTGTGAAATATGTGGCATCTTATATGTGGTAATATTCTAATTAGCTGGTGCGTTGTCATTGGTTGACCTTGCAGATGTTTGTGCTGCAACAGCTGTAGAAGGGAGAGCATGGTGCAGAATAACAGAAAGAAAAGGGGGGCAGGGATTAAAATGGACAGTAAAGACAGTGTGTGTGTCCATATGTGTGTGTGTGCAGGTTTTAGGTGTAGGGGAAGAGCTGTCAAGTGAATCCAGGTCAGACCAGTGTAGAGCAGAGGTAGGGCCCTCGTGTGTCCTCCCTAAACCCTTTTCTCGTTTCTTTTGACTTCCTGTTGGTGTCCACTTTGGTTCTTTGAAAAAATAATGAATTAGCCATTTTTTTCATTTTATTATTATTCAACAAAACAACGCACTAAGGGGCACAAGGCAGAAATACTTTAATTGGTTGTGTCAAATTATAATTTATTGGTGTCAGTCAGGTTTTAAGTATGTATGTATATGTACCTTGATTAGAGTCTGAGTTTTTAAATTGTTCATCCAGGAAACAGTTTTATATATCATTCTAATAAAGGCAAGTTAGATTATTTATGCCTCCCATGCAGCACAGAAAGAAATATGTCGAACTACAGCTTGAATCTGTTTTCACATCTGCTTTTTTTGTGCATTTTTACAAAAAAAACGATGGAGGTGTTGGTGGGTGGGAAGCCGGTGAGGGATCAGGTCTTTGCTGCTGCTGCTCTAGCGACTCCGACTGGTCGACCATTGAATTAGCAGCGATGAGGGGAGGAATGGGGGGGAATTGAATGCAGCTCTGCACAAAAGCACAGAGAAAAATCCTGTAAATGTAAATACATGTTAGATGTAAATGCATGTGAAGACACATTGATCACTCATTGCACACTTGACTTAATTAAATGAGGCACATATAGTGTTTTCTTTCTTTTTTTTTTTTCCTTTTTTTAAATTCGATTTTGTTTTAGGTTCAAATTTTAAACGAGAAGCTGGACTTCACTCATGTTCAGTCAAAGTGCGGCTCCAAGGATAATTTGAAGCACACGCCCAAAGGAGGGAATGTATGTACGCCCTTTCTCTTTTCTTTCTCTTTCTCTTTCCTCTCCTTCTCTCTCTCCTTTCAGCTGGGGCTGCTGTAGCGCTCTCTCATGCTACTTTTATCTGTTCATCTGTTGACCCATCTGTTTGTCTGCTATTGGCTTGTTGCAGCCAAGCAAAACAAGGCTTTATTTCCAAAGAACATCCATGTTATGTCTTTGTCAAACAAGAAGTAAAGCCCCCTTTCCTCTTGGAGATCCCTGCAAAATAAGTGAAACTCCATCAATAAAAGGCTTCAGTTTGTGTCCTGTGGTCTAGCTCAACCGTAATTCAGATGCTAAAGTGAGCTCCGACAGATTCATAGGTCATGGATTTAAAATTGGGACATTTTTACAGGATTATTTTGGGCAGGACGGGTGGTGAGATGGGCCTTTTTTAAGCCCCCACCACCTCCTTTCTCCTCCTATTTTAGAAAGCCCTCAGTGTTTTCTGTTTGTATGTGTTAAAAAAAAAAAAAAAAAAAGTCACCCTGTCATTCCCAGGTCATGATCCCAAGTGTTAAACTGGACTTTAGCCACATTCAGTCAAAATGTGGCTCCCTGGACAAAATCCAGCACACAGCAGGCGGTGGACACGTGAGCATACACACACTCACACACACATTCAAAAAACTCCTCTCCAGGTCCTTTCACTCCAATTAAACCTGCACATTTAGGGATGAACTTGTCTGTGAATTGTAGCTGTGGAGTGTCTTCATCTTAATCGACTGTGTTTTGTGCCTCAGAAGCAAATGCATAATATTTTCTTTTTGCATTTGCAGCAAATAAAATCTATTTTTTTAAATTTGCCTGGGCTACAAGATACAGTATCTCTGCATAGTGTATAAATTCTTAATATAAACACCCCTTAACAGCATGCAGGGTTGTCACCGTATCTGTTTAACAGTGTTTGTAGATGCACTAATTCATATCACCCATGGACAATAAAGTTTAATTGAAGCATCTGCTCCCTGTAGCATCACGTAGTGCCTGTGTTCTGTGTCTGTTCGCTGTCTGTGTCGTCGCTGCTTGCTTTCATGTTCGCCCCCCTCCAGGGAGCTGACACTGACGTCTGTCATGTGGACGAACGTAGCTTTATTTAATCTGCCATCATTTCGCCTCTGTCTCTTTGTGTAGCTTCCATCTCTTCCAGATGTTTTGCAGCATATAGCACTGTCGTATAGTTTTGTTCCACACTGTCTTCTACCTGTAAACATGAATTAATGCAGGCCGCTGCGTGCTCTGTGCTGCTGCCCACAGGTCCAAATCCAGACCAAGAAGATTGACTTGAGCCACGTCACCGCCAAATGTGGCTCGATGTCCAACATCCATCACAGGCCAGGTACCACACATCTTTGAGTTTGAGAAATTTGAAAGGTTACACATACTTAATATGCACGGATTGACATCTGACAAGGTGCAAGAACATTGATTCTAGTTGTTATTGTCTTTTATTTTACCACTTTTTAACGACTAATCAATATCTAATACACCACTTTGTGCTATAAGCTTGTATTTATCAGTGCTGCATATCATGTCTGAAGTTAATATGTAGACATAATGGAATTAAATAGATCGAACATCCTGCAACAAATTCAGAAGCTCTCTTCTGAAGTATAACTTTGTACAATATTATATATGATTTTATTCAAATTTCCCATGTTGTATTATGTGTAATGAGGATTTCAGCCATATTTCTCAGCCTTATATGAGTGTACGTGCAGATTCAAGCAAGTTAAAGTTTGTAGTTGTGTCGTTTTGCACTGAATAACACAGACTGGGAGTCTTTTCATTGCTTAGGAGAATTGCTGGTCTGCAGGTAAGTCAGTTCTTGGGTTTCATTCGTTTCCTCTCTTCTCAGGGGGGGGTCACGTGCGTATTGAGAATGTGAAGCTGGACTTTAAAGAAAAGGCCCAAGCCAAGGTCGGCTCCCTGGACAACACCAGCCACATTCCCGGAGGGGGAAACATTATGGTAAAAATATCTGCACACAAAGTCTCAGTCACTGCCAGGATCTGTAAAAACATCCCTGACTTAAACTCTTCCACCAGATTGAGAGCCACAAACTGACCTTCCGGGAATCAGCCAAGGCTCGCGTGGACCACGGCGCCGAAATCATCGTGACCCACTCCCCCGGGGTCGAAACAGGAGGCACTTCGCCTCGCCTGTCCTCCGCCGGCAGCATCAACCTCCTGGAGTCGCCACAGCTCTCCACGCTGGCCCAGGATGTGACCGCCGCCCTGGCCAAGCAGGGCTTATGAGCCGGTTGCCTCCGCTTCGGATACCCTCAAAAAAAAAAAAAATTAAATAAATCCACACCACTACTCCTCTTCCCATCAGTCTAATTCACTGATAAGCATCCAGTGTTCTCCCAACGTTCCTCACTGCAACATGACCCCCACACACTTGACCCCAGGTTCTACTGTTGTAGTTGATTGACTGTCTCGTCCATCGACAACCCTTCCACCCTTTCCCGTGGGATTTTAAAAACTGAATTCTAAGATTATCCTCCATTCACCCCCCTAAAATGGACACGCCCAGTCAATCTTCACTTGTGTTTCATTCAGTTTTGTTCTCTCAAATATGGACTTTTCTGTTTTGTTTCCGATCAGCTGAATGCTAAGGTTCGACTGGAGGTGTTTGTCTAAGAAAAAGCGTTGATGGTTTTATGATTGTACAGTGATATTTTTAGCGTGGGAAGCATCACTACATTCCACTTGCATGGGGGGGGATTGACTTGACTATGGCAAACTCATGCATAACGTCCATTCAGAATTTATATGGTACTGAATGCAAGATATTAGCTACTAGATACTAGACAGTAGACTTAAAGATACATGTACGTGTCAGAGACATAACTTTCAGAAACATGGCGTGTAACTGTACTGCAAAAGAATGGTTGATGAGCATGTCTGCTAAAATGTGACATTTTAAGTCAAACGACATGAATTTTTTGTTCGTTCGTTGGTCGGATTTTAAACTTATGATTTTCCTGGTAAGTGCTGAATTGTTGGGAAAAAAAAAAAAAGTTGTGTTCTCTTGTTATGTTTTCTTTTTATATATATGTCACTGTAGTGGAAGTTGTTCCAGTTTTGTATGTTCCCCTGTGGCTGCACTGGCTTATTAGCACTTCAATGTTGATAACCATTGCAGTTATGTTGAGTCAAGTGCTAAAAGGCTAGCTTTCCAATAGATTTTTCTTTTTCTCTCTCTCTCTCTCTCTTTGTCTTCTGCAAACCAATGGGCTGCTTTTTTTTTTTTTTCTTTGGTTTTACATTAGCTCTGTGGTTTTATTAGGCTACAACAATGCTGTTATGCTGGCATGGCAAATGAACTATAAATAAATTAGATCTATTTGGAGCACTTTTCAGTGCGAGTGTAAATGGCCAGGGTGTCTAAACTTCAAGGTCAGATCCCAAAGAGGCCTCTCATGCTCCTGTGACCTTTTTCCTTTTTGCAGAGAGTGGATCGTGCAACGAATCTGAATGAGCAAAGGGCCCAAAGTTTGTTTAAAAGAAAAGTGGAAAGTGAAGCTTTATATGAAAACATTCCAGTTGAAAGAGCAGCTACTTGGCCTTTTAGTGCGATTGAACCAGGTAATGGAAGAAGTAATGACGAAAACCCTCAACTGGCAGATGTTAGGATTCATTTTTTAAAAAAAAATAGTAAAAAAACAAAATACTAGCATTTTCTCTGCTCACCATTGTGAAACACCTCTGCCCCCTCCTTCCTCTTCCTCCTCTTCCTCTCCAATGTCAGCGACCCCTCCAGTGTTCTTCTGTGCTTCCTATATTCTTCCCTCCCTGCTCCCCCAGCCCCTCTTTGCCTGTGTAAGTGTATTTAAAAGAACATGTAGATGTGTGCACACTTTCCGATGTTTGAGATGTACTGATGAGAAATGCTCCTACAGGATGACGACAACAGAAATAAAGAAAATAAAAACTGATTCACTCTAGTTTTTTTTTTTTTACATCAGTTCATCTACATCATGGATTTGTTTTTGGTCCAGTGTAGAAACAATGACAAGGATGGAGTCCAAAGGTAAACATGCAGCAACACTAACATACTGTATGAGTTATAGCAGTTATGTACTATTTTATGTCTAACCTTGGCTGTATCCAGTGGTTGAAAGTAACTTTTATAAACTATTATTCCACCTGTTTCACACATGAAGCTTAGTTTGTTTGTCGCAGCTACTATTCAGCAACAGTTGTCTGAAAAAAATAACCTGAATTAGATCCAGTGGAATATTTTTCTGCAGCTCTTTATTTCTACATTACAAAGATCACCACTGCACGTTTTACTCTGGCCCATGTATCTGTATCAGAATAAGATTTAAATAGAAAACATGGTCAGTTCATAACATGATGCAGAACTACTTGGTGAATGTTTATGCATCATATTTTAGATATAGAACAGTTGACTCCACATTGACTCCTATCAGTAATAACCCACATAGTAGGCCCAGTGTAACACTATGACAGGAGCGTTTTCTGCTAAATTAATGACTTTAATTTTTAACCCTTTGTAGTTAAGACCTCACTTGTGCAGGATGTATGTGCTTACACTCTATCTACAGCCATAATCAGTGAGAAAAACAATGTTTAATGAGTTTATTGAAGTGGTGGTGATACATTTATTTAAGAAAAGACAGGATGGAGCAGATTCTTTCATTGCCTATGTAGGTCAGCTGGGTTATGAAGCAACCTGTTGATGTTTAAATGGAGGAGGGGGGAGGTTGGAGGGGGGTGGGGAAGGTGAATTTGTAAATGCACCATCCGGGTGCAATTAAGCGTTTGCAGTGGTTTGCTGTGTTTTTTTTTTTTTTTTCTTTAATCTTTATTTGCAGCTTCTCTGTGCCATTTCGCAGGACGACGCACGAGGGGGAGGCAGAGGAAACATGTGTCCCGGCCGCGCGCTGCGTCTTTAAGCTGCGCCGCCGACAAATTAGCACGACGATCAACTGTCGCTGTCCGGGGGAGGGAGGTGCTGAAATCAGAGCGTCTCCCCCACCCACCCTCCACCCCTGCTCCCTCCTCTCCCTCTCTCCCTCTCTGCTTCTATCTCCAGTGCCGACCGATAGACACTTGCAGCCATTTTACGCAGGACGAACCCAATCATGTCTTGAGGGGGGGAGGGAGGGTAGGGTGTGTGTGTGTGTGGGGGCTGTCTCTTATACA
>CM076671.1:7550663-7570638 GCA_038496675.1 Rachycentron canadum
GGGGGGGGGGGGGGCTCGCTGATCACCTGGGCAGAGCCAGCAGCCCGGTCCGGTGGTCGCGCACAGGCGGGCGGGCAGGGCAGGGCACACAGGCAGGTCCGGGCAAAATGGTGAAGAGGAAAAGCTTGGACGAGAACGAGCCGGAGTGCGGGAAGGGGATACCGTTCCCCATCCAGACCTTCCTGTGGAGGCAAACCAGGTTAGTGTGTGCTTCAGTGGAAATTGATAACAGGTGTTTGCCAGTGCCGAAAATAATGAGGATCAAGGCTCTGACCAGCCGCTGTGGCAAAGTCGCAGCCTCTGATCTGGTTGTGATAGATGCGATTCATCCCGTGAATGGGAAACCATGTCAGTTCACTGCTTTCACTGAATGGTTTAAATGGAGGGAGGTGGGCTGCATGTTTTTGTGCAAGGTGTTCACTGTGAATGCAGGCGGATGCGGATTGTGTGATGTCACACCTGTAATGCAAATGTACGTGGAAAGGTGGGCCAAACAGAGAGGATGGTGCATGGACGAGCTGCTGTAAAATGTCACATACAGTGTAATCTGTTGCTAAAATGTGATTTGACATTGGAGACTTGACAGTGCATCCTCCATTGTTCATTTTGTTTCAATCTCTTTTGAGCATGTCTCCCTTGTTTTGATATTTTTCCAGTGCATTTCTGCGTCCAAAGTTGGGAAAACAATATGAAGCCTCTTGTGTGGTAAGTCATTTCATAATGCCCTGTGCATGGTGATGGAAAATAATCACTCCCTACCCTGTAATCTGTTTTTACCTTAATGCATCAGCAGATCAAATGGGCTCTTTATTTTGCATTTGGCAAATTAGTTTTTTAGCCCTTGCTTCCTCCTGTTACCCTGGAGCCAGACCTCTGGAAACTCATACCCGTAATGACACTTTTCCAGATCCCACTGGATCTAAACAGAGCTGCCTGTGTCTCTCCCACAGGCATTGCCTTGCTTGAGGCCATGTGGGACATTTAGATAGTCAAAGAAAAAGGCTTTAGTTCCTGACTGATGCCTCTTTTCTCCTTCTCCCTGGCTGCCTCCCCAGTCCTTCGAGCGGGTGCTGGTGGAGAATAAGCTCCATGGGCTGTCGCCGGCCCTGTCAGAGGCCATCCAGAGCATCTCCCGCTGGGAGCTCGTCCAGGCAGCCCTGCCTCATGTACTCCACTGCACCTCCATCCTGCTGTCTAACAGGAACAAGCTGGGTGAGGACACGCAGGACACACATTGCCACCGCTGAAGGCATTGGGTTGACAGCCTCATCCAGGTTATCCTCATTCAACAAAACACAGAACAGATGTTCTTTCAGTTACAGGGCAGATATAGAATAGCCTGACTTTACAGTTCTCAATTATGGGGAACAAAGAACAGAATATGTCTATTTAAATGATATGTGTTTTATTCAGTATCTAAATGCTCAAGAGCTATTTCAAGACTGACTGTCGAAAGCATTTTAATAGATATACAAGAGAAGAGAACTGATGGAAAAAAATGTTCCTTCTACTAGTATTATTGATAATTAACTATTAATCTACTGGTTATTTCTTGATCGATCCATTAAAAAAATAATGCAAAGTTGCTCGTTTTGTCTTATAAACAGTCAAAAAACGAAATCATAATCGGTTAAAGTGAAGAATCAGGGCTGACATTATGGTACAGATATATCCAGTAATTTGCTAAAACCATCCCACACAAACACTAGAGCTTCATGTTGCCCATTCATCACCTCACTAAGCAGCACGCAACATTAACCCTTGACCTCTGACCTCTGACAGGCCACCAGGACAAGCTGGGCGTGGCCGAGACCAAACTGCTCCACACCCTGCACTGGATGCTGCTCGAGGCCGCCCAGGAGTGCAACCACGAGCCGAGCCTGGGCCACGGCTGGTCCGGGGGCAGCAGCAGCAGCGCCTTCCTCCAGCCTGTGGGAAACCAGGGCTCGTCACCTGGGGCTCCTGGCTCTTGCTCTGGCTCAGCCCTTGGGGGGTCAGGGCCCCAGCACAGCGGCTCCCTGCTAGAGGAGGATGAGCATACTCGTACCAAGCTGTTCCACAAGAGCATGGCCACCGTGGAGCTGTTCGTGTTCCTTTTTGCACCGCTTATTCATCGAATAAAGGTCTGTTGCTTCTCAAATGTGAAAAAAAGTGTGCAACCGACTCTTATAAGAGAAGTTCACTAATATAAATTCTTACTGTGCACATTTAGTCTTTTTCATCATACAAAGAATTAATTTTTTTACGTGATTTCACACTAGAAGCTCATATTGAACCCTCTAAAACACACATACTCAGGGTCACCCCATGGCTATTGATCTGTGTGTACAAACAGATACAAGAGTCGTGTTACAGCACTCCTGGGACCGCACTGTTTCCCAGCTGAACAATAAATGACTGTATCTTTTAAATGACCATATCATGACAACAGTACTCTTTGAAAGAACCCAGCTACACAGTAATATGCTTAGCAAGGATGTGCAGAACTGTTTCCTCTATTAATGAGATCCTAAATATAACATTTTAGGAGTCGGACCTGACCTTCCGATTGGCCAGCGGCTTGGTAATATGGCAACCAATGTGGGAGCACCGCCAGCCTGACATCCCTGCCTTTACCGCGCTCATCAAACCTGTGAGAAACATTGTCACAGGTGGGGGGAAAAAATGCATTATAAATCTCTTTTAATCGTTAATCTATTTTTATTTTCTCACAATTAACACATGTGATCTGCCTTGCCTGTCTCAACAGCTAAGAGGAACTCCCCAGTCAACAACCAGTGCAGCCCCTGTGGATCTGGCAACCCTGGTCCCATGGTTAGTAAGCGCATTTAGCTCAGATCTTTGTCAGATTTTGCTTCCCATGTTGATTGGATGTGTTGAGGCAAGAGTCTAAGCTAACCCCCCCCCCCCCTTCAGTGTTCCCACCGGGGCTGGCTGCTAATATTCATTAGCACCAGCCATCCGGGAGCATTAGAGTGGTTAGCAACGGTCATGACATGAACCTCACTCCAAACTCAGAGCCTTTAATTATAGGAGCTGTGTGTCTCTGTGTGTCTTTCTCTGTTTATCTACCCGTATGCAGTATCTATCCTATCTCTCTCCCCCACAGGGCTTCCAGGTGGTTTGTGAAACTGCCCAATCAGAGTCCTCCTCCCCCACGGCTGGAGAGCAGAGTTGTCGTCGTGGTAACTCGGTCGAGAAAGGCGGCCCTTCCCAGCAACCCCCGACAGTTAAAGGCCCGTCCAAGAAAAAGTGAGCACTTGTCATGAATTTATTTTCAAGAAGCAATGAGATAGGAAGCACTTGATCATATGTGCTTCATTGATTTTTGATTTGGGAGCGATGTTGAAGCATCATGCTCATTCAGGCGTACGGTGAAGCACGAGGAGCTGGTGCTGTCATAAATAGTGTAAATGGAACAAGGCTCCTCCAGAGGGAAGCTGGAACACGATAACCCAACGACACTTCATCCACATTTCACCTTCTTTCAAGCGTGTGCACAAATCTATGGTATATTTTGGTTGGAACAACAGGGGGATGTCTTACTGTATTTGGATTTACCTCTCATGTAAAAGGGGAAAGGTAAAAAGTGCTGAATTGGTTCACAGGGCTTTATTGAGACTAGAATCAGATAAAGAAAACAGACAATACAATACAATATTTAACCATGAAAAGTGGTATAAAAATAATAATTATAATAACTTTATTTACATAGCACCTTTAAAGACAGAGTTTAGAAAGTACTTTGACATAAATAAGAACAATATACTATATAGCAGATATGATACATACACACAATGAAAGGGTGATACTTAGGTGATGTAGAAACTACACTAAAACAATACAAATATGAATGATTTTGCCTTATATATATATATATATATATATATATATAATATAGCCAAGAAAAACTGCTGTAACATCAGCAGGTTTTCATCATAGCATCTTCAGCGTTTGAACTTATTCATCATTATTACAGCTTCATATGATCAATGCCACTTTCACAAATGAATTTGTATCCAAGAAAGCAGCTGTGGGTTGAGGCAGTGCAGCAGTGCAGCGATTTCTAAGTGACCCGCGCTGACACAGAGCTGGTGCCATCGTCTTGTTGATGGCTAAACATTTAGCCCTGCGGCACCGTCTGTCGAACGCACTGCACAGCGCAGCTCGCTCCACTAGCTTGTGAAGAGCTAGCGTATATGAATAGCTCCTCCTTCCCCTGTGTAATGTGTTGCTCGAAGCTTTCCACCATCAGCACACACACACACACACACACACACACACACACACACACACACACACACACACACATGCAGAGCCTTGTCTTGCTTGAGCATTAGCAGACCCATCTGACATTTGCCCACATAACCAGGGTAATTATGCTGAAGTAATGTGCTACATGTCTAATGCTGGCAGCTTCCCTGGCCTGGCATGACATGGCCTGGCTCGATTTTGGTCTGCCCACGGCAAGTCTGGCATTGTTTGACCTACCTGCCAGACTAAGCTCAAGCTGTCCTTGTTTTGGCACAAGCAGGGCAGGTTTGACCAGCTTGGTTGGCAGCAAATGATAATTGACTTTACAGTGAAGTTTTTCAAAGTCATGGCTGAAAGGCATCACATCCGAGTGTTTGTGGGCTTAAAGGTGAAAGCTTCAGATTTTAATCCCATTAAACACGATGAATATGATGCACTGCAGTCCTGGAAAACACCAAATGGGCTCTGCAGAGAAACCCACTTTCATTCACATTCAGCACGTCCTGTGTGGGAGTTCACTGTTTCTAAGGTCTGTCATCATCCTGAATCACCCAACCAGCGGGCTAAGATGTCGGAGAACGCGTACAGAGGTTGATAAGCCGTCCATTGCTCATCCCGACTCGTTCTGGCAGCCAAACAAGTCACTCTGACGCTTTCTCTGATCCATCTGACAGCCTGCAAGTGACTGCAAATCAAAAATAAGCTTCAACATCCCCCTCCCCCAAGCTAGTTATATCCTCATACACTCAAACAGCAAAGGATTTTTAAGCAGTCACATGGTAATGCAGAAAGGGGGAGAATTATCCCTATTGTTTTGCTGCACACACCTAACAAAGACAGATTAATTGCTTTCTTTGTGTTGGTACTGGAAATGTTGAGCTGCTGTGTGGATGAAGTGAGAGGACTGTAAATTATATGTACAGCAAGAGAGAAGAAATTTATTTCATGCTTTTAAGTTGTTGGATTCGTGCTGTATGGATCCAGAATCGGGTGGAGCTGACTGTCTTGCCCACACCAGCAAATTTCAATCCAAGGGTCTAATCAAAATGTCCCCTGAATCCAGAGTCTTTTCTTTTCCTCTCTCAAGTCAAGAGGCCTTGTTCGGTTTAAAATTGTATCTGGTCCCTGTCGTGCACGCCCTTGTTTGCTGCACCGCCCTGATATTTCCACCATCGGCTCCTGTGATTAATGCAGCTTATTCATCGCCACTCAGAGCGCTGCTGATGCTGAGGCAGTTTCCATGGCAACCGCTGACTGCTGCATCTCCCTTACCGCATGGAGCCGGGGGCTGGGCCGCTGCCTCTCGCCGGCCCCGCTCGGCTGTCGTCACTGGGTCTCCATGGCGACGTGACACAACAGCAGTAGGCTGAGAGCACGCGCGTGTGCGTGCGTGCGTGTGTGTGTGTGTGTGTGTGTGTGTGTGTGTGTGTGTTGGCTAGACAGTGAAACATGATACAGCCTCCCTCTGCTGTCCGCTCTCAAAGTGATTCATGTAGATATCGACCATCTCTTCCTGCTCCATTTATTACAACAGCCAAGATTAAATGCCCTCTCCCCCCACCCCCCATCCCCCTTCTCATGGTATCAATATGTTCCTCCACAGTGTGCAGTGTGCTCTGTACCTTCTGCAGCTCACCAACCGCTGACCTTCATTCCAGCTTATTTATAGTGGACTCACGTAGGCTTAGGCTCCCTCACTCCCTGCTGCTCTCCCAATGATGCTGGAGGGAGGCTGTGCCCTTGTTTACCATCCTCTTTTGATGCATTATTAATGAAGCAGTGTGGCAGGGGTTCACGACACTCGAACATAACAGGAAAGGCGACGATACAGTGTCATTGTTGTGTTTGTAGTTAGTTGTGTGAGAGCACTGTAAAGGCTCCGAACACACGCAGAGTGCTCCATTTGGTGTTGCATTTTTATTTCTGGTCAGGCAGCTGCCTGGATTCAATCATGTCACTGTCACTTCCTGTCAGTACTTCTTAATTTCATCTATTATCTGCCTGAAATCAATTAGTATCCTTCCTTCCTATGCACAGCTTCTGCTTTCATGTGCTTTCTGCCCTTCGTTACAATTGTTTTAGTTGTTTATAATTACATCTATAAATATAAGAAAAACACAAATTATCATGCAAAAGGTTCAAACATGAGACATCATTAAGACGGGTTTATGCCTCAGCTGCTCATGTCAAAGTTAATTTTTTAATTGTATTGACTGTTAATTTAAAGTAAAGTAAAGTTTGCCACTACATTTCCCATAAGACTTTGGGTGCAAACAAGAGATGTAGCTGACTTATATATATATTATTATATTTATTGATGTTCATGTCGTTCTGCATCATATAAAAGTCGTAGTGTTTTTACTACTAGCAGTTTCTAACTTTTCTATCTCCTTCCAGGACATCAGCCCCCGCTGGCCTGCCAACCGCCGAGGGCCAGCGAGCACGTTATGCCACCTACTTTGACGTGGCAGTGCTGCGCTGCCTGCTGCAGCCCCACTGGACGGAGGAGGGCGTGCACTGGGCTCTGATGTATTACCTCCAGCGCCTGAGGCAGATTTTGGAGGAGAGACCCGAGCGTACCCCAGAACCCCTGGTCGCACCTCTGCCACGCCCACGCAGCAGCTCCATGGTCGCGGCAACACCCTCACTGGTCAACACCCACAAGACCCAGGTAATGGAAGGAGGACGGTGATGAGGACTTCATGAAACACAGACTGAATGCTGTTAACTTATTTGCATCCTCTGCTGTGTTTTGCAGGACATGAGTCTAAAATGCAATGAAGAGGGGAAATCTCTGAGCACAGAGACCTTTACAAAGGTGTCTCTGACTAACCTCCGTCGACAGGCAGTCCCTGACCTCTCCTCCGACCTGGGCATGAACATCTTCAAAAAGGTCGAACAGACGTCCACTCATTCTAATTGGATCTAAATCAGATTAAAACGAGATAAGCACTATGTTTTAGACAAGACAAGGAAAGAAAGTTCAGTGTTCAACCACAAAACGAGTGAAAAGTCCTTCTCTCCCTGTTGCTTTTCAGTTTAAGAACCGGCGTGAGGACCGGGAGAGGAAGGGCTCCATCCCCTTCCATCACACAGGGAAGAAGCGTCAGCGCCGTATGGGGGTTCCCTTCCTGCTCCACGAGGACCACCTGGACGTCTCGCCCACACGCAGCACCTTCTCCTTCGGGAGCTTCTCCGGCCTAGGGGACGATCGACGAGCTCTGGACCGCGGGGGCTGGCAGGCCACCATCATGGGTATGCAGGGTGGTGGCCATAATGAGAATAGATTGCACTTCACAGCACTTGCTTCCCATTTGGTGATTCATTCATGGGCCTGTTCTGTAACACTGCTATTTTAGCTCTCAGAGGGGTGTGATTAAAATTTGCCAAAGGCTCCGAGACGTTTATTATTATTATAATCCCGAATTTTTTAGGCTCTCTTTCCACGAACCCTCCTTTTACATTATTGTTATGTATCTACTTAGCATAGCTGCTGCTTCCAACTAGCTCTATTGCCAGCAAGGGTTTTTTTAAATGCTCAATAGATGCAGGAAAAAATATGTGTAATTCTACAATTATACACATGCAGTCAAATAGCTGTGTTTCTTTTGTAGAAACTAAGGAGAATAAGCATGAAAATCCCAAAAACTAGGACCACAAGGTTGACACACTAAAACCAGTGTGTGTCCAGGTCTTTCTGGCATGTGTGTTTGGAGCCGTCTGTGTGTGTTTGATTCAACCTGAAAAATGGATGTGTTTGCATCACTTTCCAGGCAAATTCACAAGGAGGGGCAGCACAGACACAGCTGCCGACGCAGACAGCCTGAGCGCCAAACACTCCCATTCCCACCACTCTCTCCTCAGAGACATGCCGGATCACTCCAACAGCCACAGCGATAACACCGTCAAAGAGGGTAAGGGAGAGGGCACACGTGTGGTCGAATCAGTTTGAAGAGCATAACCAGCCAAGAGCCAGAGAAGACAGAGAAAAGGGGAAGAAATAAGCAAAATTTATAAGAAAAGTTAAATAAAATGTGCTGAAAATTAAAAGAATTAGTATTTCAAGGAGTTTCTGAAACAATATCCAACAAATCAATATAAATTTAAGCATAATATTCACAGAACTAATAAAGTAAATAGTAAAGTCGACATACAGTAGTGAGCAAGGGTCATCATCTGCAAAGCTCAGTGCAAATGCAAACTGCTGCAAGATGAAAACTCCAATTATATTACTGTCCATCAGCCCCAACAGAGGGAGAACAGACGCTGCTGGCTCCACTGAGGCCCGCTGAGCTGAGCAGAAATAGGACATGATTATATAACAGTAGTATTGTTGTGACAGTGCTAATTTACATACAAATAATAGTGTTGGCTTTCGACTATGCGCCACACTGCATCACAAACTCCAAGGTTTACTGAGAACTGAATGTAGCTGCTCAGGAACTATAAAGTTATGCCTTAAGTCCAGGACACTTGGCACTTAAATGAAGCCTGAAAGCCTTAATCATTAATACAGGAGCAATAATAACCATTCAGACCATATTTTTTTATTTTTCAAAGATCATGTTCAGTTATTTTATAGGTTCCAACCTATGTGAGGTTCAATGCAAATCTATAGAAAAGGTGTCACTTAAGAATAAAAAACTATTAGAATATGCAACATTCCTTCTTCTGTCGCCCAAAGTTCGATCTCAGATCTCCACCATCACCATGGCGGCGTTCAACACGACAGTGGCGTCCTTCAACGTGGGCTACGCCGACTTCTTCACCGAGCACATGAAGAAACTCTGTAACCCTGTCGCCGTCCCTGAGATCCCTGTGGAGCCGCTGGCGTGCGCCAACCTGCCACGCAGCCTCACCGACTCCTGCATCAACTACTCCTGTCTGGAGGATGGGGAGAACATCGAGGGGACCAATAACTTTGTGCTGAAGAATGGCATGCTGGATCTGACTGTAAGTGACTTCAGTGATTCCTTAGGGCAACTACAGAAGCGAAACTTTTTTTTTTTTTCAATTTAAATTAACACTTAAAGCATTTCCCCTCCGTCGCGTATTCCAGGCTGTCCTGCGAGCACTCTACGCCGTCCTCAGTCATGACATCAGCTCCAGGATCTGCGACGTAGCCCTCAACATCATTGACTGCCTGCTGCAGCTGGGTGTGGTGCCCGGCATGGGCAAGAAACTGTCCAAGCCTGACAACAAGGAGAACCAGGAGGCACGAGCCAAAGACCCGGCTGGTCAAGGCCTCGGAGGAGGCGCCCAGGGAGGCGGGGCAGTCCCGGGAGCAGGTGGAGGGGGAGATGGCGGCGGAGGTGGAGGAGGAGGGAGTGGTGGAGGGAGTGGGCAGGGGAGCAAGGATGATGTGAAGAATAACAAGGATAATGATAAAAAGGTGTGTTTGTGCATTCAGAGGCGTGTTATCAATGTTACACATGTAAAGAATATCTAAATATGTGTTTATGCTTCACTTTGAACAGGAAGAAGGCTCCACCCTCAGCACCCACCGCCTGGCTCTGACCATGCTGATAAAGATAGTCAAGTCTCTGGGCTGCGCCTACGGCTGTGGCGAGGGGCACCGCGGACTGTCAGGAGACCGCCTCAGGATGCAGGTCAGACGTTTGTCTCGAACTCAAGTGACCTTTGCATGTGTGGAGCCTCCACAAATCAGCACAGTTTGTGATGTTTGATATGAATTCCTTTTCTATTCATTATTAACCATATTGGCCCTTTGGTGAAATAAAAGTTTAATGAAACTGGAATGAATCCTGCGACTGGGTGGGTCTGTAACTTGACTGAGGAGCAGCTGCTGGTCAATATTTTTTATTATTAGGTTGAGTTGTAAAGACAAAATAAAATGCAATCAGGATAGCTGATACCTTTTTATGAGAATCAATGAAAAGTGATGAAAATAGCACACCCTGCAAGGATTTTATTCCTTACTGGCCTTTTTTTTTCTTTTTTTAAATAAAGCAGGACAATCTTTCACAATGCTGAAGGGAATCTGTTCCAAATCTTTCCCTTTCAGGCCCAGAACTGCCTGACCAGCCTGTATAAGCTGGACAAGCTGCAGTTTCGCCAGACAATGCGCGAGTATGTGAACAAAGACTCTCTCAATAACATTGTGGATTTCCTGCATGCCTTGCTGGGCTTCTGCATGGAGCCCATCACTGACAGTAAGTACGTGGTGTGTGTGTGTGTGAATGCAGATCGCGATACACAAACAAAAAAAAAAAATTGACGACAAATGCAAAAATAAGGAGAATCAGCATTTAAACAACATTGGTTTTGAATGCCAATAGGGATCCACAATGCCGCAAAGATTGATGCTCTAAATTGCAGTTACTTTTATAATTTGATTTATCTCACAATTAATTTTTTCAACTTATATTTTACTCTACAAAATGTCAGCATGTACAAAAGTCTACAGCCTGTCAGTGGCTCTGTGAGACTTGACTTGGCCACAACAGTGCTTTTAGATATAAAAGTCAGAATGCTAACATGCTCATATTTAGCAGGTATAATGTTAGCATGTTCTCCCTCTAATCACATGTCAAACACCTGCAAAACTACAATTCCCATCCCTCTCGGCCGTACTTTATCGACCAAACGGGGACTATCCTAACATTATACCTGCACGCCATCAGTGAGTTAGTCAAGTCATTGTGAGCATGCTGACTTTTGCTTTTCAGAGTACTGGAGGGTTTTTTTTTTCAGCCGAAAGTTTGATCTCCAACATTATTTCAATTGATCCGCACTAAATTTCATCCCAATCCATCCAGTAGCTATTGGCTGGCCCACTGACTTTACCATGCCTCGAGCCACAGTGCTAACTTGGCTAAAAAGAGCCACAGTTTCCAAGAATCAGATGTGATTGTCTCATGAAATGTCTGATAGACCAAAGATTTTTTAATCTGTAATGATATAAAACAGAGAAGTTCAGCACATTTTCATTTCAGAGGCTAGAAGCTGTGAAGGTTCAGCTTTTCTGTCTTGATGAAGGATTTAAATGGTTGATACTCAAAATAATTGCCATTAATTGAATAATTGTAATAATCTGACTAATTGTGTCAAATCTAGATCCCTCTCAAAGGTGTAATGTGGCGCTATGTTCCAGAGTAGTATAAGATGAAGGCATTTGACATTTGACAAGTATGATGCTCCAGTGTGGTTGACGGAGCTGAATTGTACTACTGCTGTCTCACCCCGCACTTCGACTTTGCATTCCAGCGCTCTGTCTGTTTATATATCTGTTTTTTACCTTCCTCCTTCCACTCGTCTCTGCTTGTCCGTGTCCCTTTTTGTCGTCCTCCTCCTGCTTCCATCCTGCCTCTTTTTCTTCGCCCACTTCGTCGAGCTGAACCCGACCCTCCTTTCTCACTCATCCATTCTGTACACTTGCCAATCCAAAGCTTTGCCCATTACATTTCTGCTCAATCAGTGGCTTTATTGCTGAGCATTGACACGCATTGTACATGCCAGTTTTGCACGACATAAAGTCATATGATACAAAATACTGTGTAATTGGCAAGTTACTGAACCGATGAGTGTTTTAATTCTGAAAGTGAACAGGGCACCTTTTTTTGGTGTGTGTGTGTGTGTGTGTGTGTGTATTTGCGTGCGTGTGTTATTTTCACTTGTGGCAATCCGTGTGCGTGCGTCTCGAGTTCACCTCCGTGCGGAGGTGGGGTGCCACGTCCTTTCTGACACCGCGTACATGTCTGTGCTGGCCTGATGTCAATCAACTTGTGCCCCGCCTCTTTTCTCTTGCAGAGTACGGCAGTGCAGGTGAGAGGTCCAGGAGGGCGAAAAAAAGAAACATCGGTAGATACACATGATCAATAATCAATAACAGTCAATAATATTAGCAGTAAGATGAATATACTCACCTAATCAGACCCTTCCCTAGGCACCGCTTCCATTGCTGCACCCCTCACTCTGTCCGAAAGTGACAAAACTCGCCTGCAACTCCAAAATTTACTCTTGTCTGATTAAATTAAATTTAGTTTTTATAGAGCTTATATATTTTGCATAAACAATAAGTTTCATCTAACTGGACCAAGGGAATAAGCCCCCTACTGTATGTTTTTATAGCAGGCCTTAGTCACTTGCATGTATTCCTTATCCTCTTCCCAGAATCCTTTTCAGTTTGCTTCTCCCCCATATGCTGTATGAACCTTTTCCTTTGCCCCCTTCCCTCCCTGTTGTATGGGCTCACTGTTCTATACTCAAGCTGGTCAACTGTCAATAATTTTCTCCCCTCGCTGACTAAACCACCCCCTGTGTGATCCGTGGTCTCTCCCGCCTCCCTGTTGCTTCCAGACAAGGCGGGCTTCGGGAACAACTTCACCACGGGGGACAACAAGTCCGTGGCCCAGAACATGGAGGCGGTGGTGGTGGGCTGCATGTTCAAGTGCCTCATCACCCGCTGCGCCTCAACCACACACGAGCTGCACAGCCCCGAGAACCTGGTGAGTGGTGTGTGAAATAATCGCTCCATCTGCCTCTCTCTCTCTCTCTCTCTGCCGATTTATTTTTCATCTTCCCTATCCATCTCTGTGACTCTCCCTCCATCCAGTCTGTGCTGCACAGATCAGTCGAACTCAGAAACCCGTATTTCTTCTTGCAGGATGTTGTGGTTGAATTATTAATGATTCTAAAGAACTGTCTCTTATGGCGCCTTCATTAACGCTGTGTCATACATAATGTATTGGAAATAAATCTTACTCACTCTCACTTCATGCAGTCATTAAGTCATTCGCTGTTCTTTTCTGGACTGTAAATATTTCTTACAAATGTTTTCCTTGTTTTATTATAATTGGAAATGTCACCATGAGGTCCCTGTTAGAGCAAACTTACAGGGACAGAATAATACTCGGTATGTGTTTTTAACATGCACTTCACATGAGCCAAAATAATGTGGCTAAGTGCAGCTCATGTATGTTGAGATCTGTAAGGAAAAGAGCTAAAACAAGGATATGAAATATGCTTGTAACAGTCAGGACATTCAAATCTCTTCGAATCTTAATTTAACATTGCCTTCTTACATCTCACCTCAATTCACACGGACTGTTCCTCATTAAAAAAACAGATTTTAATGCTTATAGATTTATGACTGTTGTGTGCATAGATCAAACACTTCATGTTACACTTTCAATCCTGTTAAATAAGCAAATTTGAATCAAACTTCAAAAGCCCATGCATTCCTGCTACAGCCCGATCCCTCCTCTCGGAGCGATGAGGTACCTTGGCCACTGTGCGGTGCCCGAAAAAGCCTCGAGGCTGGCATGACGTGCGTGTGTGTGTTGGCGGAAGATGACACACTTCTCAAGGCAGGCTTTATGATGGCACAGAATCAGAGGCCACCCACTCACAAGCTGGAGCCAGTGCCTTGATGAACTGCAGCATGCTCCTGCACACCACACATATACGCATATATGCATGTGCACAAACCCACACAAACTGTAAAGCAATATCAGCCTGATTCTAGTGACTGTTAATGCTCTTTATGTCTTTATGACACACTTTACCACGCACACACCATTTGACACACACATCTCTCGCTCTCACTTTCTTCCCCCTGCAGGGTCTGTACTGTGACATCCGGCAGCTGGTGCAGTTCATTAAGGAGGCGCATGGAAACGTGTTCCGCAGGGTGGCGCTCAGCGCTCTCTTGGACAGCGCCGAGAAGGTCACCGCCACCAAGAAACCCGAAGAGAAGGAAGAGACCAAACAGCCTGGGCCTAAGAGGTACTGGCCAGCTGTTGGCCAGAAATGGTCTGAATTCTGTCCTGTTGTAAATTAGTAGAAGTTAAGACCATGAAAAATGACCATGTCTCCTTTTCTGTTGAGCATAGACCTTAAAACGCTCCCCCCCTTATGAGCTAACAAAATATTTCTTATCATTATGTGAGACCTTACTTCAACATTTCTCCTTTTCTGACAAATCAGAGCTACGCTTCTCATCACTGCTCGCCTTCTTTTTATTTATCTTATGTTTATTTCTGTCCCGTCTGCATCTGTTTTTCTTGCTTGAGTGACTGAGTTGATGTTCGTATTTTCAAGATGATGTGGCTGCAGCGCACTGGGCAGCCCTGCCAGGAGCCACCTCCGCAATTTTTTTAGATAAAAAAGAAACTGCATATGACTTGAATCTTTGGATACACTGATATTGCCATTGGCTAAGCTTTGGTGGAGGGGACCAATGTGCTGCACCCAGGTCACAAAATCCTCCAGGTCCATATGGGATGTAGTTTATTGTGACAGTTGATTTGACAGAGAATCTTTCTGTCTTGTTACTTGCATGAGCTTAACATGCAACACAAAGGCACTGGTTTCAGACGAGACACTGAAAACAAATCATATTATCACAGATTAACCAGGTAACATTTAATATGGCACCAAACATGACTATATTGCATCTTTAGCATGGGTTTCGTGCATGTTCGGTTATGTAGTTCAGGTGTTTTTGTTTCTTATATATTATTATATTATATTAAAACATTAAATTGCAGCTAAATAACAAAGAGAAACTTTGACTACCCTTGTTTTAAAATATTTTAGAATTTTAGGAATAAAAATAATGTTAGTTATGCTTGAAATCAAAAATATGAAAATATGGAAACTGCATGAATATTAAGTTTGTTTTCTTTTTTTGTAATATCCACAGATATTTAAAATATTTTCACGATGCAATGTTTCGTTTTTCTTTTACTTCAAAAAGATATATAATATTGTAAATACGCACTGTGGGCAAATAGAAACTACATAAACAAATGAAAGTAATGAATAATTAGTAAATGAGGTGTATTATTGGGCTCACTCAGTTTCAGTGACACTCATTGCAACTGCATTTCATTGAGTAAGTAACTGTAGGATTTGATGGGAGAGTCATATAATAGGCTGTACTGCATCGGGAGAGTTCAGTTGGCTTGTCTGTTTGTCGGGGTGTGTGTGCGCAGGTCAGAGGCGGGTGTGTCCGGGGAGAAGGGTCAGGTGTCCAGTGCTGCAGATGAGTGTCACAGCTACATCTCCAGCAGACCCCCCCAGACACCCGAACAGTGAGTGTCCACCTCCATATAGCACCATGTCGAGCCCAGCTGCCATTTCTCTGCACAAAATAGGAAAACTTTTCAAACTCTTCCTGTTGCTTCCTCCCCCCTTTAAAAAAAGAAGAGAAGAGGTCACTGTGCTAAATATGAAAGAGATTTTAGTCACAGCTGAAGTTAAATGTGTTTGTCCTTAAATCTAAGCTTCCTTTTTTCCCTCTCTCTACCGCCAGTGAAGAACAGATTCCGGGCGCTCTTCTGGGCAGAAAGGATTTTTGGAGGAAGATGTTCAAGTCGCAGAGCGCCGCCAGCGATACAAGCAGCCAATCAGAGCAGGACACCTCAGAGTGCACCACTGCCCACTCCGGCACCACCACCGACCGGCGCTCGCGATCCAGATCCCGTCGCATTTCGCTTCGCAAGAAACTGAAGCTGCCTATTGGTAAGAGCACCAGTTATGCAACAAGTCTACATCCGACCACCCTGAAAAATGTTTACCTTCAACTGTTCTCTTTTTTTTAGAGGCAGAACACAAAAAACCGCCAGGTAATTTTGGACTAAGGTGTGATGAAAAAGCAGGAGAGGAGAGAGCTATTATAATGAATGCAAGTCATTCTTGCTCATCAATTAAGCTTCATGCAAACCAATAAGACTCACCACAGCAGCACTGTCACTGAAAACTGTTTGCATTACTAAAACTCCACATTGCATTTGCATCCACGAATCCTCACATTTTGATTGTGAACTTGGAGGAGAAAAGACCAGGATCATCAAGCGTAATCAAAACGTTTTCAGAAACAGTCACTATTTTATTTTGGATAGCTCGTTTTTTGGTCTTTGGCACAAAAATAATCCTAATTCCTCTTAATTAAACCAAATCAAACTAAATTTCCAGGTGTAAAATCAAAATCTTATTCTGGGCTAAAATCTTAAGGATAATGGTTAAAAGCTGCAGAATTCGTATCCTACATATTTTTTCACCAGACTGCGCAACATTGTCAGATTTAAACTGAACAAATTCAAGAGCTAGATGTAAAACTTTATGCTAAAGTGTTTCTAATTTTGGATCAAGGACGTATGAATTGTACTGCACGTGCGAACCGAGCAGGAAAATGCTGTTTCTCGGTCCTTACCAACGCGTCCAAATCATTTTTTATTTATTTATTTTTTTGAATCAGCTCAGGTTACAGAATGTATTTCCATGACCATACCTCATGACATATGCTGTTCCTACTGTCACCTTGAAATTCACTCACGTACGATGTGTTTTGTTTGTCTAACATTGGAGCGCCGCCTGCCGCGAGGCCGAGTCACTTCATCTCTTTGGTCTGTTTTGTGTCCCCTCTTGTGCCTCAGCATGCCGTGGGACTGTTCGCCTACCACTCACTCTCTCTGTCTTACGTATGTGGATGTGGAGCCATCTTCATACAGTATTGATGTCATGTCTGTTTGTGTTGGTCATCTCTCCCAGTGTGCATTATGTTCCAGACCTGGGTTCAATCGTATTTGCAAATCGACACCAGCCAACTACGCAGCCGAGCTAAAGCCAGAGAGCTACTGTGATTTCAATTAAAGTTAATTGATCTTTTTTATTGTTATTACTGAGCCGATAAATTCATATTTTTTTAATTCCAGGTAGCTAAATGAGAAAAAACACAGCTCTGTAGCATGAGCTAACATCTCAGCTTTTAATGTATTTTTGCAAAAATATATATATATATTTAAATTTTTTTGCTAATGTCGTGACAATTTTATATGTTTTAAAGATGTCAAGTGAAAGCAAAAAGCACAAAATTGAAGATTTCAGATGTACATTTGTAATATATAGATATATTTGTTCTGTATGAACTTTAAAATAAATATAAAATGCTCGATAAATAAGTTTAAAATGACAAGAAAGCCTGTTGATGAAAGTGCAGCATCAGCAGTGTGACGGGGTTTGAAAGCCAGCCTGAACGGCGTTCATATTTTTACACACTGACAGTATAGTTCACTTTATCAATCTGCCCTCAAGAATATAGCGTGACATTGTATTTGCAAATACCAATCGACCGGGGGTCTTCAAAAAAGTTAGTTTTGTTCCTTTGTACTAATTTAAATAAACCGCAATCTGTGAATTGTTATGAGTTTAAATACCTTGAATGTGTGTGACGTACCGTGCAACAGCAGTGAGTGATTGCACTGCCCTGTGTGCTCTTTTCTTCCTCTGTCCAACCCTTATTTGTGTGCATGTGTACAGTCCTTCACAACCCTGTGTTTGCGATACAGTTGTGGCATCATACCTCCCTTCTGTTCTGTTGGGTTGTTTGTTCAGGTACAATTCGTTTTTTCTAAATTCATGTGTCTCCAGGAAACTGGTTAAAGCGTTCCTCCCTTTCTGGACTGACTGACGGTGTGGAGGACCTGCTGGATATCAGCTCAGTGGATCGACTCTCCTTCATACGACAGAGTTCAAAGGTCAGACACTTAATACTTTATATTTTTCAACTTTGCCTTATAGGTTGTTGAACATACAAGGAATTAAAAAAAAAAGGTGTTATCTTAAATATAAATAGAAAAATGAAACAGTCAAATATTTAGTGTCACTGGCCTCGCTGATGATGCCAAGAGCACACAGTCACTCTGCTCCAACAGCAGGAGGAGATGAGGATGGATGCAAAGGATCTTTGACCTTGGCAGAATTTATTACACATGTGGCTCTAGAGCAGCATTTAGTTTACAACTAACTTGGTTTTCTGGGTTTGAGATTCTGATTGAGGTTCGGTTGTTATTTCTTTGTGCGTCCTGATGTGTGTTTATGTGTCTCAGGTGAAGTTCACCAGTGCGGTGAAGCTTTCAGAAGGGGGCGCTGCAGGCCCGGAGTACGGCAGGGACGAGGAGGAGAATTTCTTCAAGCGGCTCGGTAAATGGAGGTCTGGCAGGAGGAATCCATCCAAGCTTCACCACACAGAAGAGAAAGATGGTAGACCTCCCCCACCTCAGGGTGCCCCTCGCCCACCCACGCCCCATCCATCCTTTGTCTATTTCTCTCTCTCTTTGTGTCCCAGCCTCTGTTTGTCCATGTGGTTGCCGTGCCTTGTCTTGCCCCGCAAGTCGTGGTCTGTTGTATTCTGCCAGTTCTTCGTGTACCATTCTCCATCGCCGGAAAGCCGCCTGCTACACTCCAATAGGCTGGATGTCTTATTTTCAACGCATCAAAATGTCTAAACGCTGTTTTTCAGAATAATTGGCATGATATTTATGCTGCAAACAACAAATTAGCTTCTAAAAATTTTCGATAAAACAATCCAGTGATGGGAGATTGTTTGAAGTCCATGGGAAAATATCCATATTTCTCCCTTGATTTATTAGCTCAGTAAGCGTTTTCCTCATGAGTTTATAGTCTCAGTCTCTAGGTTCGAGTCTTCAATACAACATGATGTTTATTTTTTAAATGATGGTCCCATTTAGAGGAAAATCGACCATAAAGCTGGGGATGAATTACGGCGTGGCTACCGTGCGATTGAAAGGCTGCACAGAGCAGGTCACATCCACCCACATAGTTCTCCTGGTTTAAAAAAAAAAACAAGATGGGGAACATCCAAATTACAGGTATGACTAGTAGCTTCTTGTGGCTGCATCATTTCTTAGTCGTCCAAGAGCAAGATTCAAATTGCAGGAGTACTCCTTTTGTTAGTATAATCATATGCATTTTACATCAAGTTTCAAATTAATTTCTGTGTTAAACTTCCATGTTTGAACCATTAGTGCCATCAATGTAGTGATTTTCCTAAAGTTTTCGATAAACGATGCGATGATGATGAAGATGCCAAGGCCAGACATTCAGATGTGTTGAAAGTCACTTCCTCTTGGAGTGTGAAATGGCTTGACATGGTTTGTTTTTCTCTCCAATGCCAACTTGTCGTTGTTTGCAGTTCCCTAAATTGATCTTTTTGCCATTATAATGAGAAACTCGCTCACTCTGATTTCATTTCTCCGAATTCTCCGGTGACAGTGTGTTGTCTTACCAACTCTACATTCACTTTGCACGTCCTGTTCTCTTCAACAACCCGCCGCCTTCCTCTTTTCTTCATCCAAAAGCTGGAAACAGAGGAAAGGAGGTGTCAGGGAATAGCTCATATCTATGAAACCATCTTTCTGCTGTGAAGCGTATTTCTGTGCTACACCAAGCATGACACTGTCAGTGCTCTCTCGTCTCTTCTGTGGTGATGTCTGGTGGTATTTTCCGATGCCTGATTTTCAGAACTGTGATAAAACCAAATGGTCCACATACAGCTTTCTTCTGTATGGCTGCATTTACACTTGTCATTTCAATGTGATGTCTAAGACCCTATTATTAATTATCAAAATGCATCATCAGTTGTTTTGATGTCATTTTTTGTGTCGTTACACAGTAGAAAAACAATTGAAAGTCCAAGTGTAACCTGGGCCAGTGGCTGTGTGTCCATCTCTCACTCAGCTTCATCTGTCAGTGGCTCTTCAGTGCTTTTTGTCTTGGATGGTGATGTTGCTTCATGCAATGTCTTAATGTTCACATGGGGAAAAGTGCAAACGTGTGCAAACGCCTGGATGTTCCTGTTTTCAAAAAAACTCCCTTCACTTGTTCTGTCACACCCTCCTCTTCTCCTTTCCTCTCCTCTCCTCTCCTCTCCTCTCCTCTCCTCTCCTCTCCTCTC
>CM076671.1:7571010-7627263 GCA_038496675.1 Rachycentron canadum
CTGGGGGACACATCAGGTTACATGGAGCCCTCTCCTCTCCTCTCCTCTCCTCTCCTCTCCTCTCCTCTCTTCTCCTCTCCTCTTCTCTCTTCTTCTCTTCTTCAGGTCCCCATGGTTTCCAGGAGCGTCTAGCAGCCAGTCAGGAGGCCATGAAGAACAAGAACGTGGTGAACTTGGGGGCCATTCGTCAGGGTATGAAACGCTTCCAGTTCCTCCTGAACTGCTGCGAACCAGGAACAATACCCGACGCCTCCATCCTCGCTGCCGCTCTGGACCTGGTGTGTTTTATTTCCAGCGCAGTTCCCTGTCCACGTTAAAGTTACCACGTCAAAATCTTCACCTTCTTCCTGGTACTTTCAGGAAGCTCCGGTTGTGGCCCGGGCCTCCCTCTTCCTCGAATGTGCTCGATTCGTCCATCGCTGTAACCGTGGCAACTGGCCTGAGTGGATGAAAGGCCACCATGTTAATATCACCAAGAGAGGCCTGTCGAGGGGTCGATCCCCTATTGTGGGCAACAAAAGAAACCAGAAACTCCAGTGGAACGCCGCCAAACATTTCTGCCAGTGGGGAGATGTGAGTTTAAGATTTCAAAGATTATTTAAGGTGAGACTTGACTGAATCTAAGAGTGTGCGTCTTTGTGTTTAATCCGCTCAGGCCATCGGCACAAGGCTCAGCGAGCTCTGTCACTCCGACAGCGAGAGCCCCGCCAACATCCTGGGTTACATTTACGACGAGGAGACCAAACGGAGGATGAGGAAAGAAGATGAGGAAGAGGACTACTTAGACGACAGTGAGTCAGAGTGATGTGCATTTCTCACTCGGAAGACTCAGAAGTCAGATTGCAGTCTTCATTTTTATTAGTAATACAAGCCACATAGACAAAGATTTACTTTTATTTCTCAAACTGCTGTTTCCCTGGTCAAATGATCTTTTTTGACCATTTATATATATATATAGATATACATATATATCTATATATATATATAATAGAATGTTATTTTCTAACCATGTTTTTTTGTTTCCTACCTAAAGACACAGTCAATCCTACGAAGTGCGGCTGCCCCTTTGCTCTGAAGATGGCCGCCTGCCAGCTCCTGTTGGAAATCACCACTTTCCTGCGGGAGACATTTCCCTGCTTACCACGGCCGCGCACTGAGCCACTTGTGGTCAGTACTGAAAGATATATGCATTTACTGTGTGTATTTTATCTTTCCACTTTTCGGCTATTTGCAATAATGAAAGAGTCAAGCATAGAAATTTCGAGATTCTCTAAAGGACGTGAAATGAACTTGAATCAAAAATATGCAGCACCGATGATGCTCTCATGCTTTCTGCAGGATCTGGACAGCTGCCGCCTGCGTTTAGACCCGGAGCTTGGCCGCCACCGCTACGAGAGGAAGATCAGCTTCGCAGGCATCCTCGATGATGAGGATGGACACGATTCGCTCAACAGCAGCAGCCACACGCTGAAGTCTGACACCACGTGCGACGACAAGAAGACACAGGAAACTCAAGGTTGAGACCTGATGTCAAAACACTCGATGGCGGCCGTTTTGCTTATTACTCACTGATCTCCCTCCACTTCCATCCTCCCTAGCGCCCATCCGTAAGATTCGCATCGGAGGGTCCCGGCTGCTTCAGATCAAAGGGGCCCGCAGTTTTCGCGTGAAGAAGGGTGGCTCCCTGTCATCCATACGCCGGGCAGGGAGCCTCAAGAGCACCAAGCTGTCTCGGCAGGACTCCGAGTCTGAGAACGAAGAGGGCCTGTTGTCACAAACACACAGCAGGGACACCGTCACTGACATCGGTAAGTCGTGGATGATGCTGAAACGATGCTGCTGAAATATTTAGTATGTCCCATGGTTCATTAAAAGAAGGTAGAGTTAACTGCAACGTGCTTTCTCTTCTTTCATAATAAATAGAAAGTGCTAAAGATGGAGAAAGCCGGAGGTTAATGAACAGCGTTTTACAGGGTTATGAGGCCTGGAGATAAAGAACTAAATGGGCTTGGACCCAACTACATCTCCCATCTACTTGTACCTTACGATGCATCCAGACCCCCCCAGGTCATCTGGGACAGGTTCACTCTGTGTTCCCAGAATCAGAACCAAGCTTCTTTTTCACACCTGCGATCTGCTGAAACTGTCAGCTCACTCATCACAGCTTAAAACGTCACTATTTGCTGCTTTTAAAATCTTTTTGTCCTTTTATCACTGCAGCACATCTTTTAAAAAGGTGTCTTCTACCTTCCAACTACCTTCTACCTTAATATGACTTATTACAGATATACAGATGTTTTTGCTTTTAAATTCCATTTTAATATTTTTAATGTATTTCAATTTCTCTGCCTTGTGTCTGAATGCTGCTATATAAATAAACTTGCTTCCCTTCTTGTTCTTCTTTCTTTTTACAGGTAGTCCCTTCAGCACCAGTGAACCCAGCATAGAGCCTGAGGGTCCAAGCTCAGGGGGGGCAGAGGACAACTACAACCGCAACATGTCCTGGCTCCATGTATGTATATCAGTAGGTGTGGATCGTGTGCCTGTGTGTTCATTCTTACGGACTCTCCTCCCCCTCTCTTCTGTCTCAGATCATGATCCTGCTGTGCAACCAGCAGAGTTTCATCTGTACCCACATAGACTTCTGCCACCCACACTGCTACCAGCACCACAGCCGCTCCTGCGCCCGCCTGGTCCGCGCCATCAAGCTTGTGTACGGAGAGACGGTGGACAGCCTGAGGGAAGACAGCGCCTCCTCTGGTAACATCGGGGCGCGAGCAAAGAAAAGCAAAGAGGTTCATTTCACAAGTTCTGCTTTTTTTTTTTAGGACAAATGAATGAATAATAGAATAGGTTAGTTTTTATTTATAAAAGTCTCTGTTGCCTTTAGTGCTCTGACAAGTCTTGTCTGAGGACCCCGTCCATGAAGAGAAGACCCACTGACTCCAACACAGAGGGGAAGAAAGATACAGGCATGCTCAAGTACATCCGCAACCAGGTAAGCTACAAGAAAGGCTCTGTTTCAGGGTTATTTTATCCCTGACCATCACAGAAAAGTGGACGTAGACACAAACCAATGGGTGGGCTGACATGCACTTACCATGTGTTCCACTGTAACAAACAGAAGAAGAAAACATGGTGTATATTTGAGTTTAAAGTTATAGATTTCTTTCTATTTTGTGGTTATTGTGTCATATTATTGCACCATCAGCACCTACAAACATGCTTGACAGTATTTGCAATAGGGTAGTGTTTGCTAATAATACAAAAAGCTGTGTTTGTAATAGAAAACACAGCTAAAATATTCAGTCTCTTCCAGTGGCAGGCAATAAGGTGCTGTGTTTTTGCAGAGTATAATGCTGATGCTAACTACACAGTCGTATTTCTTATTTCACTGCAATTGCTGCTGCAGAGCCGTTGAATGCATCAGGTTCTTCTTCTTTCTCTTTATACTAAGGACTTTTAGTGGAACTTGAATGTGTTTGCAGCTCCAGATGCACATTAAAGAAGTGCTGTTTTGCTTTACCTTTGAGCCTGTGGTGCGTTTGGATCTTAACCGTATGATGTATCACGGTTGGTCAAGGAATTAAAAGATCACAATGAGATTTTCTTTATTTTTGATTCCCTTTTCTTTCAGGTGATGAGCTTGTCACCGGCTCCGCTTTCTCTGCTGATCAAAGCGGCTCCCATCCTGACCGACGACATGTATGGAGACATCCAGCCTGCAGCCTGGGAGCTCTTGCTCAGTGTGGACGAGCATATGGCGGCAGCTGCCGGTGAGTCGGCGATCTGTGGGTTGTCGAGCCCATCAGAGGTTGTAAATGTTCAGAATTTTAAATGGTAAAAAAACACACAACCTCTATTGTCTCAATTTCTAAATGTCTCTTTTCTTCCTCCCTCTGTATCACCATTTGCCCTCAACCACATTTAACCTTCCTCTTTCCTGTCCCTTCCATCTCTGCCTTATTTCCATCCTCTCCTCCCCCCCCCTCTGAATCCCCTCCAGCTGCCATGTTCCTCCTGTGCGCCGTAAAGGTCCCTGACGCAGTGACCGAAATGATGATGGCGGAGTTCCAGCACCAGGAGGCCTGCCAGCGCATCAACTCCATCCTGAAGTTTTACACACTGTGGCGTTTCCGCTACCAGGTGTGGCCTCGCATGGAGGAGGGAGCCCAGCAGATCTTTAAGGTTCTGAGTTTCTATTTATCCTATTTATTCCACACCTTCATTCCCATTTCATCTAGGACATATAATCTCAAGGCTGTTTTGACCCATGTTCTACTACATTTGTCTTTTGTTTCAGATCCCTCCACCCAGCATCAACTTCACTCTGCCATCTCCTATACTGGGCATGCCCTGTGTCCCCATATTCGACCCCCCCTGGGTGCCCCAGAACACTGGCAGCGTCCAGGACCCAATCAATGAAGACCAATCAGTAAGTAATAAGTAATATGTTTTTATACTGAATGCATATATTTATATTTATTATGACTTTTGAATCAGCTTGGACTTCAAGGTGTAGTTAATGTACATAACATGTGAATCATACTGACGTGCAAATGCACATCTGTATGTGACAAAAAACCTGACCTGGGTTGGGTGGTCAGGTTACTTTAAATTTAATGTAAATTCAATGCTGTGCACTGCAAAATTAAAGGGATTGTTCACCCCCCCCCCCCCCCCAAAAAAAAAACACTTTTATTTTGCTTTGTTAGTTTATTGGTTATTTTTAGCCACCTGAGGCGTGGGATCACAGTGTTTGGTCCAGATTGAAATATCTCACCAATAAATGATTGGCATAGAATTTTGTACAAATAATTCATTTTCCAGAGGATGTGTCCTCTGACTTTTGCACTTGAATTGCTGTGACATTTGGTGCAGACGCCCACGACTCCCTCAGGATCAACTGTAAAAAACAGACATGCATATTCACAGTGAGCATGTTCAGCATCATACTAACATTAGCATTTAGCTCAAAGCACAACTTGTTTAAATGTAATATAATAAATTCAGTGTGCGTCACTAATTAGAAGGAAATATCAGATTAGAATAGCATAGATTAAAACAATGTTAAATATCTTTTTTTTTTTTAATTTGGGTGAACCAACCCTTTAAATCCAGTTCAATCACAGCCCCTTAATATACCCGAATCAGATGCAATACACTTTAGATTGCTTTAAAATACATTTGTTATTGTTATGCAAGTGTAATGTGGACACATGCACCAAGAAATCTGCTAATTTAAGAAAATACATGCCACACTTTTAAAGGTTAGAGTGGACTTTTAAAGTAGACAAACAGATTTCTTGGTGTTTCCTTTTACTTTCTTATCGTTTTTGTTAAAAAAGCATGATTATCAAAATATGTTTTATAGATTTTGATGACGACCTGCGAGCACATGTTATATAATTTATCTATCGACTGTCTTTGTTTTTAGTACTCCACATTAATTCAGTCAGTCCATACCATAGTAAGTTGGTATTTCTGCCCGGATGTTTGTGCTGATGCATCTTGTTACCTCAGATCATTAAAGACAGGAGGGACATTGAGTTCTCCATTGAGTGTTTTTAGGCCATTGGGAGCTGTAGGTTTTCATCATGGATCAGAAGCTGGGGGGAGATTCATGGGTCATTTCAGATATCTGCATCTTGACCAGTAATACACACCAAACTCACAGTATTCAAATAAAAAAAAATAACAGCATGCATCGGACACTCAGACATTTTGTGTGTATTGTGCTGTTGATGCATGGTCATTAGATGAGAATGACTTTGCTGTGTTTTTCATACCATGTGTTGAGCTTATTTGGATATGTGTGTATATGAGCACTCGTGGGAATGGTGTGAGGCATTTACTGTACACAATATACAGTAAATTCTCCAAATTCCAGTCTGAATGCATTTATTTGTGTCACAATTTGTCACGATTGAAATCTTTCCTATTCAATTCTTCAACAGTGTTCTTCATGAAGCTCGGGATGGCATTAGGAGAGTTACTGTATTAATGTGTTGTCCGGTCATTTTACATTTCAAAATGCTCCTCAGATGTAACCGTAAGCCTAGAATAGCTGTGCACACACTTTCCTGAAAGATTTACCCTGTCAGTTTGGTTTTAATTTGTGCATTCCCTCATTCTGAACCTTCTATATGTCTGCACCCGCTGCTCTACCTCGGTGCTGTTTGACCCAACGCCACCCTCCATGCCAACCCCCTTTCAGAAATCTTTCTCAGCTCGGGCTGTGTCGCGCTCCCACCAGCGAGCCGAGCACATCCTAAAGAACCTGCAGCAGGAGGAAGAGAAGCGGCGTCTGGGCCGCGAGGCCAGCATCATCACAGCCATCCCCGTGGCTCAGGAGGCCTGCTACGAGCCCACCTGCAGCCCACCTCCTGAGCAGGAGGAAGAAGGTGGGGCTACCAGGCACACGAGCACATATTGTTCAGGAAGTGCTGTCGCCTGCTGGAAGTTTAGTGGGAACTGGCAAACTGCAGCTCCGTACCCTGACAGTATGTTCTTTTTCCTGTATCTTCACTGGTCACGTTGGACGTTGATCCCGCCAGCAGAAGAAGTGGTGAACCTGGCATCACGCCGTCTGTCTGTCAGCCCATCCTGCGCCTCCAGTAACTCCCACAGGAACTATTCTTTCCGCCGGGGCTCCGTGTGGTCCGTCCGCTCACTGGCCAGCGCTGAAGGTTTGAATCCTTTCTCATAAAACTTTCAACAGGCAAATAAAGCTAGTGTTTATCATCCTTAAAAACCACTGAGAATTGTTCATTTAACGTTTTTTTTTGCTAGATGAAGAGAACACAACTGAACACACTCCTACTCACCACATGCTGCAGCCACCCCAAGCTGTTTTCCCAGCATGCATCTGTGCTGCCGTCCTACCAATAGTGCACCTCATGGAGGATGGGGAGGTTCGAGACGATGGCGTGGCAGGTAGGTTTAGATTTAAAGTGGGAATAAGAGGTGAATTGCACACAATCAAATATTTTATCAGCTACATTATTCAGATACATTATTATATAACAGAGTGAAGATAATAGATTTTTTCTACATTATTGAAAAAAAAATGCACTGAAAATAATTTCTTCTGTGTTTCTCCAGTGAGTGCTGTGGCCCAGCAAATCCTCTGGAACTGCCTGATCGAAGATCCAGCCCTGGTTCTTCGTCATTTCCTGGAAAAGCTCACTGTCAGTAACAGACAGGTAAGAAAATGTCTGAATCTCAGGTCAGTGAAGGAACATATTTGGTGTTTAGACCCAAACAGGAAGGGAATCGATCCATAGGTATTGAAGCTTTTCAGCGCTGGAGGATGAGTGGACCATCTGTGAGCTCAGGGTGGATGATGCAAAATGTGGCATCACTTGAATTCCTTGTGTTTTTAGGACGAGCTGATGTACATGCTGAGGAAGCTCCTGCTCAACATCGGAGATCTGCCGGCCCAGACTTCTCACATCCTCTTCAACTACCTGGTAAAGCAACAGAAATCACTCATGTTATTTATCTTAAGACTGTGTCAAACTTTCATCAGCTCTCTCAATCAAACCATCTTCCTCCTAGGTGGGACTGATCATGTACTTTGTGCGGACCCCCTGTGAGTGGGGTATGGACGCCATCTCGGCCACACTGACCTTCCTGTGGGAGGTGGTCGGCTATGTGGAGGGGCTCTTCTTCAAGGACCTGAAGCAGACCATGAAGAAGGAGCAGTGTGAGGTCAAACTGCTCGTCACTGCATCCATGCCAGGTCAAGTTACTGAAACTGCCTGAAAACAATAATGAAGCCTCGATTGCAATGAATAATTTAATCACGCCATCATTGTTGGCAACAATTTTTTGAAGGTGAAAGGCAACTCTTTCCTCAAACGTGATTAGTTTTGGTTGTTGCAACTCATTGGAGACTTGGTCCAGATATGATGATGCTAATTTTCAACTAAAACAGGATTTGGTGTCAAACATATTAAAGGGTTTTCTTGTGTTTTGTTAACGCAGGAACCAAAACACTGGTGGTGCACGGGCAGAACGAATGTGACATCCCAACACAGCTGCCAGTCCATGAAGACACTCAGTTTGAAGCATTGCTGAAGGTAGGGATGCTGAACAGGACTTAGACTTACTGTTTAAGTACAAATAAATTATGTAGGGTGAGAGTGCACTAAATGCCAAAAATCCTCATGCAAGTCAACTAATGAGGGAAGTTGACTATGTTCCCTTTCTCCAACCAGGAGTGTCTTGAATTTTTCAACATCCCTGAGGCCAGATCAGCGCATTACTTCCTCATGGATAAACGCTGGAACCTCATCCATTATTCCAAGGTAGAAACAATCAAGTTGGCTTGATTTTATTTATTTCTTGAGAAAAACACCAACTGCATCACAGTTTGTTGCGTAGCTGCAGACTGGTCAACAATCAGAGCAATGGATGTCATGTCTGATCAGCGTAAATTAGGGTTTTACTGTAGAATTTGATTTAATGTTGCTATCTACCTCCTGCAGACATATGTAAGAGACATCTACCCGTTCCGGAGGTCAGTCTCTCCACAGCTCAACCTGGTCCACATGCTGCCTGAGAAAGGACAAGAGCTGATCCAGAAACAGGTTTGGAAGATTTTTAATTTGATTTGAAGTCCCCATCCAATTTCGGCTGTGGAGAAATAGAAAGTTCATTCTGTTTCCTTTTTTAGGTGTTTTCCCGTAAACTAGAGGAGGTCGGTCGGGTCCTCTTCCTCATCTCCCTCACTCAACACATGCCGGCCGTGCACAAACAATCCCACGTCTCCCTGCTGCAGGAAGACCTCCTCCGTCTGCCCTCCTTCCCACGGACTGCCATCGATGCAGAGTTCTCCTTGTTCAATGACCCACAAGGTGAGAGAGTCTCCAACTCTATCATCAGACACACATATATATCCAGTAAACTTTGTCGTTTCAATGAAGTCAATTTTTTTTTTATTTTTTTTTTTTATTCCGGTCTCTCAGGTAAGGAGCTGTTTGGTTTGGACACCCTCCACAAGGTGCTGTGGATCAAGCTGCTGGAGGAAATGTTCCTGGGTATGCCCAGCGAGTACCCGTGGGGCGACGAGATGATGCTGTTCCTCAACGTCTTCAACGGGGCTTTGCTGCTGCACCCGGAGGACAGCGCCCTTCTCAGGCAGTACACGGCAACTGCCATCAACACCGCCGTACACTTCAACCATCTCTTCTCCCTGAGCGGCTACCAGTGGATCCTGCCAACCATGCTGCAGGTAGACAAACATGTGTCCTACAACTACTAGCTACAACACTGACATTGATGCCTATTTTTGTGCATTCATGGTGGTTTTGGGATCATTACATACAGTACTGAGACTTAATCTGACTGTGGCCCCCTGAGATGATATTTCCTTCTCTTTATTTTTTATTTCCCACCTTGTTTTGCACAGTTTGCACAGCAGACATTTAGCTCGACAGGTTAAGCCTCTCTGCACCTCAATCTGTGCAAGACACTGGGTGCAATTGCAAAAGAAATTAATAAAAGTTATTGTGCAAAACGATTTTAATGGTTTGCTAAATTGGAAAAAGATAATGTGGTGATAAATGCTGAGAGAAACACATGTATGTTGTGACAGGTCTATGCTGACTATGAGAGCAACCCTTTACTGAGGCAGGGCATCGAGTTCTGCTGCCGCCAGTTCTACATCCTCCACCGCAAACCCTTCATCCTGCAGCTGTTTGCAAGTGTGGCCCCGCTACTGGAATTCACAGTTGAGTCCGTGCATGCACACACCCACATATTGAAATGAGTTTACGATGAATTTGGCTCAAATACATGTTTCTCTGTATTTGTTTGCCGTACCAGACCAGCACTAGTACTGGTCTGTCTAAAGGGGTGTCAGCCCAGTGTCTGTTTGACCTGCTGGTCTCCCTGGAGGGTGAGACCCAGGACACCCTGGACGCTCTGGAGCTGGTGAAGGCTGAGAAACCTCTACGTTCTCTGGGTAAACTACCAACATAAAAGCACAGACTTAGCATCAATAAACATCTATTGTTCATTGGAAGATCTAAATACTTTATATATGGGATTTATTTTTACAGATTTCTGTTATGGTAATGAGGACTTGGCCTTTTCTATCAGCGAGGCCATCAAACTGTGTGTAACTGTGGTTGCCTACGCCCCCGAATCCTTCAGGAGGTACAAAACACCCTCGGCATCATGGTTGATTCTTCCATCTTCCTCTTCTGCAGCTTTGTACAGCTCTGTCATCTTACAGCCTGCATGATCTCCCCAGTCTCCAGATGCTGATGGTGCTGGAGGCCCTGGTTCCCTGCTACCTCCAGAAGCTGAAGAGCAACACCGTGACGATGGAATCGGCCTCAGCAGCCAGGGATGAGATTGCCGCCATTGCTGCTCTGGCCACATCACTGCAGGCCCTCCTCTACAGCTCAGAGGCCCTAACAAGGTCGACCAGATGTGGATTCGTTTGCACCTGTGGTAGCCAGAGGTGATGTTCTTTATCGGGATATTTACAATCCTCATGATTTTATCCATAGGCCCATGACAGCCCCACAGATGTCCCGCTGTGATCAGGGCCATAAGGGAGGCACTACAGCTAACCATGCCATGTCGGGAGGAGTCAACACCAGGTGAGGGCTTTATTATGTCTATTAATCAGCTCTTTATGATTCGGAGTCCGGGAGAATGGGGTTGGTCACATTCATCAAATCCCTGTTGCTCTGTCGCTGAACAGAAATTTTCAGAATTGGGGTTAGAGTGCGAGGTCTTTTTCCATTGGAGTCAGTCCCAGATTCAGAGTCAGAAAGACTGAGGTCCTGTTCATGTTCTCAGGGACAACCTCCACCTCCTGGAGGAGGGCCAGGGGATGCCGAGGGAGGAGCTGGATGAGCGTATCGCCCGGGAAGAGTTCCGCAGGCCCCGGGAGTCCCTGTTAAACATCTGCACCGAGTTTTACAAACACTGCGGACCGCGACTCAAAATCCTGCAGAACGTGGCCGGTGAGCCCCGGGTCACAGCCCTGGAGCTGCTGGACATCAAGTCCCACATGAGGTGATGAGCAGTGCATTTGTGAGGGATGAATAAAAAAATGGAATAGCATGATTCAATTGCACTGACAGTGTGTCGCCTCTTTTCCAGGCTGGCAGAGATTGCCCACGCCCTGCTGAAGCTGGCACCCTATGACACCCTGACCATGGAGAGCCGAGGGCTGCGACGCTACATCATGGAGATGCTGCCCATCACGGACTGGTCGTCCGAGGCCGTCCGCCCCGCCCTCATCCTCATCCTCAAGAGGCTGGACCGCATGTTCAACAAGATTCACAAGATGCCTACGCTCAGGTGCGCTCGCCCACAGGCATTATGCACCAGGTCTGTTGAATACAATCCCACTTCTTTCTCTGTCTCCCTGTGAGTGTATCGTGCTGTGCCGGTGCCGTGGTGTGTACAGTAGATAGACGGCTTCTTGGCACTGTCCTCTATAGCGCTGCCTTCGTGGGTGATGCACTGTAAGTGCTGCTGTGGTGTGTTTTCGTGCGGGTATGTGCGTGCAAGAGGAGTTAGAGGCATACGTGGGTTCGTGTGGATGTTTGTAGTGAGGATGGATCACTGGCAGTGTTCCCCCTCATACAGGGGTGCAGGTTTGACTATCAATGTCTGTGTGCAGGAAGGAGACAGACTAGTGCATTTAAAGGTCTTATTATTTTTTTCTTCTTAAAATTAATTTACCTCGCAATTCTTTGTATAATGCAACATGCAAAAAATAATCCTTTACATGCACATGACTCAATTGGAGATGTTTGTACTCACACTTGGATCGATGCAAACAGTCTTTTAATTATTGTGCATGTTTCAATAAGATGGAGTTAGATTAAATTTAATTAGTATTTACCAAAATTGTACTACTGCAGTTTCAATGAGGAAAGAGTATTCCACAAAATTGCTTTGAAAAAAGCTTCAATTTAAATTTTTAATTTTCAAAAGTGAGAGGTGAAGACAGTTGAATTCATGTTCCAAGACATATCATCAAGCTTTTAAAGTAAATAAATGAGAAATAAATATATGCAGTCATAGTTTTAAAAATACATTATTTTAACAAGTCTCAGAAGTTTCACCCATTTTTCAGAGTGTTGTACAAAAATGTCCATCTCAATGCTTTTATTTAATAATCCTGTTGCTGTGTAATGATTTTTACTACATATCATGTCCTTAAGTTGAGCAATGTGCAGTGCAGTAAAATCCAAAAGTGAAGCCCTAACACAACCAACAGAGCCAGACCATTATACCAGCTTTATTTTTCTAAATATGCAAAATGAAATTAACATCATTATACAAAAATGAACAAAAACAAAAAGAAACCACCAGACCAACTCACAAGGAAGGAACTGAGCCTGACTCACAGAAATGAAGCCATGAAAAGAGGGCGACAGGACCCATGAAAAAAAAAAAACAAACAAACCAAAAAACCACAAAGAAGCTGGATGAGAGAGAGAGAGCTGGGGTTTCTGCCCCAATCAGGCCAAAGCATCCTCACCCGGGTCAGAGGGAGCAGACAGGCATCAGAGGGGGAGAGTGTAACACTCCTCTTTCATGACATAAGAACGGACACCACTGGCTCAGAGGGAACACTGGTCACAGGTGTGTGCGTCACACCAGGATCTGTTGCTGCGGTGTGTAGTTGTTTATGTTTGTGAGCTTTGCAATATTCACTGTTAGTGTGGCCACGAAGGTGTTGATTATATGTGGTGAAATATTAAGCGGTAAGTCTAATCATTGCTCCTCCGCTTTAAACACTCGTAGATTTGATGAGATTGAAATAAAGTGCTGCTTTTCCATCTCGTGTTTCCTTTTTCAAAACTCATGACGATGTGCTTATGTCTGGGTGTGGGGTGGTGTTGTGTGGTCACGTGATCTCCAGGAGACAAGTGGAGTGGGAGGCAGCCAGCAGCCTGATCGAGGGGATCTGCCTGACCCTGCAGCGACAGCCAATCATCTCCTTCCTCCCACACCTTCGCTCGCTGATCAACGTCTGCGTCAACCTGGTACGGAAACGACAGGAGGCGGCGCAAAGCTTTCATGTTTTTGAGTGTTTTTCAAGCATTTATTTGTGCGTGTTGTCAGGTGATGGGTGTGGTCGGTCCGTCCAGTGTGGCAGACGGGCTCCCTCTGCTCCACCTCAGCCCCTACCTCTCCCCTCCGCTTCCTTTCAGCACGGCGGTGGTCCGGCTGGTCGCCCTGCAGATCCAGGTGGACGTCATCTGTCTCTTCATCAAAAATACACCTATGAATAATCCCCACGAACATGTCTAAAATTTGCTTCCTCCATGTTTTTTTTTTTTTTTTACACATCCCAGGCCTTGAAGGATGACTTCCCCCTCAGTCATGTGATCTCACCCTTCACCAATCAGGAGAGGAGAGAGGGGATGCTGCTCAACCTGCTTATTCCTTTTGTGCTGACGGTTGGCTCTGGAAGCAAAGGTAAAAGCTTGTTGTGACTTAAGCCACAACTCAAAGGTCTTTTTATCCATGCAAATTCAAAATGCATGTCCCCTATAACTGCGAAGTCCTGGAATATTATGGGATATCACTGTGTGTCTTTTCCTTTGCAGACAGCCCCCATCTCGAGCAGCCTGAGATCTTCCTGCTCCTCCAGACCGTCATCAACATCCTCCTCCCTCCTCGGATCATCTCCACCTCTCGCACCAAGAACTTCATGTTGGACGCTTCTCCGGCTCACTGCTCCACCCCGGGGGACACGGGGAAGGACCTGCGGAGAGAGGGACTAGCCGAGTCCACCAGCCAGGCTGCATATCTGGGTAGGAATTGTGTTTGATTGGGAGGAGGGCATTAAGGGATCTATCTATCTATCTGCTATACATAGCTATAATAAACCATACAGGCTACCATTAGCAATATATAATAATTAAACACACTAATTAATAGGTTCTGGGGGAAGTCTAGGGTATCAGTGCTCTGCTCACTGATAATAATATAATCATTATTCACAGCACTTGGACATAAACACTGACGATCCCGTGTCATAACCTAATTTGGCAACATTTCATATAACAGGATAAATGGAGATACTTCTTCTCTTCTTTGAAAGAGTTTCTTCTCGTCCCCTATGACAGCTCTGAAGGTGGTGCTGGTTTGCTTTGAGAGATCGCTCGGAAACCAGTGGTACCGGCTGAGCCTGCAGGTGAAAGAGATGGCTCTGAGGAAGGTGGGCGGCCTGGCCTTTTGGGACTTCATTGACTTCATTGTCCGAACACGTATCCCTATCTTTGTCCTGCTGAGACCGTTCATCCAGTGCAAGGTAAAGGACCCAGGATTATAGCTTCTTATTTTGTGAAGCTGCTCGTTCTCGTCTGTGTGCTCCGTCTCGTTCTCCTTGCTCTGTTTCACCCCACTGCCCCGTGTGTGCACGTTTTCTAGTTGTTGACGCAACCCGCCGACTCCCAGGAGGAGATTACAGCTCGACACCACATCGCCGACCAGCTGGAGCGACGCTTCATCCCACGACCTCTCTGCAAGAGCTCCCTGTTTGCAGAGTTTAACAATGAACTCAAGATCCTTAAGGAGGCTGTGCACAGCGGCTCTGGTCAGAAAAAGAATAATAATTACAGCTTTATTACCAGGGTTAGGGTTACCAAAAGATAAAACATAGAAATGCATTTAAAGAAGAGATTTAAAGGGGGATAAAGAGTGACAGTGTCTGATTTGAGTTGGGGGAGAGTGAGTGAGTCATGAGAGTGAGTGAGTGTGTGAGCTGTTTAAAAGCTAGAAAATCAATCTGGGATTGAACGGGGAGCCATTGAAGGGAAGCAGGTTGAGAATAAATAAATACAACTTTATGTAGTCAGTGAGAGTCAGTCAAAGAAACAAGACTGAACCACATGCCTGTCTTGGGTTGGCGGCCAATACTATTTCCACAGCTTTATTTTGAAATTTTGAATATTATTATTATGGTTGCTGATATTTTTATATGGATGCTGTTTTTTTTTTTTTTTTTTAACCCAGCCTTTCTGTTTGACCCAACAGCCTACCAAGGGAAGACGTCCATCAGCACGGTGGGCACCTCTACATCAGCCTATCGCCTCAGTTTGGCCACAATGTCGCGCTCCAACACCGGCACCGGCACAGTTTGGGAGCAGGAAAGCCAACCATCACGCCAACCCTCCCAAGACACACTCAGCCGCACCGATGAGGACGATGAAGAGAGTCAGATACCCCTTTTGCTCACCTTTTTCCTTCCACACTTGATGTTTTGCAGGAAGTAGACTGGCACTCACGGCCCGCACCCTCCTTGCCTGTCTCTCTTCTCTGCAGATGACTCTATGAGTATCCCCAGTGTGGTGAGCGAGCACGAGGCTTTCCTGCCCAGGGTGATATCACAGCGCCGTTTCTCCAGCCACGCTACCAGCTCAGCGGCCTCGCAGCCGGAGGCCCCTCGCACCACCATGCTGCCCAGCCACAGGTAACACCCCCTAACACACACATGCATGTACACAAACACACACCTCAACACTATTCTCCAATACTAGTTCCTTTCCATTATTCGTCCAGAAGATGGCAGCACAGGACAAAAAAGGAAAAAGTTGAGCTGGTGTGGAGGCAGAAATAATCTCACTGGGAAAAACCAGTAAAGTCAGTAAAAAGACATTTTCTGTCATTTCTTTCCTGCTGAAACTCCCCCCAGACTAGTTACAATACACTGGGGGAGACTGTGAGAGAGTTCTGCATAAAAAGATACTGTATTTAACTTCAGTATTAAAAAATGTTGCTTTAGTGATAAAATAAAAGCCTCTAAGGATTGTTACTGACTTTGATTTGGAGGTCTTTGGTTATGCTGTTATTCAATTTGGCTCCACCCACTGAGATCTAACCTCTGAGATTATTTCAGTTTCCATTCCAAAAGCTGTTCATGTGCGATTGGACTCTTGGTTTATTTATGTAATATGGAGAATTAATATTTTATCAACCAGTCATATTCCACAACCACAGTCATTTTTTCTGTGTATATCTCTGTTGATTGATAATGTTTTTGACTCAACAGTCTCAGAGCAGCATTATGACTTATCTAAGACTCTTGGTGTCTTGGTAAGAATGGCTAACTGTGCTCAGAGCAAACGCCCTGGTTTCTTGTCCTCATAAGGAAGGGGCTCAGGGACTTGGGTGGTGATGGATCTCGACTACACTCCCTAAACTCCCGTTCTCCCCCTTCGCCCCCCTTTTTACAGTGAACCCAATGTGCTAGATGAGTCCCAGGGCCTTCTGCAGGAGGGTAACCTCTCTAGGTACAGTGGCCCTCTTTATGTGTGTGTCCCGTTAGTGCGTTCTTGCATTTGTTCGCCAGTGGGAGGGGCATTGCCTCGGGACGGCCTCCTCTATTGGCCGTTGATCACTCATCTACATCCAATCAAATCGCCTTGGCCCGTCACCCCCCTCCTACCCCCACTTACCTGTTTCTATCTCTTTCTGTGTGGGTCCAGTGTGCCTTGTCTCTGTCCCCCACCCCTCCCTCTCCTTGCCTCTTCCTCTTGAGCTCCACACTGACCCTCATCTTCTCAGCCCATCTGCTGTGCTATCCTAACCAGGCCCCTCTCCCCTGGAAAAAAAAAAATGAAAGCGGGCCCCATCAGCCCCCGGGGCCAGGGAGCTCTGCCTCTGTTTCTCCTGTGTCAGCTGTGGGTCTTTACAGTTGACGTGCCATCACCAAAGTCAGCCTCTCTCCCATTGGTGCCATGGTGTTTCATACTGTTTATGTGTCTATCAGGCTTCTCACTGATCAAATTGGGCGTCCTACTCTGGATACCAATCTGTAGGGGCAAGGGGGAACTGGGGTGGCAACAATAATCCAAGGACACCTTTGTTCCTTTCTTTGTCCATTTTTACTTTTAAGAAACCGACTTCATACCTGATTTATCCCTATATCACATTTTAAAATGAGTGAAGGGAAAATTTAAGCACTTGTAGAGTAAATCATATCAGTTCACAAGTTTCTTTTGTCAGTTGCTACTCCAGCCCCTACTATCCCCTGTTGTGTTTTCAGTGTATGAATCATGGCAGCATTGTTTTTCCTGCACTGTGACTGGGTGTCTTGTAAACATACTGTGTGTGTTGTGCAGTGAGTGAGTCGGTAGAATAGCAGCGGCATCTTGTTGTGGTCAGTAAGCGAGCACAGCTGGGGGATGCGGTGGCCTCGAGGTCCCTTCGCGGTTACGTATTTCTGTGTCCTTTGTGTGTCCGTGTCTGTGCGTGCGTGTGTGCGAACATGTGTACGTGTCCGTCTGATTGACTCAACCAGGGTTGCCAGTGTGCAGAGTGAGCCGGGCCAGCAGAACCTCCTGATACAACCTCCGTTAGGACGGAAGCGAGGCCTCAGACAGGTTTGGACATCACGTCACACACACTGCAAGGATAATGTGGACACGTATGCTTCATTTCATGTCAATCTACCCTGGTGCAGATCCATGCATGTATTATTATTTCTATATATCCATGTATAGATCCTGTGCTTGCTTAGTGTTGTACATTTCATGTCCTTTTGGCTTTTATTTTGATTTTTTGATTTTTTTTTTGCTTCACTTCCTTTTCCTGTCTCTTCCTGTCCTGAACAGAGTTTTTTACATTTAAATTACAAATGATTTGCAGATTATAGGATGATACCCTGACCGAATATAAATTGTTTAAAAAAGCATGAGAGGAAGTCAGCTAATGTGGCGTCCCGTACTGTGGCTCTCCTGCAGCTGCGACGTCCCCTGCTGTCTATTCCAAAGAACGAGCCCCGGGGCCGATCTGGAGCGCGGCTTTCGACGACACGCAGGAGCATCCAGCCCAAGAACAAACCACTGGGTAACAGCACACGTGCCTTCGTCTCTTTCTACAAGCGTTATTGTCTGTGAACGAATGGGAGCGTGTTTGCAGATAAATGACTAAGACTTGTTGACTGTTTTAAAGTTTAAAAAAAAAAAAAAAGGATGAGTGACACTGAAATATTTCAGACTCATATAAAGTATTGTATTTATGATTTGTGTGCTGACATGAACTGACCCGTCCTCCCCACTCACCTCTGTCTTTGTTCCAGTGTTGTTTGTTGTATCACCTGTCACCAAACTGACTCTTGTCACTCTGTTCTGTCTCATGCCTTATGTTTCGAAATAAAGAAACTTTATTGGACTGTGAAGGTGAGACACGACTCTTAACCCTTCCTCTCCACCCTGCAATGGCTCGCCCCTTTAATCTCCTACTCACCCAATAGGGCGCTCTGCATGTCTGTCTTGCATCCCCCCTCCCTTCCCAACCCCTGCCTACTCCTCCTGTCCCATCCCTGCCTCCACTCTCTTTGGTGGTGCTGATGTGTTAGCGAGTTGCCAGCTGGCCCCGCTGCCTCTGTTTTGACCACGTGTGCATGCATGTGTGCCCACAGCGCATGGAGACCAAAAGAGGTCAGTCACCTTTACAGAGAATCAAGGGCAGCAGGCGCCCGCGGGAGTGAGCAAGCCCCCGACTCCCAGCACTATGGACCCTCCGGATGAGTGCAGGAAGGCCAGTCCTGCCCCTTCGAAGTCCCCCACGCTGGAGGTGCCCTCTGCCTCCTCAGCCACAGTCACTGCCGACCTGCACAGCCCTGCAAGCACACAGGTAGTACCAGAAGAGCGAGGAAAGGAGCAGGCGTGTAGATGGAGCTGTTGAAACAGTTCATTCTGGCTCATTATGTGAAATCCATGCATCCCTGTGTTTTCTAAACTGATTCTAAACCTAAAGTGCTCAATTAGGAAAAATAAAGCAATGCATGAATTAGGTAAATAATCATATGGATAATACGGACAAAATGAGTAACATCACCAAGCTATTTTAAAACTGACCGTCTCATTACTTTATTGAATAGTGGAACATGTTTTGTCTCCAAATGTTCAGTGACACAAGACCAGGAAATAATAATAATAATAATAAAAAAAAAAAGGAAAATATGTTTTGTTAAATTAAATCTTACATTAAATAAGTAGTTAGTTAGTTACTTCATCAGATCAGTTTGATGCTCAATTTCTCAAAAATGAACCTTTGGAAAGAAGCGTCTCTGTGTGGATGGATTTATAGACTATCGAAATCTCAGGGATGCATAGATGTGTTTCAAACCCTTGTTATGTCAAACAAAGAATCTGCATGTGGAGGTTTGTTGTAGTTTGGATCATCTGACCCAACAAACCACTTTCAAAGCAGGAAGTGATGAGTGTGATTTGAATATGGCTTCTTTACCAATGTCAACACGACAAAGAATGACAGGACAAAGGTTTATTCTCACCCAGGTCCCTCCAGCCATCAGCAGCAAGGAGAAGAGAGAGCAGTGGGGGCTCCGCAGCAGCCTCTCCCCTCCTCCCTCCATCTCCCGCCCCTCCACCCCAACTCCCCCATCCCGAACCTGCTCCCCGCTGCCCCTCTCCCGTACCTGCTCCCCCCTCCCCTTATCTCGCACCTCCTCTCCTCTCCCCCCACCGCTCCCAGTGCTGAGCACGGCACCGGCCCCGGGCCCCCCGCCGCCGCCGCCACTGCCGCCAACCCCGCTTCTCCCTCCGCCTCCGCCGGGGCCGACCAGGATCCGGGAGAGCCCCGGGGACGAGGACACCACCGCTCTCCTGCCGCGCAGGAGCACCCTGCAGCAGCTCAGTGAGGACGACGGCACTGAGAACCCCCTCCTCACACCGCTGCTGTCCCCTCCCTCGCCCCGCAGGTCGCCCCGCCGGTCGCCCCGCCGGTTGCCCCTGCCCCTCTCCCCCGTAGACCTGGATCTGGATGAGTCCCACGTGTGAGAGGGGTGCCGGGCGGATTGTATTTTTCTCTGTAGCCCAAACCAAACAACATTCAGATACCTGCAGGGTTCGGATTAACAGGGAGGCTGTGCGGCAATGAATTCAAAAGATTTAAGAGCAAAAACAGAAAAGCAGAGTATATTTAGATGTGAGTCACTGACAATCTAAAATTACATAGTATGAAATGAAGACAGGAGAATTGTGGGCTTCAAGTACCCCTGCCTCTTCAAGTGTGTCACCCATGGTCTGTAGCCCCTCAGTATTTGCCCTAATCCTAAAAGCCATTTCTGTTTTCCCCTCGGCTTTGCCCTGAAATTGACTTTATGTAACTCTGTGTGTAAATGTCCGAAGCTCCGTCCTCTCTCTCTTTTCAGTGCTGATCATCATTATTGTACTTTATCTGTTCTGAAGGCTTCATCACCTGAGGGTTGAATGTATATTATCATCACCTCCATTACAACCGTTTTGGTTGCGTTCAAGAGATGAATGTTTTCCTGTGTTTGCTCTTTTTACTGTTTAGCCATATTTGATATCAGACATAGTGATTATTATGATGATGAATTACTGATCATAAATGGATAAAGGATTGATATTTAGCTAATTAAAGCCTTTAATAGATTTAAAAGTTAAAGATGTCTATATATAAATTCAAAAAAATGCTATAACTTGTACAAAATGTTGCAAAGGAGGGAAATGCAGTTTTTACAAACAGTATATTTAGAGCCATTTAACAGGTGAAGGTGTGTTTATTAAGTGATATACAGTAAATATACAATACAGTATATGTATTTTAACGTCAACATTATATGTGATTATATGGGGCAGGAGCAGGAAATGAGAGATTTTATATTTGAGATTAGTCTTAGTTTTTCAATATGTTGATTATACTGGAAAACAAATTTGACAATGAGCTTTGAGCAGCGAGGGATTTAAATCCTCTGCTACTCTGTGTCTGCTTTTAAAAGGGGCACTCCGCCAGTTTTACTCTGAATGTCAGTTTAGTTAAGAGGGTAACGTGAAAATAAGCTAAATTGCTGGAGTACTCCTTTAAAATCAGTGGCATTATCTCTGAATGAGTTGTGTTTGTGTTGTTTTTTTTTTTTTTTCCTTCTCCTTGTGTCAGTGAAGCCACCACAGACCTGGTCAACGCAGCTCTATGGTCCAGTCCTGGGTGTTCCAGTTGCATTAAAGCTACAGCTCTTGTGTGTGTTACTCTGCTCAGTGTTTCAACAGATGAGTTTATTTGTGACCAAAGACTGTATCTTCCATCTGTGTTTCTATGGTCCCTACAGTTATATCAGCGCTTCTGAAAACACAGCATTAACAGACCACTTGTCCTGATGTTGCAGTGCTGGTCCTGTTGTCCAGTTTGTGTCTGTGATGTCGTCATACTCAGACCTGAGGGGCAGAAAGAGTTTTTTTTTTTGTATTTATTTATTTTTATTGCAACTGTGATGAAGCGATGCAGTAGATAGATGTTACCTCGTTGCTCATTCCATGCCTTAACAGAGAAATATTAACATGTCTGTCATTATCAACATGTTTGTTTATATGGCTTTTTTCTGTCCAGTGAAAACCTTATACCTCTGAGATGTCCACTTTTAGGAAACTAGGACCAGCTTGTTATAATATTCTAACATATACAACTTTATTTGTTAGGATTCCGCGCATTTTTTTTTGGTGTGTATGTAAAACATACCAGTTTTACCCTTATCTGCCCCCCATGATGCATCACATTCATACATCCTTATTACGGAATCAATAGTAATAATGATCATGTTAAAGTAGGTATTGAGACGTGCCATAATCCACACCAATACACTGTGAGTGTTTTGTTATCAGCTGCTTCTCTGTGTCTAATGTTATTTTCTTTTGACTGTTTGTAAGAATATTGTAATGATTTGGTTGCATCGAGATCGTGTGCTGACAGAGCTTCTGTAGGGGTGTCTATGTGAATTTCGTTCAAGTAATTAACAAATATTTAACTTGTATAATACATAACTGCCCTCTTTCAGGCTAATCCAGGGCCCAAATCTCTTCTCTGTTGTGACTCTTTAGATGTGCACAGACGCTGATAGATGTGCACATATTATTACCCATTCCCGTCTTGTCCTCTACCGGCATTTTAACACAACAGATTCTGCAAAAATATACCCACAAAATGCACAATATATTTCTACATCAATGCCATATTCCTCTACTGCCCATTTCAAGGTTTTAAAGACGTTCAAAGAAGCATCAGAGGGCCGCAGCACTGTTGAATTGAGTTCCCTTTAAATGTTACGTGTCTGTGTCAAATTATGTCTTCTTTGTGCAAAATTAGAATAAATATATATATACTATATCAGAATATTTCTGGAATATCTAAATAAATGGATATTGTTTACAATGGTTTCCAGATTTCTGTTCATTCTGTCCTGTTCATTTCCCCACAAGTTCAAATAAACATTAGAAATTCAGACGAGGAAGTTATGCTTATTAATTGAAATAAAATGTGCAGGAGGTAGTTGAATATAATGTGGATTATTATAGTAGACTGATGTCTAAAGGTCTGAGGTGAAAGGAGCACATCCTGGCTGCCTCTTTTCAGTGATCTTTTACGATAATGTGATGAGCAACAACAAAAAATAGTTTAAAAAGTAGTTGTTTAACTGTGGAATAGCTCAGTGTGTAAACAACTGACTCATGAATCTAAGGGCTGGGAATCAAATCTTGGTTTCCCCAATTTTCTAATTTTTGTTTATAGTGTGGACAAAAAGGTGACAAATGAATTAGTCGCTCAGAAACATTATTTTTCTGATTTGGAGGGTTGTTTCTGTGAATAGAAACATTTGAACCAGGGTGATAATGAACCCTGTCTTCACTCAGGCAGGTGGGCTGCTGGTCTGAGGTTATGAGTTCAATTCCTCTTTTGACTGTTTCACACATTCTCTGCCTTTACAATGTTCCTTGAGCTCCCTCTAGTGGTTCAAAAGGGTACACACATGGTTTTTTTATGGCCATGGGTTCATCCCAGAGACTTGGATTTTACATCCAAGAACCAGACAACACACTCAGAATTAAAGGAAAACATGTGTTGTCTTGTTAATGATTGTTTTTTTCCAGTACAAGGTGCAATTATAGTTACAACCTTTCAGCTCAGAGAAATGAAATGAGTCCTGGGAGAAATCGACCAAAAATTACACAATTATTGTCAAAGTGGACAATATCTTTTTTTTTTTTTTTTTTTTTTTTTTTGGGGGGGGGGGGGTGTTTTGATGTTTTTTACATAGGAGCTCAACGGATATTGAAATCCATCCATCCAAAACGAAGATTTGGAAGGTCTCAGAGAGGAGCAAGACAAAGGGGAAGACACCCTCGGGACCTTGAAGCCTCCAGGTGATCGCTCCCAGGAACCCTTGAGGCTGTGAGTTCAATGACACCCTGGAATTTTTCCAGAAAATTTCCAGGCCTCGTGGCTCCAGGTGTTCGGCTGCTGAACGAGGAACCTGTGGATGTGAGTTCAAGTCCCTTGGAAATCTGTATCTGATGAAAGCTAATATCACAAGAGAAGTCTTTAAAATTCATAAAGGCATGCTTAATTAAATGTGAATTTGCTATTTTATAATTGTCTCAAACAACTGGCAGAGATACTAAAAACCCTGTAAGAAGGTTTTTTTTTCTTTTTTCATGCCAGTTGCTTGGTGGCTCATGGTGTTAACATGCTGCTCTTGACATTCAAAGGCTGTGAGTTCAGCCCACGGCCTTGTCCTTATTATTTCTGCTGTCCATAACTCAGGGTAGAGACTTAAACCCTCCTGATCCTCACTTGTTCTTGTAACCACTTTGGCTCACTGTGATAGAGAGCTGCACTTTGATGTCAAGAGCTGCAGGTTCAAAGCCAAGGTCCTCCAGCCATTTTTGCTGTCACACTCACAGTAATCACTTATACTTTTGTAAGAAAACAAAGCACAATCTGCATCATCCCTGTGGCACAAGGAGTTAATGTGGTAACTTTGCAACACCAAGGTTGTTAGTTCAAGGCTCAGATGATTCTCTTTTTGCTGATATTCACCACTCAAGGGTGAACACATTGAGGGAACAAGCTGGATATGCTACAGGTTTTCTGTGGCTAGTGTTGATAAAGTGTTTCTTTTGAAAATCCAAGGTTGCAGGTTCAAGGCTGGGTTAAACCCAACCTCTTGCTGCTGCTGTTCACCACTCAGGGGTGAACACATTGAGGAAACATGTTGGACCACCTAAAGGTTTTCTGTGGCAACTAATGATAAGGTGTTGCTTTTGAAAACCCAAGGTTGCAGGTTCAAGGCTGGGTCAGATCCAACCTCTTGCTGCTGCTGTTCACCACTCAGGGGTGAACACATTGAGGAAACTTGTTGGATTATCTACAGATTCTCTGTGGTTAGTGGTGATATGGGTTTTTTTTTTGAAAATCCAGGGTTGCAGGTCAAACCAAACCTCTTTTATGTCTGACCTTGAGAGAAAAGACTCATAAACCTTCAAACCAACAGCTTCAGCTCATCCAAGTGGCTCAGGGTGATAGTACGCTGTTCCACCATGCCTAAAGTTATGGGTTCAAATCAGCCTTACACCATCCCTTTTCAGGTCAAACACTGCATGATAAGATTCAAAATTGTTAAACCCAGTTCGTCCACAGACCTTTCATTAGCTCAGAGTGGTAATGTGCTTCCCTAGTGAGTGCAAGGTTGTGAGTTCAAATCCAGTAAAATCTTTGCAATTTTCATGGAAAACACTCTAAGGAGAGAGTGAAAAGGTTTCATAAAGGTCATTCCATTGTGACTTCTGTGATAGCTTGACAGGTTAAGCATGTGATTAGGAGTTTTCAGGATGTGGGTTCGATTCCCAGCCTTTGTTATCCATTTTCAACTCCAGCACCTCAAGTGTAACCTTAAAAGGACTCCGGAAACCTCTATAAATGCGGAAGGAGCTTGCAGCGCAGAGGGTTCCTTCATGACCACAATGGGTGAGCGCACATTGGCACTGCGGTAGTCCTGGGTTCGCGTCCCGTTCGTTCCACAAATTCATTCGCGTGCGGCGGAGGGTGAGGGGACCGTGTTCCCTCCCCGAAAATTGGGAAGATAAAAACAGGGGGTTATGCAACACGACACAATGCGTTTAAAAGCTTTATTTTCCATAAATGAACCCCACTGGTGCATCCCCCCCTCCTTTTTGCCCACAATCCCCCAGAAATGAAGGTAGGATACAAAATATTTAAAATATTTAATTGTAACTTCAAGCTACAACTAAATATTTAAAATATTTTGTATCTTACATCGAAGACTCGGCACAGGAACGGCGTCTCCTCGGTGGCTCCGTGGAACGTCTCTCCTCCTCTCGACTGGACTGATGCAGCATCTGTATGAACATACAACAAAGTTGAGCATCAAAAAGTGAACAATTGTGAACATATGTAGAATTTAAAGCAGGTACTAAAACTTGAAAGTGAAATATGACATAATGGGTGAATAATCTGAATTTTGTCCAGTCAATTATGATGTTTGACTAAAATATAGAAAATATTTTTGATACAGTGACATAAGAAATAACTACATCAACAATATAGACTATAGAATAATCCATTTTATATCAGAGAGGTAATTCTGGTACACATGGGTGGTAACTTTAAATTAAAACAGTGACCCCTTGTGCCATATGTGTATGTATGCGTTTCTCTCCCATTTCAGCCTAACTCATGGTGCACTTATTAAAAAGTGAAAACTGAAGCAAAATTACCACAGAGAGATGCAAAACCACCTCAAACAGAAGCAAAAAGACTACAAAAAGATGCAAAACCACCTCAAAAAGAAGCAAAATGACTACAAAAAGATACAAAACCACCTCAAACAGATGCAAAAAGACTACCAAAAGATACAAAACCACCTCAAAAAGATACAAAACCATCTCAAACAGAAGCAAAAAGACTACAAAAAGATACAAAACCACCTCATAAAGATGCAAAACCACCTCAAACAGATGCAAAAAGACTACAAAAAGATGCAAAACCACCTCAAAAAGATACAAAACCATCTCAAACAGAAGCAAAAAGACTGCAAAAAGATACAAAACCACCTCAAACAGAAGCAAAAAGACTACAAAAAGATACAAAACCACCTCAAAAAGATACAAAACCACCTCAAACAGAAGCAAAAAGACAACAAAAAGATACAAAACCACTTAAAAAAGAAGCAAAAAGACTACAAAGAGTTGCAAAACCACCAGAGATGTATAACCACAAACAGCAAAGTAACTACAGATGCAAAATGAACTACAAAGACGTGCAAAATGGCAATGAAGAGACCACAAACAGACAGTAAATTACCACAGAGACACAAAACGACCACAACCAGAGGAAAATTATCTACAAATAGATGCATATTCCACTAAGAGATGCAGAATGACGACAGAGAAGAGGCAAAGTGACGACAAAGACAAGGCAAAGACATCCACAAATGGATGCAAATTCTCGACAGATCTACAAAGTCAGCACAAGAAGAGGCAAACAACAAGAAATGGATGCAAATAAACTTTGTGATGACAAATAAATGGGCAAAACCACAAACAGAAGTGAAATGATTACAAGCAAATGCATGTTCCACGAAGAGACGCAAACTGTGACAACAAAGAGATGCAAACGACAAAACAGTGCAAAGTGCAAAACAACAACAAAGACAAGTGCAAAAGGACAACAAACGCAAGAAAAACGGCAACAGAGGTGCACAGCAACCACAGAGAGACGCACAACAACGAGAAACAGATCCAAATAACCTACAAAGACACACAAGATGACTACGAATACATACACATTCAACTAAGAGATGCAAAATGACAACAGATATGCAAAACAACTACAAGCAGAGGAAAAGTAACTACGAAGATACGCAAAATGGCAAGAAACAGGCGCAAAACAACCATGAAAACACACAAAACCACCACAAACGGATGTCAATTGACTACCAAGAGATGCATGGCAACCATGAAGAGACGCTAAATATGCAAAATCACCACAATTAGAGGCAAGACGAAGCAAAACAATAAGAAACGGGTGGAAATAAACTGCATAGATGTGCAAAAACTGACACAAACTGACGATATACAGACGATATATTGATCCATATTCCACTAGCAGCCGCAAAATGACTATAGATATGCAACACAACCACAAGGAGAGAGACAAAGTAACTCCAAAGACATGCAAAACAACAAGAAATTGGTGCAAAATCACCACAAGGAGACAACAAAACACATGCAAATAGACTATAAAGACGCGCAAAATGTCCACACACAGAAGCTAAATGGCTACAAAGAGAGATTGAATTAGTCTTTCAACAACTACCTGGGATATATTGATTATTGATATTAAACACGCAGTCAAGCATCAAACGCCCTTATTCTGCAGCATCAGAGAAAGAGCTGCAGTGTCTCCATCATCTTTCTCTGTGGCTTCGGGGCTTGTGGGAACATCCCTCGCCTGCACGGACGGCAGCATCTTGGATTTCTGGATCCTGGACCCGGCGCATCCACCATTTCATTCTGACCTGCACCTCATACACCAGCGGCTACGGCGTATGCTCACGAGACTGTTGGCCTCCATCGCCCCACGTTACGCTCGAAAAGATGCCGTTTACATGCGTGACAGCATCAGGGAGGGTGATTTTCAGGGTGGGAGAGACCTCTGCACCAATGCTTGATACAAGCTGCAGCTCTGTGTGTAGAGTTTGTACTAACCATGGTGGGACAACACTTTACTTTTGGTCATTTTATTGCATTATTGAATTATTTGTGCTATTGGACATTTCATTGCTGGACATTTAAGAATTGGGAATATGCATATCACATACTTGCTCCTATACAGATAAACATGAACATATAGAGAATAGCTTTGGATGATCAGTTGTTTTTTTTCCCATCCACATACATTTAGAAAAATGTATAAACTGAACAGTAATTTTTATTGATGTCAATGTTGAACTTTTAAGAAATAAGAATAAAAACACATTTTTTCGGAAAAAAATGATTGTGATGAAAAAAAATTGAGATCATGACATTTGTCTTTATTTTACATTCTAAAATACAAGAAAAATTCACAAATCAGACACTGGGTGTAGTAGAATCATTAGGTATCATGTGATGTGTGGACTATCTACCAATAAGAAACCCATCTTTCCAAGGTCATCTCTCGAACTGAATAGCAACCTGTATCAAGCATTGGTTCATTTCAATCTTTAAGACTGGTCTCATCACCATCACCGATGCCATCTTGGATCTGGATTCCATTTCCTGCGATTTCACCGTGAACACGTCAAATAGTTTATTGGGACGACTGAACACTCATTAACGCTCACGACGAAGCCAACGGGGAGGAGGATGCAGATCAGTTGGGGGAGCTTTACAATGAAAGTCAGGTCCAGAACACCCAAGATGCTGCTGTGCCGGTCGCGGAGGGACGTTCCTGCAACCACGCTGGAGCTCTTAACCTGATGCCTGGAGAAAACAGCTCATTGTGCATCGGTTAACATGCCAAGCACACAAAGGACCGACAGGAATTAAGACCATTTCACTTGGTAAATGTGACCAGAACGCCTCCAATTTCCGATCTTTATGCTGAAGATAAGCTAACTAGCTGCTGCCTTAGCTTCCACCCCTTTCCTCCTCCATCTGACTCGAGGCAACCAGGGCCAGGGGCCCAATATGTGCAGTTGAATGTTTAAAAATAAAAAATAGTAAGTCATACAATGACAATTTTAAACTCACCAAGCAACAACACTCCTGTGTTAGGTGGGTGACATCAGTCATGGCCGCCACACTCCTGTTCAGAGTACACATACAAACACAGATACAAATATATCAGACATATGAAGAAAAGGATGAAAACCATGTTCACATTTTGCATGTTTCATTAAATAGTTGCAGCATTTTGTGCATCATTTCTTTCCTTATTTTACTTGTGGCACACAGGATTTCATGATTGAGAATGATTGAAGATGAAGTGATGAGACGATAACACTAATTTAATATAAAGCGAGGATCTTACCAGAGGAGGAGGAGGAGCCCATATTTGTCCCTTTGTGGCGTCATGAATCGACTCAACACCCGTGATGAAGGCAACTCCAGCTCATAGATGTAGCAGGAAACGAACACAGTACACACACATGCATTAGCGCTCAGTCACATTGTTCAGAATTGAGAGTTTAATGTTCAAATATACGGCTGCTTGACTAAAACTCACCTTTCGCTGCTGGAAGCTGAGCCTCTTGTCCTTGGACTTCTCTTCTGTTGCCCAGAAGTCGGTTCCCACCACCAACAGACCTGGTCAATGCAGAAAAGTTGTGCATTTTCAAGTAAATATAAGCTCAGGTGCTAAAAACAGCGAATGAAAGGATAATTTCATACTCGAATGCCCAGTGAGAAAAAAATTTAATAAAATAAAGCTACAGCCAAATTGTTCTCGTCTTTAAAAAAGGGACTGGGGCCTGAGCAAACTTTAGCTCAGGGGTTCCACATCTAAATGAATTGCCTGGGATTATACAAGCTGTGAGAAAAAAAAAAAAAAAAAAAAAAAAAACTGGAGCCAAAAAGTGTCTTGTCAACAAAGCCTGAGTAGAGGCTGTGTCCTGTGAGTGAAGTTTGTGTGTAGTTACCTTGTCTTCAGGCAAAGCGGGGCGATCCCAGCACCTCCGGACCTGAGGCCTGAAACTCCATTGATACTTGTGTTTGAGAAGGTGAAGACGGAGGAAAAAAAAGGAGGCGGGGCTTTAAATTAGCAATCAGCACACCTGGGGTGAGAGAGAGCGAGAGAGACACACACACACACACACACACACACACAGCAATATAGTCAATAGTGTTTAATAAGAATAGTAATATTGAACAGACTCTGTTTATCAATCTACACATTTAAAATTTAAATTAAACTCATTTGAAACACAGATTTTATATATCCATTTAGATATTTGCAGGCATAGGACTGGGCTCCAAAAAAAAAAAAAAAGGTGCCATAATAAAGGAGCTGTTTCTGATGTGTCATGTCATAGATGTTGATACTCACCTGCCACGTGAAGCACATACAGTGTGGTTGTGTCTCCAGCTCTCTGGGTTCTGGAGCTCCATGTTCAAATATTAAACCAATAATATTGAACCTATTGGAAAGAACCCCCCCCCCCCCTCACCCCCAGCACTAAAACACTTGTTTGCAATTCATGGGTCTAATGTGCGTCTTTGTGCGTCATGTGTACTAAAATTTAAAAAAAAAAAAAAAAAAAAAGGAAAAGAAAGAAATTGGTCCAAGAAATAGCATTAAACATTTTGAAAACATGCATTTTTAACATGCTTTAAATGAGACACAAACCATTTAAGTGTTAACATGATCATACGCAATCAAAAAATTAAATGCAACAAGAAATGAAGACAACGTGGAAACATCTCTACCACACACACTCAATGCAATCAGACAGTTTGAAGTATTGTAGTCAGCAATGGAAACGAAAATGATCTTGCATAAATCATAATGAGAATCCTTTTATTATTTTAATTTCTTCTTGAGCCTGTTTAGTATAACACTTCTGTTGCGACCACATTATTTCACCATGATACAATCATTTCAATAAGGATTTATTATGGTGATTTAATTAAACCACTGATTCCTGTTCCAGCCTCAGACTCTGGTCATGTTTGTGTTTATGTTGTAGCAGTGATGCATAATTCATTTTCGTATTTGTATTGCGCACTGTCTTTCCTCATATTTGTCATTTATGAGGTTCTGTCATGTGAAGAAAAACAAGTTCTTTTGGCCCCATTATCTTTAAAGCGTTTGAAGCAGTGCTGCTTGGGAGGGACAGGAACAAACCACGGCATACAACTGATACGCAATTTATTTAATTATGATCACACATGTCCATTTTACTACAACATCAGGTTTCCTTCAGTGCATTTCATAGGTCAGCAAGACAACCAGTAGAATTCAAAACCAAGAAAATGTCAAAACCTGGAATAAAAGTGCTTTGTCGCCTCCTAACTTCAAGCACTGGTTCTTAAAAAGAAAACAAAAACACACACACAAATAATACATCCACCATTTTGCATCTGTCAAGTAAGTAAATGATGGAAATGCTGTGCTCCTTCGCTGGAAGACACACACAGAAAGAGTTTGCATAAGGCACCAAGACTTGGAGGGAGTAGCTTATCAATGGCAGGGTGGAGTTGCTCTTTCTGTAAAGAAGTGGAAACTGTTCTGACTTGATACTTGGATGCTTTGAGAGTGTGGCTTTTAGGGAGAAATTAAACAAAAAAAAAAAACAAAAAAACAAGTTTATTACATGTACATCACAGTATAGATTGGAATTATTTCCAAAGGAAACACAAACACTGACAGAACAAGAAATGTTAACATCTCTATACAAAAAGTGGCTCTAAAAATAAGAGCAATTAAAGCGCAGGATGGAGGAGGGGTGAAGACACATTCAAAGAAAATATTTATTTGCATTACAAAACAAGCAAATTTGGTTAAAAGCTTTTACAGCACACATTTGGAGATGGAAGTTATGCAGACACAGAACAGGATACTTTCTGCAATGACTGGGAACTTTGCTTATCATGCATGTGGGAGCTCCTCCATCCACCCCAACGCCACAAAAGTAAAAATGGAGAAAGACGAGAGCACTGGGGAAGTGATCTTCAGATGCATTCACATGTGACTCAGTCGGGAGATGATTTAAAATTTGGTTAATTGTCAGCTGGTCTACAACATGCCATTCTAGCAGCGTGACTTCATTCAATATATCAATTTCAATAGCATCAAACAAGTACACAAATAATAATTTAGAGAGAAATTTAATGACTTCAAATCAACACACACTAAATATCTAAATGCACACAATCATCTGATATTAAACCAATAAAGGTAACGCTCAGATTCAGTAAAATGCCGACAACTTTATGCATGAAGATCAATTTATTTCTGTAGAGTCTTAACCATTTATTGCTTCTCTATGTTTTATACTATTACAACCGTAATTTCTTTGTAGTTATGATCCACTTAGACACCATTCATAAAAACATATACTGCTTATCACTACATTATATTGTGTCAGAAACCCTTTGCCTATGTCAGTGTGATCGTCAGTTTTGTCTCACCCTGGGCTTTGAGTCTTCGGAATTAATAAAACAAGGCCTGAAGAATGAGACACAGCTGCATTTTGGGAATTGTAGGCTCGTCACCCTTTTCTCTAATAAAAACTGTGACTTTAAAAGGAATTTAAGTCAAGATTTGTTGCCGATATCAGAACTGATGTCTATCACCTTCAAGAGGAAGCAACAGCCAGGAGCCAGTTAGCCTAGCTTAGCATAAAGACACAAGGGGAAAAAGGAGCAGCAAGGGGATAAGCTAATCTTTGAGCTCAGAACATTGTGTGCATGAAGATATACTGATTTACAGCGGAAGTGAGTTCTGTTTATAGTGTTGGAAACAGTTCTTGGGTTTAACATTGTTGAACTTTGCTCACTGAGACTTTACATTGACATACACAGAATCCAATTTACAACAGGTTGAACTGTTGGATATTTTATCAGTTTAAAAAAGAAAAAAGAAAAAAAGAACCATATCCAGGTTGATCAGCAGAACCCAAACTTAGAGTATCATTCATCTGACTATCTTAAGGCTGTGTAAATAAGAGTACCATTACCTGTACATGAATATGTTTTCATAGACATTGGATTGTTAAAAAAAAAACAAAAAAAAAACTGATCAGCAGTACAAAAGCTTGTACTTCGAGGCTTCGTGAACATCATGAGCGAGATTTGAGAACACCCTCAGTCGTGCGGTCTCTGTCCTTCTCCCCCATGTTGCATCCATCTGTACTGTCAGTGCAGGTCATGCTCTCATTTCACTCACGCACACACACACACACACACACATTCCTGAATCTACAGTATCAACATCCAAGATGCAGTATGAAGAAACTAGGATTTGAATGCAGAGTTTTTCCAAAGTGGCTTGTGATAAACCCAGCCTTCACCCTGGAGGAGGAGGAGGAGGAGGATGAGGAGGAGGAGGAGAGAAAACTATGATCAATATATTCTGATGGTTTCATAAATCATTTTCAGCAGTGAGTCTGCAAAGCTGTTTAATCCAATGATGTATGAATGGTGGGATCATCGGGTTTGGGGTTGAAGATGATTTGTGGTGATGTGGTACAAATAAAAAACATGAAAAAAAAATCTAAACATAAACAGGTGCTTTGTTCTTTTTGGTGATGGGTTTTTTCATGACAGAAAGGAAGACAGAAAGTCCCCATGGTGGAAGGTAGGATCTATCCCCTTATCCACCAAAATGAGCAAATATAAGCGCTGGTGAAGCTTCTAATAAAAGCTGCAAGTTTGACTTTCTTTTCGGACTGAGGACACACAACTGTGAGGAGCCATGTCATCACAACACACAAAGATGCTGGGAAGGGAGAGTGAGCCAGGAGCTGCACATCGATATGGTGGAAGAGTTGGGAGGCTCTGTGAGACGCTTCGATAAGTGATTGTGTGTTTTTTATGTTATTTCTTATTATTATAAAACTGCTGCCACTTCTTGTTCTTATGGTATGGGACAGATGTGCATGCAGAGACTTGTGCAGGTCAGAGGGTTTTTTGTAGCTAGTCTTTTTGTGTCAAAAGTCATCAAAATGATCTTTTATTTTATCTTAAATTTAAAAGGAGACCACACCTCTGCACGCATTTCAATTTAAATGTCCCAGATTTTGGGGAAATTGAAAATAGCTTTGTGCAAGGTGAGAAGCCTCTCGTGCTCAAGGTGATTTAAAATTTATCTGGAGTCAGCAGAGATAGCCTGAGCACAGGTGACCTTTAACAAACTACACTGTAACCCAACCTCATACTCTGACATTCTTGCTGTGTAAAGTTATGTTGCTATGATGCCAAATCTTCACGATGGTGAAATAAAATAAGTTGCACAATAGCTGCAAATGTGTTGTGTTCATCTTGCTCACCTCTCTGTCAAAGTATCTGGTCCTCCAGGCAGTTTCGGTCTCAGCACGATGCCGCTCCTCTGTCCGCTGCCTCTCCTCCAGAATCCTCTTGTGCTCTGTGGCTTTGTCTATGTCCTTCAGCCTCAAGGACTCTGTCACATGCTGCCACAGACGTCTGACTCACAGCAAACAGAAAAGCGAATCAGACACACAAGCATTCAACTATTAATGCCTGAGCTGAAAGAAAATAAACATCAGGTGTGAGGCCACTTCTTCAGACCTGGATTCCGTTGGTCCCTGTTTCTCAATTGGCCGGACATGCTTCCTCGTTACAGGCAGCTTGGTGACGTCCACCACCCTCGTCTCTCCGTTGGTGTAGCTGAACTCCAAGACGCCGTTCCACTCGCCCTGCACACGACACACCACTGCGTTGGTCGAGTTGTGCTTCACCTCTGCTGTTACCCTACATTTGGAGCAGCAAATTACAATGACTAAATGCACATTACATCCCATGTGACTTCTTGAGGCTGCCGAGAAGAAAAATTAGAACAAAAACAATACTGTAACACACACTTGGAGAGGAGGAGAGACTCACTTGTGGAGTTTGCCACCATAAAAAGGTTTAGTCTGGAAAGTGATGACTGCTGAGTAGCCTGACTTGGCGCAGCTGATGTTGACTTTGCCGCCCAGTTCCACCCAGGGAACAGTGAGGATGGAGCGTGCATACGCACACGGCAATGTGAAGGTGTACTCTTCATCATGCTCCAGCAAATACAGACAACCTGGGAAAGTCATTTCGACAGAAAATTAGATGCAAAATGCAAGATGTAAAACAACAGACTTGATTTGTAAGACTAAATGATTTATAACTGGCTGTTCACGAGATTGAAGCTGTGTCTTAAACCGTTTTGTTCTTGTAGCAGCAAATGAATGAAGTGTCATTAACTCATAAAAGCTATGGTGGTTTAATGATTCAAATCCAGTGATATTTATTTGCCTTAAGAATAAGGCGGGAAAGCGTGTGTCAGTTAAAAATGTTTCTGATGGTTGCTGCTATTCCACTTGTATGTCAATAAAAACACTATACTGGCTTACCTTCACCAATCATTGATACTCCAATGGACATCCCCATGAACTTGCTCTTGGTCCACACATGTGTGTTCACACACATCCGTCTCTCGTGGCATTCAGCGTAAAACCCAGACACAGGGGGGTGATGGGACACCTGCTCTGCCACAAAGCGCACTTGGTAAGGGTCCTGGCAAGATGCTGTCTCTGCGCTCCCCTGCGAGGGATCCTTGGAGGCCTCTGGTTTCTTGGGTACCTTCCATGAGCAGTGGAAGGTCTCACCGATGATGGGGTTGTAGGGCTTCTTGGCGATGGCGCCCTTGCGGCCTTCATGGAAGGAGGTGAGGTAGTATTCCACAAACCGGACCATGCGGTCTTCCGGGCTGCTGCCATCAGTGATGGCCACAAAGAGGTCTGGGTGAGACATGAAGTCGGCGTACATCTCCAGCAGAGAGCGCTTCTCTAGAATGAAGGTGGGGAGGACCACCTGGGAGGAAAGTCCAAATAAATAGGATCAGTGTGTATTTGTTTTTGTTGGAAATACTCAAGATACAGGAAGTGTAAGATTATAAGATTAGCTGCTTCCCAACTTTTCATTTTATTCATTACCACATTATCGAGGGACTGACGATGCAACGTACACCTGACCTGACCTTGGGGTTACATTGTCCTCTAGATCTGAGGTGAGACAATGGATCCAGATAAACGCGATAAATCAGAAACCTAAGAGGAGGATATCCAAAGACTAGAACAAATTGACACGAAAGGATAGAGTGTCTATCTAGGACTTAATTCTTGGTGTTAAGTGTGTGTCCAGGACGAGTAATTACACAGCGAGAAGTGCTGGGAGAATAAACTATTCTAGTCGTCCCTGTTATTTTTGGCAAAAAAATAAACTGAAGGATAACGTAGATGACTTCAATTTCACACCTCAGGGTGTCATAATTCATCATAAATCTTTTACAACTCTCGCTGTGGGATTATTGATCCAAACACACTAATCAAACATTAATTTAGCCAAACTGTGTGAGGCTTGTTTCGCTGCATGGCAGTACGTGGAACTTGACCTACCCGCGTGAGGTCCATCCCCAGCTTCAGCTGGGACAGCAAGTGTAGGATGACGCTGCGCTCCTCCTCGACAGCACCGAGGTCCTCCTCCTTGTCTGTGAAGGAGTCCTCTGCCTCATCCTCTGCATCTATGTCTTCCTGTTCCTGACAGTGGGAAGGGAGCAGAATGAGATTTATTCAACAAACTGCTTGAATGACTCCACAGAGGTGATCATGTTGTGGTAGAGCGCATAACTGCTGAAACAATTTTCAAAGAAGACTGAATGGTTTCTGGTTATATCAACATCCTAATAACCAACAGGTTGGTAAAGCTTTACTACAGTGTAGATCTTAGCTGCTTCCTGGGGGAGAGAGGGTTTCATTTCCTTGATCTTACCCCAGAGAAGCTGCAGGACTCGGGGCTGCTGAGCTCCAGTCGGCTCCCCTCTAACGGGCCCTCCCCTGTGGTGAAGCTGCCCAGGGAGCTGCTGCCGTTCTTCAGGATGTCAGGCAGCTTGGGCTCCAGCCACTCGATGGTGGGTCCTGCCGTGGACGGGGAGTTCACAGAGGCAGGTTCAGAGGTACTCATGGTACTACCCCCCCCTCCCTCCTAAGGCTCTCCGACACTCACAGCTGTACACACTCGTAGTTCTACAACCACTCACTACACACACAACACCCCACAACTGCTTTGATGCTGACTGGACAGGTGGCTATTTCTCAGACAGCTGCCCTAGACCAAAAGACTGTAACCCAACCCCACCAACAAGCCGAGTATCAGGATACTTTGGCCCCACCGACAGGAAGCATCCTCACACTCTGATTGGCTAAAGCCTCTTAGGATGGCCTGGGCATTTTTTTATGTATGTTTAGAGGTGGGCAGATCTCATTCAAATTCACCTTGTGCGTTGTTAGACATCTTAATCTGATTGGCTGCTGGGAGGAGTCCAGCCTAATGAAATATACATTGAGTAATGAGATCTGCTGTGAAAAAAGTGGGACATTACCTGGACATTTTCCCATTTCAAATCAACCTGAATAGAGCAGGTCCAGACACTGGCAGGTCAGTGACTTCACTCTGGGTGCTCTCTAAAGTGCTACTACGTGTTTTTCAAAGTAAAGCTGTATGGACCTGTCCTGTCCTGATGGATATTTTAACCATCTGAGATCTAATTACCTTCGAGACAGGTGGTAAGAATAGGTACAGTTCTCATCAATAATGCAAAATAATTCCACTGTCCAGCCAACGCAAACTGTTTGTCTAGATTGGGTGCATTTGTCGTACAGCCTGCATGTGGAGTGGTGTCACAGCACAGAGGCATCTTATTTTGAGGCCAAAGACACTTAATCTGCAGAGTCTAATAGCAGAAACACGCACTTGCTGAAAAACGTGGTTAGAATAACCAGCAATTGCACAAACAAATCAAGGCAAGCCAACAGACAGACTATTTACACAGAAACGGCCAACCACTGACCTCCCAGGGAGCCCCTCTGCCTGGCCACCTGCTGCAGGTGGAGGATGTGCAGGCACTCGTTGAGGCAATTCATGGTGGCCATGGAAGTGGCCTTCAGCATCAGCAGATCCTGGTCCAGAGGGGAGAGTCCCGGGGCTGCAGGCAGTCCCTCAATACTCTGGATCAGGTCTCTGTGCTGGCCCTGGGCCTGGATCATCATCTGGAAGGGAATCCTTTAGTGTGATTACCATGTTTCTTTGGGCTTTAATGAAAGTTATCTTATCTATGCCGGTGCTAACTTACATTTTGATGCAAGACCATAAACATTAAAAATTTAAAAACATCTTATTAAAAACTCAAAAGCCTAAGGAACTGCACTTGCAGCATCAAAGTGATAGGTCAGCATATAAAGCATAAGTTAACATGAACTTAGAGATAGGTGTTTTTAGTTTTAGCGCAGCTCAAAAACTGAAAATCAATATTCAAATCCTTTTAAGTAACATCCATGTTTTGATTTAAGGTCCCAGAAAGAATAAAATCCAGAGCGGATTGTGCTGCTGAGGTCCACTGCCATTCAGAGAAAGATAACAGCGCTCTCTGGTGGACAATCTCTGGCATGGATCAAAGTGAGGAAAAGAATTCAGTCCTAAATATTTTACCTTTACAGCCGCATGTCTTGTAGGAACATACTGTTGCTTGTACTTCTAAGAAGCCCTTTAAGAAATCAAAATTTCATTGTGGCAAAGTCGCATTGCACGTAAGTTTAAAGATTAATGAAACATAATGTAGCGAGTGCCAGTCTCATTGTTTCCTGCTTTTCGAATTCTTCTCCACAGATTAAGACTCACCATAATATGCAACCCTCATTTTAGATTTAGGTTTGTACAATTTATATGGAAGAAACATATCAAGGACATGGATTTTTGGCTGTCTACCATGGCGGAGGTTTTGAAGATGGTCTTGGCTCCAACTTTGGTTGCATAACAGATACATCAAACCTGCCAGAGACAGAATCTCATCAAAATCTAACTGCACTTTGATTGGATCAGCTGCATTTTTTTCCCTTGATTTCACTTGTAATCTAAATTTCTGATAAACAGAAGACTAAAAACTTTCCCTTAAAATGTCCATAATTTAATTTTGCCTGGCTCCATCTTGTACCCTGCTACATGTACATTAATGAGTCTGGTGGGCCACAGGCTGAACCGTCAACTAGGACTTTTCTGAATTACATCTTTCATCTCCCACAACACAAATAAACATGCAATCATTTCATTGTGTATTAATGCCCATACAGTATCTTAGTACTGTCACATTTCTGTCATATGAAGTGTGAAAACTGCAACATCAACACATTTGCTGGTAAGCTGGGTGTCACAGGCTTGCACTACCTCTCTGGCGTCCATGAGGTGGTCGGGCAGCAGGGACCGCTTGCTGGAGTAGAGCGATGAGCCCTTGTGAACCTGCGACCAGCCGAATAAGGAGGCAGGGTTTTGGCTGGGCCGTCGCAAGGACATTGGTGAGCTGCCGCTGCCTTGAGACGCCATTGAGTAGCTCCGGGACTTGGGTGGGGGATTACTCTGAACAATAGGGAAAAGAGCCGTTAGAGCAAAAAGACATGCATACATCTGCTGGAACCATTTTCAAATTATAAAATTAAAATTACAAATATTAATTTGACCATTTAAGAGGTTCTGGGCAGTGTGCTTGTGGTAGATCAATAGCCAGATCAATACTAATGATTACTGTGCTTACACACAGGGGAAAAACCTGATACATTCTTACATAAACATTAATATTTCACAGCTGTACAGATTTTTGCGCTGCAGCTGACTTTGTTAGATTCAGCATATGAGGAAGAAAAAAAGGAAACTGAAAACTGTCCAGCTCACATCCGCTTTGTGAATAAGTCACATGTTTTATTTGGATCGTCACACATTATTTATATATCACTGTATAACAGTATTAAAGCCAAAGTGATCCTCACAAAATTGATCACGTAGCTCTCCGAACACACCAAGTGTCTTACCTTCCCCATGGCCTCTGTGTGGTGTTGTGTGCAGATCTGCAGTCTGCTCACCCAGTGCTGCCTCTCTTTGGCATCAGTGGCTGAGAGACACACATAAAAGAAAAACAAGAAGGCAAAATCTTGTTACAGTTATTCCAGGATGATCTTACTCAGCATCAATTCCTGTGTGCTTCTCACCAGCAGCAGATAATGGAAAACATTCAGATCAATACTGTATGGATCTGATGGATGGTGATGAGAGTCTGCCTGGACTTACAAATAGCTGACAGACAACAATAAGGTGAGAATGAAAGCTCAAAGAAAAACAAGCTTACATGAAATGTAAGACATGAATGTCAAGGTGGTATGTTTTTTTTTGGGACAGGTACCCACCCCTGAGCTTGTACTGCTCCCCGCTGATAGCGTTGACCGTGAAGGTATGCGAGTCCTCATCGCTGGGGGAGATGACGGCCCCTGCCAGGGGGAGCATGCCACGGGGCTTCTGGGGCCGCGATTGCTCATTGACAAAGTACTCCAACAAGCCCGCCTCATTGTTTAAGACAAAGAACCTGAAAATAACAGCAACCACAACAATGTCTGTCCACCAAATAAACCACCATGGTATTACTGAAGTGGATTAGTCTGGATTACAATCATGAACTTGGCTGAAAGTGGCTGATGAAACCTGATTAGACAGTTCCCTCACATTACCCTTCCATTGACATTATATCAAACACAGGTGTAAAATCTCACCTGTATTGCCACCCTGTCACCAGGTTGGTGTATTTCATCAAGTAGCCGTCAATGTTCTCCATATGATCACTGCCATGGGACAAAAGGAGACATTAATCCTTAAAATACCTGGACTGAGTACACACCCAGAAACACACAAAAGGTAAACACACAAATCAATCACTGACTTTCGCCTGGTGACATATTTGCTCAAATGGCAACGTGATGTCACCTGCCTGATAAGGAACTTAATTTATTCATAAACCTATGAGCCAAATTAGTCAGACATTGGAGAGTCCAAACATATGATGATCCACCACTTATAAAAACAGATTCATATGTATACATCACACTGCTGCTTGTCACCCACTGTGGACACACCAAATACGCCCTAAATGTGCAAACTAGCATAAGTGTTTGAGCGTGACCAAGATAAACAGGCACCCACCTATACTGCCAGCTTTTGGCACTTGCTCTCCCCGAGCTGGGGGTCCTGTTCTGGGGAAATACATCCAGCTTGCCTTCGCTTTCCGTGATTCTTATAGCCGTGGTTTCCGCTTGCATAGTCACTAGCAACGCAACCCCCTTTAGACGCTAGTTCAAGGCTTGGTAGCGTTAGGCTAACCAGCTAAGCTAAGTCACCACAGATTTGATTCAAGTGCTACGAGCCTCTGTTATGATACAGAATGAAAGTGTCGGTTCATCTCTTATCAAATCGCCCTACAAACCCTTCATACGCCGAACTGTTAACCTGGCTAAGTTAACACGGTTTGACAAAACATTGTCTACACTGCTGTCACAGGGAGTAGCTCGTTAGCCTGCGCCTGCTAGCTCGCCTGATATTTACTGCTCTGGCAGGAAAACAGTCATGTGACTCGCCCACAAGCGAAGGCTTCCGTACTCGATTAATCATAATAATAATAATTTAAAAAAAATCCTAAAATAGGATTATAATCACAAAAAACTACCAAAATCTACTTCCACCACTTTAAAAAAAAAAAAGAACAAAAGCGGACACGAAAAATATGACATTTCTCACCAAATATTATGAATGTGGAACTAAACCGGAAGTCGACTTTTTTTGTATTTGAAATCTTATATTTCTTATATTTTTTTTATATTAATCTTGTTTGTCAGTTAAAATAAGTAAACTAATGAATGTCTTTTTTTTGCTTTCACTTATTTTGAGTATCACATAATTTAAATATCAAAATAATAATCTAATCGTGAGATAATCTTATTGTATATTAATACGACAAACGCAATATAAATCGAGTGAGCAAACAAATATGCAAATAAGTATTTTTAATTCAATATATTTTTCTGTTTGTTTTTTAAACGTTTGGGCTACTTGCCCTCATCTTATACTGACATAGGATAGTGTCACTGCAATTTTTAATTTTTAATTTTAATTTATGAATAATGTATGTGGAAAATGGGAGCCAATATTACAAAAAAAATCATTTATTTAAATTTATTTACTATTTCCAAATATTTTTTTTAAAATAAAAAGTTTATTAACATACTGGCTGCTATTATGAGGAATAATTTGAAATACCTATCGACCGGAAGTTGAAAAGAAAACATTGTGACAGGCGGGCTCCCACATTTCCAGTCAATAATTAATAATAAATGACTGTTTAAATATTAATGCACTATACGTTAGGTTTTCCTTTCCTCTTTGTTTATTAACTGCAACCACCCTGCTTTATAGATCAAGCCCAGTAGGGAATTATAAACCATATAACATGTGTGGACATGGGAAAATAGGTGTTGCAATTGTGTTGAGACGTTTGTGAGATATGTTTTTATGGGATCTCCACTTTTCCAAAAGGTAAGAGGTGTATCCGTGGAGATCAAGGGAGCGAGGGGAGGAGTAAGTCGAGTAGAAATTTATAGGGCGTGTGAGGAAGTGGTAAAAACTGGGTAAAAACAGAAGATCGGGATCTTCAGTGTGATCGAGCCTTAGGACTAACCACTAACCTCTAAAATGCCTGGAAAGAAAGTCTGCATCGTTGGATCTGGAAACTGGTAACATTTCATTTTCTATCTTAGATGCTTCTTGCAGAGTGAAGATCGTGTTTTTAAGTCTTCATACCAGGAAATATGTGATCGGCGTTTAACTGGACGCGGTTCACATCCACACCGGCAACCTGTGATCGTTGCAATATGATTGTTCAGGTGAATATGGAGAAAACTAAAACGTCCAGCTGTTGCACATTAAACAAAAGTCGTTGTGGTGAAAGCTATCTTGCTCCACATCTGGGCGGCTTCCAGCTGTTCCTCCAGGCATGTGCACAGAGGAAACACAGTGTTCACCAAAACAGTCAGCACTGCTTCAAACCAGCAGCCTCCACCATGAAGCAGCCGACAAGCTGCAGCATGAAAACGATGTTAAATGGAGGTCTGTTTACTCTGATGTCTGAGAGATAACATTTGAATACTTAATGGCAGCCTTTCTCTAATATTAGCTTGTTCTTTACAGTGTGAATTTGTCTCAATGGGGAAGCTGTAGACCACACACTGAACATTATTTGTTTCCCATTTTCCTGCACAGTCACATTTTAAGTAACACGAAACAAAAGACAAGCTGAATATAAAATGAAATGCAAACTACTGCTCGAGTTTTAGCTGGATCTGGAGTTTTGTGGGTGCTGTTTGAATCCAGAGAGACTTTCATGATTCCCTGTGAAACTGAATTGTCCTCCTCTCTCTCTCCAGGGGCTCCTCCATTGCCAAAATCATCGGGCACAATGTCAAGGCATCCAACCGCTTCGACCCGATGGTGAACATGTGGGTGTACGAAGAAATGATTGAAGGCAGGAAGCTCACTGAGATCATCAACACAGAGCATGAAAATGTCAAATATCTACCCGGTCATAAGCTGCCCAGGAATGTGGTAAGTGTTCCAGTGCGGGGGAGATTTGATAAGCAGCATTATCTTCTTAACCACATTTTCATGTGTCCACAGCACAGGTGAAGCAATTCAGACACACTGTCTTGAAACATGCTTTGATTGTACAGTAAGTCATTTACACTGATAAGATAACTCAACTTTGACCCACATGTTTTTAGTATCATCCACTTTATTTGCCTTCACCGTCTAATTGAATGCACTGTAAATGTTTCCTTATGTCTTTCATGAATTGAATGTTCATAACCACAGAAAAGACCCATTTAATGGCAGGAAACACTAAATTGTGTAATAGATTGATTACTTCAGCTACAATTGGGTTATAAAGCAGAAATGTACTCAGTGAAGTCAAACATAATCAGAAAGTATTGGGTAGAAAGAGCTAGTGCTTCTTTCTGGAGCCATTTTTTTCATTTTTTATAAAATCCAATCTTAATATTTTGTCTTTTCTGCGATTGTTTTGATGTTTATCGCCTTTGTCTCTGTATCTGTTCTAAAATATGAATAATAATAGCAATTAAAAGGCAAAAAGTGATATGGGATTCCTTAGAAACAAGATGGTACATCTCAAAAGGTTTGTGTTGATACATACAGGACATCTTTGTCGATGTGCTTTGATGCCTCACTCAGATCGCTGTCCCAGACATCACAGAGGCTGTCAAAGGAGCAAAGATCCTCGTGTTTGTGATCCCGCACCAGTTCATCGGGAAACTATGCGATCAGATGAAGCCTCACGTCACAGAGGGAACCATTGGGATATCGCTCATCAAAGTAAGAGCCCTTCATTGTTCCTCAAGTCAGATTTACTGTCTGCAAAAAAAAGGGGAACCTGTCACCTGACCGGACGACTTATTTGTGGTGTGTAGTGTGTGGCCACAGCATCATGGGACGTTGCAGTTGAGCAACACAGACATGCTTCCATTATCAGGGCCACCACCCAGACCAGTCCAGACCACTAAGTGCTCTCTCGCTCTCTCTCTCTCATTGGTTATTGTCCTCCAGGGTATCGACGAGGGACCAGATGGACTGAAGCTCATCTCAGACATCATACGAGAAAAACTAGAGATTGAGGTCAGCGTCCTGATGGGGGCTAACATCGCGAGTGAGGTGGCAGATGAGAAGTTCTGTGAAACGACTATTGGTTAGATTTGCTTTTTCTTTTACTCCCATCAGCGTTTTTTAGAAAAAGTTATTTTAGCAACTTTTACCGACGTTGCAGAGCCTGTAGTGTGGTGGCCAGGCGATAACAAGGGAACACACTGTTACCTCCCTGTTCCACCAGTGTTGATTGACATTATACTTGTTTTCGTTTTTCTTTTGCGCTCAATAAAGGGGCAAAAAATGAGGCAAATGGCCAAATCTTCAAAGAGCTGCTTCAGACGCCCAACTTTCGCATCAATGTTGTGAATGAGAGTGACACTGTGGAGCTGTGTGGAGCCTTAAAGGTAAAGACAACCACATATTATGAATATTTACCAGCTTTTTGAGTTAAATGTTAACGGGAGATGTTACAAAAATGTTGTATGTCTCCTTTAATTCACGCCATGCCAGAATATTGTGGCAGTGGGCGCTGGATTCTGCGACGGCCTTGGTTTCGGTGACAACACCAAAGCAGCGGTGATCAGGCTGGGTCTGATGGAAATGGTTGCCTTCGCCAAAATGTTCTGCAAAGGCCAAGTGAGCTCCTCCACCTTCCTGGAAAGCTGTGGCGTGGCCGACCTCATCACCACCTGCTATGGAGGACGGAACCGTAAAGTTGCAGAGGCCTTTGTCACAACATCCAAGGTGAATCAATCAGGAAGGTTTATAGATAAGGAAATCTGCAGATCTGTAGAATATGTCACAAATTCTGTTTCTGTATGTTTGGCTCCTCAGTCCATTGCTGAACTGGAAGCAGAAATGCTCAATGGCCAGAAGCTTCAGGGTCCTCAGACGTCAGCTGAGGTCTACAAGATCTTACAAAAGAATGAAATTATCAACAAGTGAGTCCATTGAAAGTTTCGGTTTCATTTCACAAACTATATTATGTTGAGAGGTGTTTCTATTCACAAATATGAGCAGAGCAGAATATTAAAAAAAACCTCCATATAATAATAATGAACATTTTTACTTATAAGCACCTTTTAAAAAACACATAGACACTTAACAAAGCAAACATTGAGGAGTCGTCCTATAATGTAAAATCATGTAATGAATATGTAGAATATAATTCAGTTCAGTGCAAACTCTGACCTCACTGCTAAATGAACACATCATAGTGATCATAAATATGATGCATAAGTAGTGGCAAGATAATCAACATCACAACGTGGCCAAGTCCAATATCCAAATATTCAGAGCTGCCATATTTTGATAACGTTAACAGCAATGTTGTGCATTGTTTGCACCATAAGTGTTGTGATGCTACAGAGACACCCGCTCATGCTCTCCGGATGTAAGGGGAAGTGTTTAGTACAAATAAAATGCAAAAAAATCATTTAATTATCATTTAAACTCAAACTGCATAACGCAATATCTGCTCTAAATTGCTCTAAATAATATGATTTTGCATATTGTGTAGTCTTACATAAAAACATACTCTGTTGTATAATCCTTCATTGGATTGTACAGATGCAATGATGTGGATACAAAAGAGAGTAGTTCTGCATAATTAGGCCAATATAGTAATGTTATTTTTGTCCCTCAATGTAATTAAGCATTATAAATTGGTTCTGAATATTAATTTTAACAATCATACATTCCAAATGAAAGTAAGTAATACCAATTAACAAGTACTGTTTTGTCAGTTTTGTTGCATCTGTGTCTTTGTCTTCTTCCTGTCTGAACAACAACACAATAAAGCCCAAGGCAGAAAAGGACATAATATATGATATTCTACTATATTACAATTAGAAATAGAAATTTAAAGCTGTGTATAGTATTGTCATTATGTAATTCCTAGGCCACATTCAGTCTGAGCACAGGTCTAATCAGCCAGAAGATCAAAATATTGGATATTTGAGGCTTATTATCATACCAATACATGAGTTTATGTGGATGTAGTCTGAATAACTGCTCTTTCCTTCAGGTTTCCTTTGTTTGCTGCTGTCTACCAGATCTGCTTTGAGGGCAAAGAGGTGAAAGAGTTCATCGCCTGTCTGCAGAATCATCCAGAGCACATGTAATGTGACCGGTCTTCGGGCATGTTCACTGCTGCTCCTTTAGTGACACCTCACCATCACTACAGGGGGGAAAGAGGTTTCAAAAACGCACAAGACAACAAAGCAAAAACAACTATCTGCACTTTTTACTAAAAAATTTTTTTTTATCGTCGACATTTAAAAATTTAACCTATATTTTCTTAGCTTCAAAAACAATTCATTTAATTGATATTGCTCTTATTGTGAAAGATTTTGTAGTACCATTTGGCTCTTATGCAGGGAAGTAAAAAGTATCAATGAAATTACACTAAATAAGCTACATTTTTTCCAACGGTGGTGGGTGTGAAACTAAGGCAGACCACTTCACCTCTCTTCTTATTACAATTGCCGTAAAATAACACAATTTTGTGCCATGGCAGTGAAACACAACACAGTCCAATTTTTATTTGAATCTGTGTGTTCAAATGTAGTATTTACAATCTAAATTTTTTTTTAAGTTTTTATGTGGGGTTGTTTTCTCAATAAAATCAATTGATAAGACGTTTGTTTTGTTCTCAAATAATCAAAATTACCCCAAGAAGGTGCAGTGAGGCAGTCTCCTATAATAACACACAATCTTGTCACAAGGGGGCGCACCCCTCACATCAGAGTGTCGTGTCTGTGCTGGATGGAAATGAAGATGGGTCATCTCCATAAGCACTAGCAAACACAAGACTGGTGTTTGATCGCAAATGAAAGCTATTCTGTCTTTTATTCATTCACATGCAAAGTACTGCACACCCGTCTTGATCAGTTCTCTGAAATGGGAACTCATTCCTGGAGGCTGATGTTCACACCTGTGTTTGCAGCCATGTCTCACAGTCACAGGGCTGAAACTGATTCCCACAAGGGCTGCAGTAACTTGGTATGAAAAAGAGGATTAATGAACAAACAGCGTCCTTGTCCCTTGGTCCCAGCCGTATGACGTGAACATGGCATTTGTAAGACTTCTTTCTTTGGGTTGGTGTGGAGCTTTACCGGTTAAATCTATGATGAGGTACCTTTCTCCTCTCTTTGAGTTTGTCTTTCTCCATCTCCTCATTGGTGGGTGTCTTTCCAAGCTATCTCTAACAGTCCCAGGACATCAAAGACTTCATTGGGAAGGCCAGAAAGGGTGATGGGGCCACAAAGGGGACACGAGGAGCTTCCCCAGGTTCCCATGGGAGCGCTGGGTCCTGCAGGTCGATGTCTTCTACAGTGGGATGGCTCTTCTCATCTCGTAACACCAACTGTCATCGGTTGGGTTTTGAGGGAGTGCCGAGACCCTTGTGGTGGCTTGACACAAGCCCAGATCCTCCGTTTCAAAGACAAGGCCCACCTTCAGCTTGAAAGAGGAGCTTAATCACCACGGTAACTTGTCTGTTGGTACCCCTCGACCCCACGCACATACACAGATACACTGTCCTCCAGTAAGAGGCCCTCTGGACAGCCGAGTATAATAGCACATCAACATGGATTGAGGTCCATGTTGTTTTTGATGAAATGCTTCATTACCTTTTTAAAAAGCCAAAATTTTGTGTTGAACTTTATCTTCAAATCAGCTCTTTCTTTTTATTTTTCTTTAAGTGTGAGATGAGAAGATCGATATCAAATTTTCTCTTAGCATAAAGCCTGGAAGCTATTCTGGCTCTGTCCAAAGTGGAAAAATACGCCTTTCAACACCTCTAAAGACAACTGTTTAACATGTTGTATCTTTTTGTTTAACTTGTGAGGAAAGAGAAATGTGAAAACAACAATTTGTGGTTGCAGGGGGGAGTAATGTTTTGGCATTGGAGTTAAATTACAAAGGGAATACTTTCTATAGAAGGAAAAGTCTTTATTATAGCTGTTGACAGCAAAATATTCAAGAATGTGGTCAGTTGTTGTTGAATTTTTAAATCGGCACTAGAACAAGATGAAGGCAGATATCTCAAACCTTTTCTTATACATATTTTTATGACTCTAAAATATTATATGAAAGGGGTCATTTGCCTTGGCATACCCATAGAGAAATATCACCCAACCCTGCAGTTACATTAAGCTTTATGGAGAAATTTTAGCATCTTTCAGCGCTTTGTTTTTCTTTTACAGACCACATCTTTAGTATTGTGGTTCAGCAGCACCTGTTTTCAGCATAAAAGCTCAAATAGAGCAACTGTATTGCAACCAAATGACAAAGATAGCGTCCAATGAGTGAACTTGGTGGCACGTTTAGTAAGTAAGAGCCAGATACTTCCCTCGGGGGTCTTGTGGAGACCAGAACAGAGCAACAATAGGGTGAATAATGGACTTAGATTCACCAAGTGGACAGAAACACAACTCTCAATGAACACTTGTGATGCGCTGTAGGAAGCTGTTTGCAACAACTTTGCCATATGTTATGTTTCTGTAAATGCAGGCGAGCCAGATATCTGCCCCCGAAACTCTTCAGTGTATTAACATTCAGTAGTGTTGTGATTTATGAGGTATGTTGACACTGGGTTGTTCACAGTCGGCTTATCACACCTGGATGTCCCATGGACGAATGTCTCAGTTGTATATCAAAACTTCTCCCCTGAGCACTCCAGAGCTTTAATTTTTTTTTTTCTTTTTTTTTTTTAATGTGTGGGCCAGACCACATGTTTCACACCTTTGGATTTATAGCACCCAGAGAAGCTTTGCATCAGTGTGAAACCTCACACATAGGCTAATAGATAACTCATAATTTTACCTACAGGCAATTTTGCCGCCTTTTATATATTTGTATGTGAGTACGCCTACATTTCTGGATGTGTGTGTATCTGGCACAGAAGGGTGAGAGTCTATCCTACATTCTAAGATAATTACAGGCCGCTGATCTCATCAGCTGTCACCGCCACACTCTTTTTACATGTCAATGATGGCCAAATGGGACCTCATATCCTTCCTCTAGCTCATACAATGGTCTCCCATTGAAAACATAAGAAAATCAAAAGAGATAAAGCAAAAGGATGCCACTCCTCATCCCAGCTGGCGTTAGCTCAATGGCAGAGGGCATGGAGTCTTGTCTGTGAAATAACAACCCCTCCTATTTCTCTCCTCAAGTCCTCCCCCTCAGCCTTCACCTTTGCCCGATTATCTTCATCATCACCTCGGCCTAATCCTGGCACATTCATGTGGACTTTGCCTCTTTGCCTCCTTTTGTGTTCGCCAGCACTCTGATGAGGAGGGGGGTACGCAAGGGGAACAGGGTTGGAGGTGAAGGCAGTGGTGGCAGTGGTTGCCCTGGTTTGTCTTTTGCTTTTGCAATCTAGGGGAGGGGAGGGGGGGATACTTGGCAGGAAGCCTGGTTGTGGCATTGCATACAAACACAGGGTAAAAACACAAACACAAGGCCTATTTGTTTGACTCACATCCTCTTACCTCAGGGAGAGTGGAAAAAAAAAAATCACACGAGACAGCCATAAGATGCGGGTACGTCACGTCCCTCACTCCCTCCAGGCAGCCATCGATTCTGTAGAGCAGCCAGGGGATGGACAGAGATGAGACAAATGGAAAGCAGTCCACCTCAGGAAATCACTGACTATAATTCAATGAAATTAAATCAGTTTGTACAATAAAAAGTTGGCTTGATGCCTACCCGGTTTGCTGCTTAAAGAAATTATTGAAAAAGCACTTTGATTAGATATAAAATACTATCAGCCCAAATGTGAATCTACAAAACAGCATCAGGAGAGTGAACACAATTTATGACAACAATATATGTTTGACGAGACAAAGGGCTGGCAAAGTCAAAGCTGGATAATGTCTCCTCTCTTTTTTCTATTCTGCATTAAATCTTGTTTCATCTAAATCTCCTTCACTTGATGCTCTGTGGACTCAAAGTAGCTGACATCAACACAAACTGTGCAGTTCGCACTGATTTGTGGAAGATGAAATCTTTACCGTATGTACTATATGAGTCTCTCTCGGGTCCACGCTTACATGCACATAAAGATGCTTTCTTGGGCTGCTGATGTGAAAGGGGACATCGACGCTTTCCCAGTGCAGCTGCAAATAACATTGATGTGGCATTCCAGCATGTCAGTGTAGCGTGGGCCATGCACAAAGCCACTTCCTGCTCCTCGGAGCAAATGTTCACAAGGGAGACTCCAATCACCCTCCACTACACTGTGATCCTTTCACAAGTCTGATCAGATTCAATGTGTTTTCCAGCGATCGTGCATGTAAATTAGCCCTGGGCCACATTATCATAAGTTCAAGCCACATCATGCAGACTTTGAAGCGGTTCCTCCAGGACCGTCTGGTATTTCTATAGTCTCAATCAAAATTATGTCTGACTAATTGGAGACAATGCAGGTTGGAGGGGTTTGCATAAACACAGGTACACTGAAGTCAGCAGTCATCTAATTTATAGCTCTGGTCTTGACCACAACTGCAGCACGCAATCCAAAGGGAGGCATTATGGTTGAATGATAAAGCAGCCTGACACATTTTGAAGACGATGGGGGTGAAACTGTTAAAAGTATTTATGCATTTCCAAGTGTGTTTTCAAGGCTCTTGACATATTAGTGCTGTTCACGCATTGAAGCTTCAATCCAAGTCTGTGTTCCAGAGATATTCACCTCATTTTACTGCTGCAGAACGTGGCTTTCCTCTCTCTGGTGCTTACACCAATCGTTTCCTCAGTGCTCCTGGAGGGCCCTGATCTGTGACATGAAAGGGTTGGGACCTCTTGCTTGGAATATATCCGGATGTGCTGTAGGTCAAGACATATGTTGGAGGATCATTAGCCATTAACTCCCTGCTTCACTCAACACATGAGCACAATCAATGTATGTGCAAGAACTAAAAAGGAATTCTTGAACTGCACTGTTGAACCCAGTAGGTTTGTGCAAATATAACCTTAAACCTGATTTATGCACTGACAGGTTTCCCTTGATGCCAAAATGATGATTTGTGGTACTTGACAATAAAAATAAAAAATAAGATGAGGTAGAAGTAGAAGAAGTGTTTTTCTTTCCTATCTTCAAGATAAGAACACATCAGGGGGAGATAATGGAAGACAGGATGTGATTTAGCAAAGAGGGGGGATTTAAACCTTTTTTTTGTTGTTGTTGTTTATGATAAGACGAGCACACAGAAGTGTTCACGTGTGCGCACAATAATTCTCGTGACATTGTTAGTCGCAAACTGCGTCTGACAGGCATTCAGATTTATTACTTACAAGTAAAAATTTCAAACTAAGAGCGCTGACAGTGGAGACATAGTGTTGAATAGGCAATAGCTGTGTTTAACATCTGCATTTTTTACTGTGAAACCTGAGAGTCTGCATGACAAATTGTGCCATTATTTAAATTTTTGTCTTGCAGAAGAAATCCTTGAAATCAGGACATTTCCTTTTTTCTATTAGATTAAAATAATACATCACAAACTTCCAATTAGGCAATCAAAGATTTCCATTATGAAATGCTACTGAAAATGACATGGTCAGTCTCCACGGATTATTTCCCTTCTCCTTCATCGCATTTATTACCAATCAGCACAATACAATACGCCTTTTTATCCGATTAGCGTCTGACATTTAGGTTTAATTTAAATGCCTGTGCCAAAAAAGACAACCATGGGATGATGCTCTTTGCTTGGTCTGGCCGTTTTGTCTGGCTTCAAAATAGTTTACAGATCATCAGATCAAATTGTTCTTTGTGTGATTTATGAAATCATCTATCTTTCAGCTCTCCCCAGCCCAAAGTCTTGTAATGTCGTCAGCCTACTCAGTCACTTAGTCTCGCTCTGTCTCTCTGAGTGAACAATGTTGCAATGCAGTGAGCTTAGAGGGGAAGAATGTGACAACAGAATGGAACTACGGGAGAAATTATTGCATTTGAGACCGCAAGGAATGTAGCAGAGATGGGCTGAAGTGGAGCGTTTGTTCAAAGTGGTTATGGATGACCTATAGTGGGTGGTTTAGGCCATAGTCGAAGGGGTCTGTCATCTAGGCAGCAGGCTAAGAAACATGAAATTAAAAGTTTACGTTATGCACTTTTGAGTCAGATGCAAAAATGAAAAATAAGCTAAATATGACATCAGGGATAAGGTTGATTTGACATCCTTGCATCTTGCGGGCTACAGGGATGGGTGGCAGCGAGGAATGCAGCGCGCTAAGGAGAACCCTGCAGAGAGGCCGATGAAAAGCAGACCGCTGGTGGCTCCCAGCCGGCATAAAGAAGTCTACTTGGCAGTAGAGCTGAGAGTCATGTGCCTCCATTTAAATGAGAAGGCAAGAAAGGGGAGAGAGAGCACAGAAGAGGAGGGAGAGCAAAACAGGCTGAGCTAAGAGGCTGGGGACTCTGCCAAGCCAAGACACTTGAGGAATGCAGCAGCAGTTCTCTCTTTAAAGCAATATCATTACAGTTACTGCTATCTGAGTCAGGAAAACAGCTTCTAGTCCAGTCAGCAGGTCTCATAGCCAGTGTCAACGGATGACAGGTAACACCATTAGGAAAAAGAGACAAATTGCAATAGTTGATCACTGAACTTGGACTCTCCCCTAACTGTGGGATTCCAAGAACAGCTATATATTTGTTTTTTGTGAGTGTGTTATTGCCAAAAGAGAAAGCATGCATGTGTCTGCAAAGGGTTGGTACCTGCACATAACTGCATGTCTGTGAACCGAGCATTTCAGAGGCAAGTGAGCAATTTTCTTGTCTTGCCAGCGTTTGTGGCGCTGTGTGTGAGAGCGTAAGGCATGTGTTGTGACTCCTCCAACCCTGGCAGTTAGTTAATAAACACAGGCCTGTCAACAGCTGCTGGTGATGTAATGTGGAACTTCTCCTCACTCTCCTTATCCTCCCACCCCACCCCACCCTGCCCTGCCTCCCTAACTCCCCTCCACCAACTCCACCACCTCCCTCCCTTCTATTTACAAGTCTTTACTGGGTGTTGCTGCAGACTTCCAGCACTGGCAGTGGGTTTAAGTGTGTGTGTGTGCGCGTGTATTTGCGTGCACACCCCTCAGTCCTGCAACAGGGGAATTTACGACAGTATATTTTCAGCTGCCATCAAAGGAAATTCCACATCATCACGTTGTCTTCCTCACGAAAACACCTCAGAGAGACTTGGAGCTTCAGATCTGACTACAAACCTGTTGAGTGGAGAGGATCCGGCCGGCGCAGAGTAAGTTGCCTGTCCGTCTGCTGACATTACAGGAGGCTGAACAGTTTCATCCTCATTCATAGCCTGTGAGAAATGAACATGAGCGCCCAGCATGGGGCAGCTTTAGCCCTCACTTTTGACTTTGAGAGTTTGGGCAAGGTGTGGTTATTGTTGTTTGTGCAGCAATGCTCACACAGAAGCAATTGAAGGTGCTTGACATAAAGCAAATTAATTAAAGAGCAAATGAAAAAAAAAAAAAAGCTAACAATAAATATTATCTAATAATTACCTCCAACAGCTAATGTGCTGTTTGCGAGCAAGTCTAACAACAAAGCAACCAAACAGGCTAAACAGCTAATGACTTACTTGCAGTTTAGGCCAAATTATTCAAAAATATTCAGAACTGACTGTCAAGGCTTGACACGGCAAGTGAAAAAGTAGCTCAAATCCATGTCCGCCAGCTTCCCTACATATGTGTTGACACCCCCAAAAAGATGTGGACACGTTTGTTTGTCAACAAGCGAAGCTAAGTGATGTCCTCAGTCTCAAAAGCATGTAGCTGCTATGTTAGCCGTTAGCTAGCTAACCCAGTTACACTGCAAAAACATGTGAAAACTGCCAAAATTACAAGCATAAAATATGATCTAATATTATTATATATGGTATAATATTCAAAACATAACACACATGATAATAGCTATGTTTTAAGCACTGTTAAGTGTGAGGCCATAACATAAAATGATAATAGTAACAATGAGGTTTGCAACCTTATTATTGTTTGTTATCATGTTGTTGTAAATGTTTGCTTCATTTATTATCATAAAGCTCGTCCTTGGTTTTCAAATGCTCTGAACTGAGGGAAAGACGATGTCACACACAGGCCTGTGCTGTGAGAGAACGCACACAGGATAAACACACGCTGACACACTGTTGTTTCTCAAGCTGTCAGCAGCCCACTGATGAAATGTGTGCGTTCAGTCCTTTCGTGAGCTGCCCATCGCACGGTGCTCACATACCAAAGTGAGGAGGGGGTGGGGGGTGGGGGGCACAGTTGTGTATTTTGATAACAGTCGGAAAATTCCTCTGCCCTCTCTTGGCTTGCTGCATCATCCCTGAGCCTTTGCAGTATATTTTTCTGTCTTTTTGCTATCATGAGAGGGTTCAGCAGAGAGTCAGGCTGTCCGATGAAGCACGCTGGGCTGCAGTGAACTACTGTCCCACGACAGGAAGCTCAGTTCATCTTTTTGTTCCAGGATGTATATAAAAGCGCCCTACGCATCTGGTGGGATAAGCGTGAACAGGAACCTACACATCGATGACAAGATTTAAAGCCGCTTGGGCAAATTCTGGCAGAATCTTTAACTTTAAAAGTGTCTTGGTCGCACATTTTCTTGTTTGCAGATTATTACAGCATAACATCTGAGAACCAGTCTTTTCTGATTGCTCACTGGATGTACCATGACTCATATCAAACAAACTTTATTGAACAAATAGGCAAAATCAAATATTGATAGTACACGCTTCAAAGTGACAGCTCGTAAAAATGTATCTCTGAAGAAAACCAAAAAAATCCAGATGCTAAAAATGTGAAGAGGACTTACGAAGACAGAACTGGAGCATCTGGTGATAAGAGGGAATATGAGCACAGATGATTAAAAATGCAGAGCTGGTTGTCACATAACTGTCTTCTTATTGCAAATGATTTACAAATGCCTCACAGTCCCCCAGCATGTCTCATAGCTTTGTGACTGTAAAAACATAATGAGCTTCTTTTGCACTTTTGCAGGATCATCTTTACTCTTCCAGACATCCCTGCCTTTAAGCCTTTGATGGAAGTGCGTGGTGGCCTTGTTTTGTTTAAAGATCAGCTGTTTGACAGAGCATCAGCCCAAGGTATTGAGACAAAAAGGCTGTCATTTATTGATTTCAGCTCTTCCACTTAGAGGATTTGCATCTTTTCACTGTTTTAAATAATAATCATGTGTACAGAAACATAACAACAAAATAACAAAAAAAAAAACGTTCTTACTTTGCAATTGTGTGACAATTCATGATCAGAATAGTTTACAATATAACCTCTTTCATTGTACCGCAAGTCCATACTTCCCCTAATAATCAGGTTTAAATGCCAGCAAGACAAACAAGCTCTTGCAACATGATCTCAAAAAGGATGAAGATATGCACATGTTCTGACTGGCTTTGATAATTGCAATTAAAATGATAAAATTCTTCACAGTTACATAATAGAGCATTGTTTTGACATGTGTTCTGCCTGTGTTGCAGCATCAGCATTCATTTTAAAGGGACTGTTAAATGACCTATGAGCCTTAACGGTAAGCCTCTCATTTTCACACCCACGTGATAGATACTTAAATGTTAAACATGTTATGATTACCAGTGTGGTAAAACACTGATACACTGTGGCAGCAGCCATGAGCGCAGAGTATAAAAATGCAAGGAAAAGACATAACATTCAGCATAATGATTGGTTTGCTAACAGAGTAAAAACAACAGAGCAGGGTAAAGTATGGCTTATTGTTCGAGGCTCTCAGACACAGTAATACCATGTTAGGATGTGCCAGGCTACAGTTGGTGGTGCCAACTGTACCGGGACACATGCAGAGACAGGATCAGACAGGCCGGCCAGCAGAGGGACTCAAAACATCCGATCAGCATCGACCATCTGTGCTGCTAGAATACAGATGGACCTCTCTCCCTCTGCACATTAAACCCCACATCAGACACTTGCATGCTTCAATTTTCTCCTCAGTGAATGGAAAGCAATAGCACCCCCATTGTCCCCTCCCACTTCCCTCGGTGTAGCAGGCGAATTAAAAGCGCGGCTCAAACGTATAATCTTCCCGGTCATTCATTCTTCTCCCCGGACATGGCAATCTAGATGAATCATTCAGAAGAAAAATAAAGAGAGAACTGGGATCTGAACTGTGGGGGATGCTGCTGCTCTGACCCCATTTCTGCCC
>CM076671.1:7627652-7799223 GCA_038496675.1 Rachycentron canadum
CCCCCCCCTTCTCATTCAAGGCAGGCAGAGACAAAATGAATTGGTTCCTGGGGCAAAGGGGGTGCACCAATCAATGTCCAATCCCCCCACCATCCATTTTCAGAAACTGGCACTCCCTGGCATTGCTCTCTCTCTTTTTTTTTTAGGGGAGTATCAGGGTATTGATCACAGAAGTTCGAGTCAGTATTTAGCCAGGGAGCTTTTATTTTTGAGACATGTATTTTCCAAAATGATTTGTGATAGATGTGGATGCCAATTGAAAACTCATGCCAAAATGCATGTCTGGAATCTGGGGTCCTTGGCTCTCCATCGCTCATTATTTTCTTCCAGATTACCATTTAAACATTTGTGCTATCATTTATTGTATAGTTTAATGCATAACCCATGACTAAATCAATTGACAACAAAACACTAGATGTAGGTTATTCAGTTGTACAAACCACAGGAAATCCTTTTATTGCAAATTGCACTGCACTTACTCCTCAAAGCTTTCTTTTATGGGAAAGGGGCCAAAGTTCAAGTCACTTGATAGCTCTGTTTGAACTTACCGTGTTAAGGATTTCTTAGTTGTGGCGACTCTTTGCATAGTGTGAAATGAGAATGTGCATGGGTGAAAGCCTGACTGTATTGGGTACAAAGGGCAGTATTGTCACTTGTGGCAGAGTCTGGTCTCTGTAACACTTGGGAGTCAAAAGCCAGAGGGTGGAGCAGCAGTGTGTCTTTAGCAGACCTGCTACTTACTGTATGTGTAGGATTAGTCCTGTGCCAGGAAAAGGTCAGTGATTGCAATAAATGCACAGCTGCCTAATTCTTCTCAGCTTACAAAGGAACAGTATCAAATCTGAGTCATGACCATCCATATTCATGGACAATCTGGGCTTATTATCACCGTTTATCCGTGAGGCTCACAGTCTGTTTTCTGTACAGCGATCTCTCAATGGGTTTAAGTGTTATCATTAAGCTGTTATCCCCTCACATTATCCCTGTTGTAGTTTGGAGCTGTCTGGGGCTCTGTGACCTCAGCTGGGTCCTCTCTTGTTCCTGGAGCAGATGTGAAAAAAGAGAGTGTGTGTGTGTTGTCCCCCCCCCCCCCCCACTCACCTCTCTCCATTTGGGTTGTACACACACACACACGCACCATCCTGCCGCGCCTCCTCCCTTCACCCTGGCATCTAATTAGCCCTACAGCACAAAGACTCCCAGATGTCAGCGTCCTCCTGGCTTCCTTTGATTATATCCTTTCCACCCCACTGGCTGGTTTGCCGACTGGCTGGATGGCCGGCTGGAGGCCGTGCGGACTACAGGCGTCGACGCGTGTCACTTTGCGTAGGTCAACACAGGACCAGTTTAACATATCAGTGATTGCTTTTGGTGTAAATCACAGGAAAACAGGAAGGAGGGGAGCACAGTCCTGAATAGGCTAGAGCTGCAGAGAGGCTCTTAGTGTGTGATAAATGTAGACAAAGCTGCTTTTATTTTTGTGATACAGCTTCATGTAAATACAAAGAACACGTCTCATATACTATTAGTCACCAGGCTAGTGTCATAATATTTAAAATAGCGTTTAAAATAGCAACAAGCAGTTCATTTCCTTTAAAGCCAAGTAACCAGAGAAACAGGAACAATATGAGCACAGTCAACAAGTTTGTCGGCTGAGGACATTAGCTTACAGCAAACAATCAGATTTCAATGATTTCCAATGATTTCTTAATGGATGAGATGTTGATTACCAGTGCTGTGGAACATACAGGATATCTGAGGAATGAAGGTTTCAGCAGTTCTTGGAGAAATGTCATAGCCTCAAACAATAGAGTTTCAAATAAGGAAATAAATCTACATTGTTGCTAATGGCTAAAGGCCTTCAATCAGTCATTATTGCATGTTGAAACGTGTTATAGATGGAAAGTGAAATTAAAATGTTGCTGACACCTACTGAGTCTGCATTGCTGTAGGGGTCTGACATGTAAACTCAAATCAGCTTGGTGGAGCTTAAGGGCAGCTGACGGCATAAAAACAAGCTGTCATTTGGTTTGTTTAACTGTCAAAGGTAGGTGTTTTCCTCGCTTTTATCACCTGCCCTTATCTGAATGCCCCTGATATCTGGCTTTAAATGTGTTTGCCTAATCTCTGTCACTTCCGATCCATGCACTACCTCATCCCTTATGCTCTCTATACCCTAAGGAAAATGTTGCCAGTGCTTTCTATATTGAGTCTGGGCAATCAGGCACAGTGCTATAATCCATTTTAATCATTTACTCTAAATTTCTTATAACCCCCCCCCTATCTCTGCATCCGAGGGATTACTTCCTCCTCTAATCTCCAGCGGAAAGGGACCAAACTGAAATGTAATCTAAACATAGACCAGAGTATTTCATCTGATGCAACACACTTGCACAATTAGTCACTGCAAAGCCATGGAGAGCGGGAGAGAGACAGGCAGGACCCTGATGTTTCTGTGTCATTAAAGACATTGACTTTCACATCCTGCTCACTGATTAGACAACTTCCTTCTAATCTAGACAGCCGGAGGGAGAATTCAGAAACGTTCAGACAGCGACCGTGTTGTGTTTAGAAATATAACATCGGATCTGGATGAAAATTCAGAGGCCGATCCTGCATGCAATCTGACCTTTCGCCGCCTCAAGTCAATAAGTTTGGGCTCTGCAGATTGGCAGTGGATGGAACATGTCATGTTGATGTGTGGGGATGTTTGACAAGTGTAGTCACGCTGCCGAGGCTTTAGACGGGGTGTAACAGCATCAGCCTTCAGCAGATGTAAAAAGGGGCTTTGGGAAGCGATGTTGCATAAGTAGGTTTCTGAGCCAAGTAAACACAGCTGAATTGAAAAAAATATGGCATTCATAAAATTCAGCCTCTTTCTGAACCTAGCCAGTGGTGACACTCAATTATTGTGAAAAGGTTGGTAATCAAACAATAAAAAAAGTCTTTGTTAAATTGGCAAGTTAGATTCATTATCTCCCAAACAATTAAAATGAGAAAGAAATACACATTGACTTAATATCCCGTCATTAACCTGATTTACAGGATATTTTGTACTTAAACACGGGCACTTAGATAGGTTTCATCTCTATTTTAGTTACATAAGACACAGCTAGGGTTTATGCACGCACTCATGCACGCAGTAGTACAAGCTGTGTTGCACAGAGAAAGGTCCCTTGACCCCGAGGCGCCCATCAGCCGAACTTTGACCCTGTCTTCACCAATGAGGAAGTGCTGTGCTTACATTGTGCACCACCACAGTGAGTCTAAAGCTGTGGGCTCATTGTAAAGGAGTAGTATGCGTGAAGTGAAGTGTTTATCTTCGGCTGCGGCCTCAGTCAGGCCAGGTCGGACTGGTTCCCAGCGCTGTTTGGAAAGGCCTAGAAAAACAAAAGTGCTGAAGCTTGGGGCTTGGGTTGGGTTGGAGGGGAGGGATGCCCGGGTGACGCCAAGAGCAGGCAGCAAGACCTAGCTGCAGCTTAGTGATCCCAGAGTCCTGTCAGGCCTGAGGAGAGGTCAACACTTCAAGCTCCCTCGCCAGCTTTCTTTGAGGGAAGGCACTGCAGTAGAAAGTGAAAGAGAAGGGAGAGAAGGAAAGCAAAAGGGATAGGTTCAGCACCTCTGAGACTGCTGCCTCTGCCGCTCTTGACTTGGACTCTGATCTCATGTAAAAGGTGAAAGCCCTCATAACAACGGAAACATGACATACCGGACACAAGGTACTCCTTGTTGACTTTCTCCCCCCTCCTACTCCTCCCCCTTTCACCCTCCCTCCAGGGCTTCCCAGGTGTGTGAATTGCTGCAGGGCAGAGGGACCATGAACAGACACCTGGAGAGCAGAGAGCAGTTAAAGAGATTGTCCCTTGACAGCGGCCTGCCGGTAAGTCAGTCCCCAACACTACTGGTGTGTGTTAGTTTGATCATTTAGACATGAACTAGGCATTGTGGAATGCCCTTTTGGGCTTCAGCTTCTTCCCTAAAGGGAAATAATAGTTTTTAATGTTTCTTTTAGCTTATTATATTTGAGACCATTGCAGACTTTCACATGACAAAAGCTGTTTTATAGCATCAACTTTAAATGCACTGAGCCCCACTGCACATAATGCCACTGTCTGTAAAGTCAGTATTTCATATGATTAGATTAATGGTCTTTCTGTAATGGCCGTGGTCTGTTTGGACTGCATTTCCCATAGTACCTTGTCTGTGACGCAGTATTTTTGTGCGTCAAAGGTCTACAGGTGGCACTCTTTTGTCTTGTCCTGCACTGTGGCGAACACGGCTTTTGTTTATTCTGCTGGCAACGAAAAATGCTTGCGTCCAGGGTTTGGAACAGAAAGAAAACGTCACACCTGTTCTGATCAGATGATAGATGATCAATGTGAATGACTGTAAGATTCAGGCATTTAAGATCTAAATAGGTACAGACACATCAGCCACTTAAAAGAGAAAAAAAAAACAACCCCCTGATGATTTTGCTTCTGCGACACCGTGGCTGCTGGTGATTGACAGGCTTATCTCTATGCCGTGCTGCACTTGTGAACCACAGGAGTGGAAACTTGTTTTTGGCTCAGGGTTAACTGAAGGTGAATCTGCTCGCGAGTGCCTCTTTGGAATGTCAAGTGCAGCCATATAGTGGCTGCCGTGTTTTGTCTGCACAGGAGTAAAGAAGCTGAACCCCCCCACCCCCTGTCCCCCCAGACTCCTTCCTGCCCCTTCACTACATACTGTACGGTCACTGCACAGGAAATAGTAAATCAAGAGGCTTAAAATAGCATTTTGATGAAGGAAATGCAGAAGTCGTCAAAGATACATTTGTTGCAGATTAAATGGCAACAGCTGAAGACTGCGGGTGTTTTTTTTTTTTTTAAAGAGAACTAGGCTATAGACTGAAAACCTGTAAAACCATTAAGTAATATGTATTTCTGGGGCAGTTTTGTAGTTCATGATGTGCTTCCCTGCATATGTTACTGACTATGACACTTTAATTAAGCCAAAACATGTCAATATACTTTATTGAATTGACTTGACTTTATGACTTGTGCTGACCTATCTTAGAAAGCCCTGGTGAACAGATCTGTTTCTTGCATGATTCTTTCATATATATATATAAATATATTTATTATCATTTGTATCCATCTGTTTCTCATTGCGATGAATTAGGGCTGCAACGAATGACTATTTTCCTAATTGAGCTGGTGATTATTTCTTGAATGTTTAGTTTATACAGTGTCAGAAAATTGTGAAAAATATCTATACTGGATTCTAAGGTGATGTCTTCATCGAAAGGCTGAAAGCAATCACATATGTAAGGATTAATAAGGATTGATATTTACCCCTCTCATCCTTTCATGTCCTTGGTCACATCCTCTCACTGGATATCAAAAGGCATCCTGGGAAATGTAGGAAAATCACTGCCAAGACTAACATAGTGAAGAAACTAAATCATAAATCTTAAATTGTAATTCAAAGAACATCAAAATTTAATCAAACAGTATAAAAAAATGAATCTTTGGGGTTCGAAAAACACAAAGTCTGTCAATCATTTCTGAAAGTGAATCCGGAAGGCGCACACTTGGAGTGACACACTTGAATCCTCTTGGTGAGACAAGACATCCCCTCATTTATAATTTATTCACAGCAGGTTAGCTTTGTGACTGTGAAACTTGTGTGGATGATTAGCTGTTGATGCGGTTTCTTATCTAACTTGTGTGATTCACAAAGGCTTTCCGAGCATTATTGCCACCACGAATAGTTATTATATGATATGAGACGTACTGTAGCTTTAATTGCTTTAATTGGATGCACGGCGACCTGATTTACTGTGAGACTGAAAGTAGGTCATATTTGTGACATGGGTTTATGATTCAACACGCTCACACGTGTCCACTCAACTACCCATGCATGCAGCGTTTTTCCCCCCATTTTCCATTTTTCCCTTCTTTTCTTGTGCGCTCATTCACTTTCTCCTCCTCTGGCTCCTCACAATTAAGTCCATCACTTTATCTCTGTTTCCCCCTTCTTTCCTTTCCACTCCCCTAATGATTTATTCTCACTCGGGGCAGCAGGAGCATAAGGGTGCTGGGTTGTGGGACATGAGGAAGCCCAGAGCATTTTGATAGAGGTCCAGCATAGATCTGGTGGCAGTGTGCAGATTTGATTCCGTGGCATGGGCCAAGTGCACATTACTTTCTATTGTATAGCAAATTTTAAGCTGAAGAAGTTTGTTACCCAGTTTGATTCAAGTGAAGTGAATGTAGTTGCTTAACATATGCACATATTGCATATCTGATTGGTGTTGGAAAAGTCAGGAAATCTCACGCTGATAATCAGTGGATTATCAGACAGTATCGGTTTATTTTGAATGTGAGCTATTGTGAATGGGCTTTTATGCTTACAATATACAGTAAGGGCCAGGGCCAAGTTAAAGATTTACTGGTTATTCTTAATGCAAACATCTCTTTGGTCAAATGAGCTTTTGTTCCGTCACTTGAGTTTGAGGCCACTGAGTTTAAGTTTGTCTCTGAACTTCAACCTGGCACTTTATCCCTCCCAGCACTGATGGGGGACACAATGTCTCTGGCCCTTGTGGCCCTGCCGTCCCTGGCACAGATAGACCTACTAAGTCCTGTAAACACTCCTTTTCCTGGGAGGATATGAGCCTCTGATACATTTATTTTTTCAGGCATCTGAGAAAACACAAGAGGACGGTTTCTGACATTCCGTCAGAAGACAGGCATGAGCGTCCCTGTTCTGGTTTTCCCTCTCCCCATCACCTGTGAACCAGTTTTGTCCAGTTGTCTGAATTGACACGCTGCAGAAACATGTCTGCTAACAATGCATGAAAGTGCCTGACAGAGTGCTGCTCGCTCAGGTTTATCACAGGGTTGTCACCCTTTTTGCAGAAGGTTACACACAAAATGGTTGGCCTTGTTTTCATTCATTTCAGCTTTCCCATGCGCTTTATGGCTTGTTAAGATGATAAACAAGGGACATTTTCTACTCGGGATGCCCCTGACAGATTTTCAGTCCACACTACCACACAAAGCTCAGGACAAAATGCCACATGTTAGCTGAGGACTGGGTAAAATATTTATATCTGCTCTTCTTTGGATGGATTACATAGCTTATCTTGATACAAAGAATCCATCAATCATAAATGGGTAATTTGGTGAACATGGTGCTTGAATACCTGCACCACCACACATGTATAATGCATTGAGCCAGCATATGTTTCCACAATGCACAGGCTAGGTTTAAGGGAATTTTCCTGGGTGTGTTTGCTCCAAAGCTGAACAAAGTGACAGGCTTCATTCAAGTAAGTGATTGACTTTATGTCTTTGTGTTTACGTGTGTGCGGCATTGTGTATTTGTGCGTTCAGGGAGTGGACACTTAGTCAGCGTTATCAGCACTTTATTGATGTGTTTCATTACACAGCTCCTGTGTCAGGAAATAGGTTGGGTTGGACCATCTAATCTGGATCAGGTTATGTAGCTCAGAGTAGCAGCAGATACAGCAGTGCTCGTGAGTAACTGGGGCACCATTTGCATTACATAACTGCCATGTTGCTGGGCTGATTCTGTGCCTCTATTTATTTTTATCATTTGATGCCCGCCTGCGGATGAGACTCTCTTCGTCATGCAGGGATGTGCACGGTGAGCCCGATGGCCGTGGACGGTCTGTAGGCTGTTGCTAGCTGCTGCCAGCCAGCTTTAACTAGGTCACCACAGAAGCTCTGTCAGGGGTCTATCCTATATGCTAGAGGGTATCACAGGGGTTTGCTGGAGCATTTCTATGGAGGTAAACACTCATGAAAATATCCATTAGAAAATAATCTGATGCATCATCGGTGGTGGAAATGAATCAGAAGGTTTCACGATCGGGGTGGCTGGAAATAATTGATGTAGTGTCATCGGTAGGTGTCATCATTTGCTATCAGCTGTTGGAGGAGAGTTGGAATTAAGACAGTGGGGTAAAGCCTGGGCAGAGCTGAGGTATGTGGACTGCACAGAAAACTCTCCTGGCTGAATCAGAGTTTCAGAGAATCAGAAGGAAAAAAAAATATCTTGCACAATCTCAACTCCCAAATTGCATTTCACTTAGAACCATCCAATCACAGAGCTTATGTAAAACTTATTGTGCAGGTTGGGGTTCTTATGGACCCTCCATACACTAGTGTGCGCTTTAATTTGAAATATGGACTGGAGGTTGGGCTTATGATCGGCAGAGATGTGATCGGCATGGCTCCGCAGCAAGCATGAGAAGTAGGAGAACTGAACTTGCGAAAAGCTTGAAGCTCTGCCCATTTTCACGCCTACAGGCACCTGGCCTGATTGTCAGATTGTGTTTTTTGGAAAGTTACAAGGTGTGGCACAACACAGACTTCCCTTATCTATGAGATGAAAGCCTCAGCCTTTCTGCATTCAAGCATGTGATGGCCAGTAGGAATAGAGACTGGATTCCTATCATTGCCTAAATTGCACTTCTTTATCATTGTCTTCTTAGCTTTGCTTTCATTCATGTCTGTACCATTTGCTTAATGTCTCATTTAACCAAAGAGCCTTGTGTGCTTCGATCTAAGATGTGTATATCTAATGCATTTCACATCTCAAACTTCAAAGTGATGCTCATCAACCCAAGGATCCTTAAATTGGTGAGAGAGCGTTCTTATTTTCTCTTCCACACCCTTTTCCGTGCCAAAATGTGTAATGTGTGCAGCAGTGCAATCATGCTCAGAGATAATTGATAACAAAAGGCCAAATTGAAAACACTCTGCAGGGGAGGGTTAATAATCAAGTGCTCCACATTACTGATTAAACGCTTGCTGCATAGTTGTGAGTTGTATTGAATTAACAGCATGTGGTACTGTTTTCCTGTTTATCTCCAAAGTATTTGGACTAAATCCCCCTGGCTTTTGTCAAGCCTCCTCCTCGTATAAAGTCTTTTACGCGCTGATTTGCTGCCATGCTGTTATATCAGGCTGCAACTTGTTTCATTGGCCCGTTTGCCATTGGCGAAAGTGAGACGATAAAATTGTCCCAGAAACAAGCTCCAAAACAGACAAATTAGTTTGGTTTATGCTAAATTTAAGTGCAAATGAATTAGATGGCAAGCCAGCATGGAGTCCGGTTTGCAAAATTGGATTTCCTCCTTGTTCTCCCCCCGCAGCCCATTACAGCTGGTTGTTACAATGCAGAATGGAGACATAAAACTAAGCAGGGGAGCAGGCCCTGTAGCTGGATGGGAAGAAATGCTCAGTCTAATCTGATTGGCTCCCACATCGTCAGGCAGACAAATGGAGAAGTTTGATATTATTACGGAGCAGCTCAAACTAATTGAGTATAATTATGCAGTAGAAATCCACCGACAATGCCGTCCTCAGTGCGGGCCCCGTTCTCACGCCATGTGTACTACAGGAAGCCAAGCTCAGGGGACGAGAGCTCACTCAGCGTGTCAGCTTGATTCTTGAGTAACTGGTGTAAAGTGTGGTTCTGAGGCCGAGGCTGATTGGACAATTTGGTCGGGAGCCAGTTACATAAAAAGATTTAGACTCTTCTTGGAGCAGCCTTTTCTCAGAGCGCTCAGTCTCTCACACTTCATATTGAGTGTTTAAATGAAGTTTCTCAGCAGGGGAATACCAGGCTCTGGTCGGGCCCCTGACAGCTCCCTCTGCGTGCAGGTGACATACCACACATACCTGGGCTCGCCGCGTGGGTAGCCACGGGGCCCGCGCGGTGTGGGAACCCTGCAAACTCTGGGACACTCAGCAGCAGAGGAGGTGGCGCTTCACCCCCCCCCTCCCGTCTCATGGGAACCGTCTCCTCTGTCATGAACCCCACGAGGAGCAATTACAACCTCATCTTTTCCCTAGACTCCAGTCTGAAGCCTCATAACCAACCACACGCTGTGGATAACGCTAAGCGGCCTCCATCCGCTTGTAAAATTGGTTTAATAATTGTCGAGGCTGTTTTGATATGAGCCACTCGTCTGTTTTTCCAACCTCCAAGTAACGAGCTTTGGCACTCCCCAGTTAATACCTAGCCTGTGTTTTTATTAGGGCAATTATATAATATTTTATGGACGTCGGCATCGTGTGTTGAAGTTAAATGCGTCTTTCATTTTTTTTTGATGCGCCATTAGCACAACATGATGTCAGAAAATTAGTCTACAGGGATTTTGAGACTCGTTTCAGGTGAGTAAAGCAACAAATTACCGCAGTTTGCGATAAGTGGAATCAAACTAAGCATCCTAGCTGACCTGCTTCTTCGCAGCCTGGCACGTGAACCATCGTTTTTCCCTGCCAGTGATGCGACGTGATGTGTGCGAATGTGCACTGAAATCTCTGACCCATATCACAAGTTGCATGTACACTATGTTACATGCCTCAGTAACGATGCTTTGAAACATAAAAATCGCATTTGCCCTCTGAACACAGGTTGATGTTGTAAACACTGTTATCTTCTGGGTCAAACGGTTTATCGCATGTCGCTTAATCAAAGACATTTTAGTAATAACCACTTGAAAAACGAAAAACAAAGCTTTTGGGTCTGATCCAGACTGATTGAGAAGACACTCAGTTTCTGCTCTGTGTGAGTCCCGTCTCACTCAGGGCTCAGTGCCAGCTCTTATAAATCGATGCCTTGTCCAAAGAGACCATCTTCTATGCCCTTCGAGTTGAGGGGCCAATTAGGGGCTGCCTTCTTCTAATCACCACAGAGATCAGAGTTGATACCGGGGCCGCGTGCGGTTGCAGTCACATGCGTTGTTCCCCAAACATTAATGCATTGCACCAAGCTCTATTTACCCTGTGGTTTCCCTCAAAAGAGCCCGGTGCCTGGAACACAAAGGCCTTTTGAGGGGCTTGAAGAAGGCTTGGAGAAGACAGTCCTCAGTGTTAGTGTTATCTGTCCACAGGATCAAACACTCTAAACCATTCAAAGTGTCCTCTGATCTACTCTGGGCTCAAGTGGGAGATGATCACGATAAGAGTCATACAGTTTACAAGGAGTAAATTTGTTGTTGTTCAGCTCAGTTCGGTGGAGACTGAGGTTAAAACATGACGCGGGTCTGTTTTACTTGGAATAAGGCTTCGATTATGCCAGTTTTATGAAACTGATCACATTACACTACAAAGTGTGATCAGATCAGATGCTTTTATTTCTCCTCTTTCCTTTTAAACAAACATCCCTTAAAGTAGTAATATATTATTCTGAGGCTGTGTCAAAGCCAATTTCAGGACAGGTCTCTAACAGAGCAATGCAACAAGGATGCAAAAAACAATAGTCAGTGTTTCACCAACCAGACACCAACCAACCGGTCCAGTTAACCAGTCACAACATTTTAAGTCAATCCATTCTCACTTGTCAACTTTTCATCCGGATTGGGTGTTAATGTACAGTGAATTTTATAAAAACTAGGAACAATGCGATACATGGCACGGTGGTTCAGTGGTTAGCGCTTTGTTGCCTCATAGGTTCCGCGTTTAAACCCCCGGCGTGCGGTCTTTCTGTGTGGAGGCTGCGTCCAGGGTGTACCCCGCCCTCACCCAATGACAGCTGGGATTGGGATTGATAGATGGCTGGACCTGCAGGGGGATGAATGCAGATGAAAATGAGCTTCATGCTAACTCAAATGTTAATCTTCATATTTATTATTGGATATAATATAGAACATATATAAATTATGTGAATATTAAGTTTTCTGCAACCAGCATCCAGACTGGAACGTAGAAAATGGCGTCTTGTGTGGCGGTTCGATGTTTATAACCACAGCACATGTAAATAGTTTCATGTTGACGTCATGTTTGAAATCACTAAAGCAAATTGGGCCAACAGTCATTTGTGTGAATTCCACCTTTTAGCTGATTAACATGCTGATGGAAGGATGTGTACATAAAGCGAATACAGTAGGGGTAGTTACCATGCATGCACTTTGCTCCTACTGAAAACAGACATGTAAAAACACCTATCTTTTGGGCTTTATGTGTTGAAACAGAGGCCCTGTACAGTAGAGAAACTTGAAACTTGATCCAAACACTGTAGTCAGTAGAGATTATCCCAGGGTGTTAACCCCGTCCACCTGGCACTGAGGCTCCATCTCCAGGCCTGTTTGTTTATCATGTGCGATGAGACACCATCTTTGGCTACATTGGCACTGCAGGTTGTAAACAAGGCAGAACTGGCAGAGGCGGTCTAACAGGATTGGACGTGCAGATTAAGACCGCGGTGTACGTGGGAAGAGGCAGAAAGGGGAGGCAGAGGAGGGGCTGCATCTGTCAGCAAAGGGAAGCCCACCTCCTCACCTTGCAGCTGGGGCGGGACAGGCTCGCTCTGTGGCCCCCCTGGCAGACGGGGTGTGGGTGAGAGAGCGAGAGAGGCAGAAGGTGGTGCGGTGGCAAGGGTGCCCTGTCTATTCTTCCGCACAGAGGCCGCCCTGTGATCGCATCCTCCTCATCAGGCGCTGAGCCAAACCCTCAGCTGGGATCTGAGAGAGCTCTTTCATGCTCGGGTTTTTATGACCCAGGCTGAAATTTGTGTGTGTGTGTGAGGGGGGGCAGGCTTGTTGTTTGGTTCACTGATTTAGCTGTCTCCCTAATAGCAAGGACACAAAGTGGCTTATAATATGTTAATGTGCTATAGACATGTTTCAGTTGCCCTAAAAGAAGCCAGACTGTGTTGGACACTCTGTTCTAGGCTGGGCTCCTTGGTTTTGATGGATTGGAGACCTCTGACATCCAAGAATTCCCATCATTCTCATTATTAAAGGCTTGTCTACATCGTAAGTATTTCAGCCGTGTTTTTCAGTCATCCATCTCACATATGTAACCATGACCCGGGGCGCGTTTTTAAAGTCCAAGTCCATTTTCTATTATTACACTTGCCATGTGTTGAGCGCTGCCAAAACAAGGGCGACCTACACTCTTTGCTGTGCCCGAACGCTTCCTGTGTAGAGAGAGATGTTATTATTGAATGCAGTCGTGGCAGTGAACAGTGATGGCCTTCATATGTCAGGTTTTGCGCCCAGCTTTAGTCCCTTGTGTAGGACTCTGTGTTGGTCGGCGGTCTGGGAAGTGCCGTAGTGACCCCAGAATCACTTCCTGCCGAGCCCAGGGAAATATTTATATGTTTCCACATTAGCTCCGACCATTAAGTAAATACATGCAGAAACCACTTTAAAGCTAACATCTACGATCTGGCTCCACGTAAGTGCTCAAACCCTCACTTGTTTGTTTTCATACAGGTTGATTGATGACAACTTAAGTGTATGTTTGTGTGCCAACATGTGCATGAATACATGGATGTGTGCTCACATGTGTTGGTGCATGTTTCACCAGTTTTCACATGCAAATTAGCTCATGTTTGCATCGGAGCCTTAAGATGGGCTTGTTTCCACACATCTTCACGCATGAGGAGACCACGGGAGTCATTATGGGGGCAAAATAGACGCCTTGCAGGGCAATTGTGTCACTCAGTGGAGGCTGTGCCGGTCGGGCTTGCGTGGCGAGTTCCTGCCAGGTGTTCACAAAGAGGAGCGGTGCTTCCTTCGCACCTGGTGACCTCTTCGCTTTTAAAGGGTTAGAGGTTAAAACCAAAGGGGCTGGGGATCAGGACTTGGTTTGAATTATGCTCATCACATTCTTATATACTGATGTAACTGCTGTGGAATTTCAGTGCTATTTACAAATAGTTTCTAACTTGACAAATGATTTAAATTATTTAGCAATTCCTACCTCGGTGTAGTCTCACAGCCATGCCAAACCACAATAATTATCCCTAATTTATTATATTTATATTATTTCACCATTAATCTTATTGAAGCCTTGACAAATGGACCATCTCATTTGCTAAAGATGTATTACCAAAATAGTCACTCATTCCTACTGAGATTCAATTTTTCTGGCCAAAATCATTATATGGGTATTAGTGTCATGGTGCCTCCTCACTGACAAATGATGCATCCCTAAATCAGCAAAGGATGCATTATTAATGAATAATAGTCTTTATTATATAGACATGGTTGCTTCTTTCAGTGGTAGGTTGCTCATTATTACTTCTGAATGGACTGGTTGATTGCTACACTGTGTAATGGTTTAAACAGGTTTGATGCACAGATGACTAGTGGCATTAGTTTCAATCATCCATCTTGATCATTAAAGCACTTTTTATTAAACAAAGGCTTCGCGATGACGCGGAAGCGGCTTCAGTGGAAAATAATTAGTCACTTACAGGAATGCATTCGGGGCAGGGCGCTGATTTTTACACCTGCATCACCTCAGACAGTCCGAGCGGTGCGAAGCTGCTGTGCCTGATGTCATAAATTCCTCGCACAGGCTTGCCCAACGCGCCCACTGACTGATGAGTTTGTAATCTGCGCTGGAGCAGGAGCACCACCTGCCACTCAGCTCCCATCAATCACAGCGATAGCCACAGGTCACAAGCTCAGTCCTCTGAGGGGGTAAACACAGTTTAAATAGGTCAGTGGGAGCAGAACAGTCATATTAAATGGTTGCTGCTATGTCAGATGTAGCTGTAGATAAATTATATGTTCAAAACATTGCTCAACAGTCTAACCCGGCAACTTTGTGGCTTTGGTGTCAGCTCAAAATCCTTAGAATTGATTTCCACTTTTTTGCCCATTGCAAGTTATTCGAGATAAATGTAAACTAAAGCAAAGCGACTGAATCAGAAAGTTAACAAAGCACTTATGGTGGGAAAAATGTGACGTTACCGGAGCAGATTCCCTGGTTTCAAAGCAGCAAACTTGACCAGAGTGAATGAATCATGACCTGCAATCTGAGGTTCAAATTTCACTCTCTGTGTGAAACTTGTTTGCAGAGGCGGTAGGCGCTGATTCACGAGCTCAGCTGTTTCTGAGCGTTTGATCATATCACATTATCTTCGCAGTTGGAGGTTGTAGATTTTTTTAAAAACCAATTTAAAGTCTGTTCGTGCCTTTGAAAGCAGCACTTGAGTAAACAGTTTGAATATTCTGCACTCAACGAGCTACGCTGGCCCATGGTCGCCTGAAACAAGTCCAAGTCACTAATGTTTGCCTTAAGAGCGACTTCTGGGTCTGCACCATCTACTTGAACTCAGTCATTCAGCCTTATTCTCCCTCATGACCTCTGCAAACAAGACCAGTCCAGACTGTTCTGGTCTGTGGTTCCCTGATGGTGGAACAAGTTCCTATTAGAGCAGCATCTCTCTATCTTCAAGAAGCTCTTGGAAACTCAAACTCTTCCAAGAGCACCTCCTCTCCTAGAAACCTAACATGTCTAACTACCATTTACTATGCACTCTGTTGCACTTTTGTTGCACTATTTGATCTCATTCACTTGTTCTACGGCCTTCAGCTTTACTGACGTCCCTCAATTGTGAGTCGTTTTGGGTAAAAGTGTCTGCCAAATGATTAAATGTAAATGTCTTTGCTTGTTCAGATGATATTACAGTGGATAAAACCACCAGCTCGATGTAAAATAATGTGTTTTACTGAGACAAGACGTGCCCTTCCACCTCTATGCCCCATCAAATAGACCCACGTGTCAGCCTTCTGAAAAGTGTATAGACCAGCACAAAGCAGTTGGATCGAGCTCCCCTCTTCTCCTGCCAGACCTCACGAGTCATACAGTATATTTGATTTCAAACTGAGGCGCTGCGCTCATGACGAGGCAGGGAATTACTCCGGAGGCAAATGTCAAGGAGTCCCTTTCACTGGTTTTTGATACTCCTGTCTCTCTGCCAGTCATGTGCACATTTTCCCTCATGTTTTTTGCTGCCAAGTCTTTCTTTACGTTGCCTTTGAGCTCTGCCTCCGCAGCAGCAGTAGCAGTAGTAATAGTGGAGCAGCCAGTGTCCGGAAGCAGAGTGTGAGTTGGGGCCAGAAGCTAGAGTCACATAAAAGTGTCTGAATTGGCCCCAATCTACTGACATGTTAATATTTATGCCGATACACACATGCACAAACACTAGCAATTCACAAATTTAAAAAAAGCACACACATACACTCTCTCCTGGCCCAGGTGATTTAATAGGACTTGACTTGCTGTTTAAATATTGACAAGAGCTGATGTGGCCTTGTTGAAGAGAGGAGCAAATTCAGACGAGGCACTTTGCTGCCAAGCCTGCACAACTGCCTGCTGCATCATCATCCCAACACACACACACACACACGCGCCAAATGCAAACACACACATCCACACAGGGGCAGGCAGCAGCTGAGACGCAGCAAGGCAGCTAGGGCAGAAGTGGGGAACGGAGCGGAAGAAGAGGAAGGCGAGCAGACGAGGGAAAAAAGCGGGACGCGGGATGAGCCAGTTCGTGGACCACGCCGCCGTGTCAGTCTGCGGGAGGATCCGAAACGTCCCCCTGCTGGAGCTGCTGGCGGTGAGTCTCGGTCCATACGTTCCCCCTCTCCGGTCCCTTCGTCCCTTCTAGCTCTCCATCCATGGAGGAGGTATCTGGGGCAGGAGGCAGGCTGTCTGGAGCTGGAAGTAGGTCTGACTGGGTGATAATCAGGCTAACATCCTGCCCTCCAGTCCGCCCAAATCCACAACCACCTACATCGCTCGTGCCCCAGACAGGAGACAGGAATTGCCCAAGGTTAGAGGTCCAGGGCAGGGAGGGGGGCAGGTTGGTTGAAGGGAAAGTTAAAATTCATTAGGGAGTAAGTGTAGTCTGTATTCAGTGTGTGCATGCAGTATTTACACTTCCCTTGTTGCATCGATCTTCGTTTATCTATAATATCATGGAATATGGACTGGAATTAGTTTTTATGTTGTGCTGAAACCAATAGTTGATCAATAATTCTGACAATTGATTGGTTAATCAGCAAAACTGACAAATTGACTGTGAGGATTTGCTGCTTTTCTAAACTGCAAATTGAATAAATCCTATTTTTTTAATGTCAGTGGCACAAAACAAGCAACACAAGACGTCACTTTGTGCATTTATCACTACTCTGTGGCAATTTTTTTAGGGTAAATAACCATTATTCCAGGCCCTGGTTTTGCTTTTTGTGAGGTTTGTCTGTGTTGCGTATTTCATGTATGCAATCTCACCATGTTCCATATGTAGGTCACTTGCTGACTACCCCTAATTACATGCGAGAATTGAGCTTGTTTCACGTTTGCGAATGAAATCAGAGGACCTGTCTGCCATCTGTACATATTTACCCCCAAGTGCTTGATGGATTGTGACATTTCACAGTTTATTAGTAGGCTGCCGTAACATGTATGTATGTGTGTTGGGGGGGGGGGCAGCTAGATCTAAAAATATCACCTGGCTTGTGGATTTTTTTGAGAGCTTTGTTTCTGTGGGTCCAGCAGAAGGGATTGAAGATCCTGAGTATTTCGACTGGTCGGATTGGCAAGAGAAAGATCTCTCTTCCGGAAAGAGTTGAACCAATTGATTATTTCAGGCAGGATTGTCTCTTTTTCATCTTTATCTTCCCCACGCTCCATCCTCTTTCGCTCTTCTCGTCTGAATTATTGAGGCTGAGGTGTTTTGTGGAAATCCAGGGGGTTCTTCAGCTCTGCCACCGCATGGACACAATTATGCAGACAAATGTCTCTGCCGAGCTCCGAGACTCCATATATCCTTTATCTAATTACATTAACAGGAGCTGGATAGTGACTAATGGTTCGTTGTGGAGGAGGAGAAGGAGGAGGAGGAGAAGGAGGAGTGAGGGGGAAGAAACACACAACGAGGAGCTGGAGAGGCCCGCGATGCATGATTGCATTTTTCCATCCTATTTCACTCTCTCACTCCTCCTCATGCCCAGATCGCTCCCTGTGCTCCGTTTAGAAACCCCTCCAACAACCCCCAAACCTCCACACACACACACACACACACACACACACTCACACACACACACACACACACACACACTCACACACTGACCCACTGAGCCTTTTTCCAGCCTGAAAGACTTCTACGCAGCAAAAATACATAACAGGATTTTCTCTTTTTCCTTTATTTCTTTTGAATGTTGAATGTTGGCATTATGGGGGATATTCTGCACTGTCCATCATTTTTCTGTGTTGGATACTGAGGCTACACTTAAAGCCCCAATCAAAAAAGAAAAAGCTCTGCTAGTGTGACAAGAGACTTTCCTGTTAACATTGCTTTCACTGTGAATTGAATGAAAGCTTTACGTCCACTGAGGCCACAAGTGAGCCTGGACTTTTTTTGTTCTTTTTGGCATGCAAACCACCTTTAGGGTCCAGGAGTACTTTTTCTTTATCGTCCTCAGCCGGCCAAGTCAGTGCTGCCAAAATAAAAGCCTCCTCAACCTGCCCATGGCCATCGTAAAAAAAAAAAAAAAAAAAAGTAGTAGCAGGCCAAAGCCACAGTCTCTCCTCATGTCTTAGCCATCCGCTGTCGTCATTGTAAAAGTAAGTAAAAGACCACACAGGTGGTTTTGCATGTGCTAGCCCATTAGCATGCAATCCCAAACACAGCATCATCTTTTTCATGATGTCCCTCATGGATTTCCATTCATTTTAATGTGATATAAACAAGTTTTACCATGCAGAAACAGAGCTGGGCATTCACACATCAGCCATAACATTATGACCACCTGCCTAATATTGTCTAGGTGCCCCTTTTGCCACCCAAACAGCACTGACCCTTCGAGGTCTTGACTCCTCTAGACCCCTGAAGGTGAGTTGTGGTACCAAGACACCAAGAAGTTGCGAGGTGAGGCCTCCATGGATCAGACTTGCTTGTCCAGCACATCCCACAGATGATCAATGTTATTCTCTTTGCCTGTCAGTGGTCATAATGTTATGGCTGATCGTTGTATTTGCATAGCACTTTTCAATACAAGTAACAAGTTGCTTCACATGAGTGGAATATAAAACAGACAAACAAATCAAAGTGAAATGTACATGAAATTAAAGCGACATCACAGAAACTGAGTCTGAGCTCAGAAGATAGATTTGAGCAGTTGATTGCATTTAGTTCTTGAAACAGACAAACTGCTGTCTCCTGACAGTCCCAAACCGCAATGCGTCACATATTACTGATACACAAATTAAAGCCGTGCGACAATACACCAGGCACCTGGCAGGGATGACGCAAAGCGATAATGATTCATAAGTGTTTAAATGTGGACTCTTTTACAGAGCATCTGTTGTCGGGGATTGTGAAAGGCTGAACAAGAAAGCGAGAGTGGACACATGTTTGGGTTTTTGCTTATGTTGCTGCACCACATTACATTGCACAAAAAGAAAGAGATGCACTCCTCCCAGCTGCAAAACACTACAACTAATTATGGATGGCGGCGAGACGCCTCGTGGAATCTTAAGCATCACCTTCGGAAAATGATTTTGCTTTCGCTATGTGAAGTTTAATTGGCGGTGGCATCCAGAGCTGTGTTGGCTTTTAATCAGCAACTCGCAAATGGTATAGTTTCCACTGTCTTCTTCTGTGGTCAGTGAATAAAGCAGGTGTCAGTAGTTTCCTGTTTTTTCTCTGTGCACTAGGCTTACAGCAGCTCAGCAGTCTGCTGGCTCATATTACTTTATGCTAATATCCCCCAGCTGCAACCTGCACCACCCTCCTGCCTCCCTGCCTTGCTTTCTCTGTCTCTCTCTGACACACACACACACACACACACACCCCGAAAGCACACTCACACAAGCCCCCGGGACAGTCACGGGAGGGCCGTGAAAAGGAAGCCGAGATGATTAATTAACTCTGCCCTCATTTTGATACCGCCTTATTGGCTTCCAACAGCCGAAATTCAGCTTCAGAGCTTTGCATAGATTATCCTCCCACCACCACCACCGCCGCCACCGCCACCGCCGCCACCGCCGCCACAACAACTGCTACCACCCAAAACAGGCACACAAACACACTTCTGAAATATTGAGGTCATGTTGTTACTCATGCTATGGTGAATGTGCAACCTTGGTTTCTGGGCAGGTTGTTGTTGCTCAGCAGTGTCACATTTGTTGAATCCTGGTTTGGCACTAATGAGAAAGAAGCTGCTCTCAAAGGAAACTGGTTACACACACCACTGACAGACAGAGACACATATAATGACTAAGAATGGCTGTAATTACTTTCATTGTTGAGGTGGATCTGGATTTAATGACGTGCAGATGAGCGACCTGGTTTGCGTGTCTCAGTACGCGTCACTTTCCAACACTTACACACAAACCTACGGCAAATCTGTCAAAAGGCGGCTGTCTCTCAGATGAGTTTGGACACGTTTATATGACGAAGTGATAATCTGACCTTTTCTAGAAAATCAGATGATGCCTAATTTGTTTAGCGGAGGAGCTTTGGTGAGGTGAGTGAAATCCTCCTCATCCTGCCTCAAGATTTTACTCTAAAAAAAAAAAAAAAAAAATTTATTCCTCAACTTTTTTTCCATTTGTTCTACACAGGAAAAGTCAATAATTTGAATCTAAAGTACAATTTTGCCACATTTTTATGATTAAAACTTGTGAAGAATCTTAGTGGAAATTCACTATAATTATTATTAATTCTTACATAGCACACATTTTAAGATACAGTACAATCCCAAAAATCACGTGTGCCTGCTTATCTCTAGCAAATGTGGACTCAAACAAACTGCCACTGCTTGTTCATGTGAAAGCAAATATGTATGTTTAACAGGCCGGCCTCATGTGGTCATCTCAGACGTGTGCAGTTGTGTTTGCATTGTCATTAATGTGTGTGTGTGTGTGTGTGTGTGGCTTTGAACACAGGTGCTCCAGCTGGTTGTGTCCCCGCAGTGGCCCGGCCCTGACCGGCCGTCCTCTGTGCCCCCTGTGCTCTTCTATTGACGTCTCTGAGTACAGACAGCTCCACAGCTTTAAAGAGACAGACAATACAGCAGCGCTCCTGTATATTGTCTATACACTGGGGAAAAGCCTGCAGCACAGGCGTCTTTCTCCTGTTTGCTATCTGTGTGTTGTTCCAGATTGTGCACGCATCAGGAGCCACTGTGTGCGTACTTCATCATCTTCTCCCTCCCAAACAAAAGATCACCTGCCTGGCTGTGTGGTGTGTCACAGGGTGAGAGCCCTGAGGGAAAGGCTGTGGCCTCATGTGGAAGTCTGTAACTACTGTGTCATGTTGGGCTCCTATTATCTTTTCCAGAATGCACTATTTGAGCAATTTTACCCACTTGATGCGAGTTGTGGCAGATTAGCCCATTTCCACGAGCGTTTGAACTTGTGTTTAGCACGTCTGCAGTATGTTTTGTAGGGCGTTGTCCTGTCCTGATAACAGGAGCCTTTCTTGTCTGCGTTGCTCATCGTGAGAAAATGGTTATAATTCTGTCTGACATGTTTTAAAGAAAATGGCTAGTGGTTATTTTCATAGCACGAGCCATGTTGCTCCACAATATCCTGCACTGGAACCCGCTCGTATGCAAACACAGCAACTAGAGCGGATGCAGCAAAAGCGGAGAGGTCTGCCTTGCCTCAAACAGCTGCAGTGCGTCGCATTATAATAAGGTGTTGTTTGCAGGCAACCTGATTTCGTCTGACGTGGCTAATGCTCTCTGTCAGAAGCATTTGCGGCTGATGCTAGCCTTGTCTCCGTCCTGCGAAAAGTCAGCAAGAAGGGAAGGGAGAGCTGAGCGACGCCCAGCTCGCCACATCTGCCTGCTGGCTCCACTCTAACCTCCTCGCCTCGCAGTCAGGAGGCAGTGACCTTCATGCCACTCCCAGGATTTGAGGAGTCTGAAGCTGTCAGGGCCGATAGGTAGCCTGTGATGATATCTTCTCCTGCTGGTAATACAATATATACCACAGGGTTATGTCGTCACAGCGCAGGTTATAAATCTAACCTGCTTCAATTTGCAATCCCACATGGCATTCAATTGTGTTATCGCAGGGCTTTAAACACAGCCACTGCCGTCACATTATCTCAAATGCCAAGTATCAATATGGGATGCAAAGCAGAGCCATTACTATGATTAGAAGGAAATTCATGCAGGAGCTGTTTGATGGTGCATCATTAGAAATAGCCAGTGGCTGGAAGATTGGACTTTTCTGAGAATCCCATTATACGCTGCAAGAAGGATCCTTTTTTTTTTTTTTACCTTCGACAAAATTTCCTCAGATCTATCCAGCTATCTATATGAATTAACATATATATTATGACATATATTAAACTTTGTACATAAGTTCATTAACATATATTTAAATTCTATATACTTATGGATTGTAGCCTGTTGGTGATCAGGTATTGGAACCCTTACCCAGCATGCTCTGAGGCAATGTGTTTAGGGACATTGGTAAATTGTGCTCTAAATGTTATCTGTGCATGGTGACTAGTCTTCCCTATATCCCTGCAGCATCTCTAGTATCTTATAGTCCCCTGAGAGAAAAAGCACGTTACACTGTGACTGAAGTGACTTGTGCAGTTAATGACCCCCCTAATAAACTGCACACTTAGTGGCCATGCAGATTAAGGGGCAGAGGGATTTACACAAACCAGAAATGATATCTCAGCCTCAATTCTTCCCACAGTAATTGAATATATATTCCTATTCCATGAATTTAAAACATGTCTGGCTTCCCATTCTAGATAAATGGTCTCAGACTTTTGTTATCCTCTATATATATCAACATATATTGTCAGCAATTGGGATTTGGGAGCATGTATATAGCATATGTCTATAACATAGACATAAGCATATGTATTTGTATGGACTAGATATGTATTTCAATAACTAATATGTTTCATATATAATTTATATACATGTATATACATTTTTATTGTATATGAACATGTATTTCACATAAGGAAATCCAACATTTTCATCTGGGTATCTTGAGTGAAGTGAAACTTAAGCCCTCTTGCTTGTTTGTGGGACTGAATGTACATTTTTTACAGCACTTTTCCAACCTTTAATATCACTCATTGATTCTTGAGATGAGGTAATTGGGATGCGAGGCCCTTCGTCATTAAAAGACAGGCTATTCGAAAGATCCATGAAAAGAATCAATATCATCTGCATGTAGTAACATTTGTCTGTGCGAGTTGTCCGGCCAGCCGGAGCCATTCACATTATTGAGTCTCAGTCACTCTGCAGGGATAATATGATCTGTATGCCTTTCATGAGTCCATAACTCAACTTTATGGTGATGCGTTTGTGGCGCTCAATGATTTTCCGGGATCCTCTCTCTGCAGCCAGACATCAGAGTGGTGATTGGGGTTTTATGAGGCGGACTGAGCCTCAGGTGAGAAGGATTGAATGAAGGATGCTTTGCAGAGGACCGTTTGACCCTAAGGGCTGATTGTCTGCGGTGTCAGTGGTCAGTGCCTTTGTGTGTGGTCACGGTGGTCACTGAGGGGCTATTGAGCCGGGAGCCGTCATCCATCTGGCACAACAGCTGGAGGAGTCAATAGATTTCCACACATGAAATTATGCAGAGCAAACAAAATTCCTGCAATTATTTCATTATATTTGTTTATTTGTCACTTTGCAGGAAATAGCTCAACAAAGCAGCCTTTATTTCTAGCTTATGTGCTCTTTGTTTTTGTGTTGTATTGTTTTATATTGCATATGTACTCTTTGTATTTGAAATGCACTATATCCCTTCCTTTCCAGCTCATTCCCATACAAACAAGCGTTGTTTTGGAGGAATTTCCAGGTTGGATTTTCTGTCTTTCCCGCCCTTCCTCTGTCTCCCGCCTGCCTCAGCCGGAGCATTGAGTCGAACCAGCTGAATTAGTGCATTATCAAGCCTTTCTCCCCTGTCCCACCTCCCCTCCCCTGGCTCGACTCCAGCACACCGGGAACCTGGAAAGCATCTGAACGCTCTCAGGATACATTTCACTGTAAATGGACCTCTTATGTGCAGCGAGTACTCAGAGAGGATGCTGAAATGAGGTGATGGTGAAAGCTCCTCATTTTCTGATCAGGCTCAGATGGATCTAGTACCTTTCAGGCCTCAGTGCTCTGACAGGCATCAACCGCAGACACAACAACAGATATACTCATTACTTTCTTGCTCTGATCATTACTCATGTCTGCACAGCAAACATGAGCACTTTATCCAATTGTTTTTAAAATCTCTGCAAAAGACAAATTGTAAAAGCGCGCTAGCTGTTGCTCAGCCTAATTGTCACACTAGATGTTTTCCTAACCAGTGTTTGGTCTGTAGTTTCAAGTCTTCATCAATTCAAAAAACATTTATAATTTCCTCCTATAAAATGCAAAACAACTCAAATGTAGGTTAACTGAAATTCTATGTTCTTTCCATATGTTTTTTTTTATTTCTACAAGAGGCGGTCAATGGAGCGCTCATATTTATTCTCATACCAGTTCACCTCCATTAATAATACAACCAGCATGGTCAGCCCAACTTCTGACCTACAAGGGGAACAATGCAGAACGTTCTAGCATGTCCTGTACAATGCATCGGCAAACAGCTCATGCTGAAGGCAATGCTTTCAGGGACAGAGGGCATCTGATGGGTGAGCTATTGTAAGCCCCTAGAATGGAGCCGCTGCCTCACTTCAATCAGCCTTTTTGAGGCCTCTGGTTGAGAAATGGCTTCCAGAGGGTTCAGAGAATGCCGGCGCATTGGCTAAAAGGGGGGCTGCCCCAGATAAAGAGGGTTAGCTGAATAAACAAATAATAATGATAGAACAGTGTTGTTATTGTAAGAGCAAATAGCTGGGCTAAGCAAAGGAAATTCAGGTCCTTGCCCTGCAACATTTTCCCACAGTAGCGGAACTATCACATTCTGATCCGAATATATCTCAAAGAGTTCAAGTGTTGAAACGTTTCAGGATATGAAGCAAATAAATAATATCTGAATTCAGGTTCCTGTTTGGAAGGTCAGTTATGATAGTGATGGATTTCATTTATTTATCAGATAGACCTTTGACTTTTTGGTGGTTGGGTGGGTGGGTGGGGGGGGGGGTTCAAAAGTCCTTTAGCACAGAGAGAGCCAATGTGTTTAAATCCCAGGACAAGAGAGTATTCAAGTCCACTGATGTCACCCCGTCTGAGAAGCTTAATGAGAAACAGAGCTGATGTCAGATTCTTCCCCAGCTCCCATCTGGAAGAAATAAAACAAATAATGCTGCTAAAAATAAGTCCACTTGAGATGATAACGAGGATTTAGTGCCATTAACTGTGTAAATACAGTGTGTGGTTGGCCCCAGATTCATATTGGAATTCCTCCCCAACCTGGATGAGCCCTGACTGTAAAAAGGCCCCCCCTGAAATTGGCTGCGGTAATGCCTTTCAAAAGCTGATGATGGTGGATTTAAATATTTTATGCTGCTGAATTATCGGACTCGCAGTCCTCTTTCAGATCACTTGACAGAGTGTGGTGAGCTGCTGCACTGAGAGGTCTTTGTTCACATTAACCTATGAAATCGATGCAGGCACAGTCGCGTGTAGATGATCTCTTCAAGCCTGAATCACTGCCCCTGACATGGAAACCGAAACATAAGAGCAAGAAAACTTTCTGTAAGCACCTCTCCCATGCAGATTGCAAAGTTAGCTTGCAAGGAATATGATTCCCTCTTTCCAGTTTTGCATCTGAACTCGTGTTTAATGTAGTTTCTTGAATGCTGATTTGTCAAAAATGTAACAAAAGCTGCACTGGGCAACTTTTGGCAGCACAGTAAAAGCCCTTTTCCACTGGTCAAAAACCCTGCTTAGACCTGCTAACATTGGGCTTTTGTCTGCAATGGAAAAAACGGGTCAAATGACTCAGCAGAGGCAGGTATTTCGGCATCGGCATTGATGTAAACATACTCAGTTCAACCTGCTAATTTTCCTGCCCTGACATCTTTAAGAGTGTAGACACAGACCTGTCCTCAGTCCGAACAGAAAGCTAAAATTTTCCGGCAGTGAACAAGGGGTCAATTGGCTTTTATTAGCAGGTTCACCCATGTTTGAAAGAACTGCTAATTTTGGTGGGAAAAGGGTTGGAATTGCTGCGGTGTAAATGGCACATTTGTTCTGTTTACAGGCCTGTAGAGCAGGGGCAGCGACAAAATTGTGCTAAACCATTTGGTTCAGTTGCACCTTTAAAACTGCACTTATGTTGTCAACGGCTCAAATGACTGTGTAATGTGAAAGGAGGATAAAGTGGGGGAAGCTCCACAGATGTATCACTCTACTCTGCAGCTAAAGAGTGCATTTTATCTTCTTTCAGCATTGGTTTGGTAAGGAGACGCTCATCAAGGAACTGTGGGATAGAGGCAGAAATGAATTAATTAGTTCATTTAAACCAAACGTATGAGGGTAATGAAGATATGTCTTTGTTACAGTGCCTTTGATCGTCAAACGTTTACTGTGTCTTCTCTGTTAGAAGTAGGTGAACATGCATCTAACATGTATTATTTAACAAGGCAGGTTCACCGAGGACATTCTTATTTACAGCAATGGCTTGGGGCTGGGGGTTACCTAGATTTACACCACCCACACCAGGACAACTGCGGTCTACATTGGCTGACTTGTGTTGGTCAGGGGCACATATCTGTTGAGGGAAATGTGTGCATTACTCATCCACCCCCCCCATGCACATTTTTTTGTAGCTAGCTGTCAAATGCAAACAGGCAACCTTTTGGCCACAAGTCTGTTTTGTTAACCTGGAGGCTGCTGCCACCCCCACAGTCTCTGCAAAGATGCGCCGAGCAAAAACACGGTGATCATCCCCACAGAAATAATTCATGACCACAGGAATAAGTCCTGCAGTAGAGGTCAAAAGTCACCACAACCCATCTCTTTTCGCATTTCTCATTATTATACCCCCCCCCCCCTTCAAAAAAAGAAATCACCCCACTGTATCTCGATCCGCTCTCCATCACTGTCAGGTTAGATAGGAAACGTGGATCTGATAAGCTTGAGTGACACAGGTGGGCTTGGGGTTGACAGGAGCGCAAACAAAACAGCGTCCTCTTGTCACATTAACATTTTGTCGGTTATGCTTCCTTGCATGCCTGCAGGGGCAATCTCCGTTCCCTATGCTGAGGCAGAAAGACAGACAGAAGAGAATATCAGAAGCTGACACTGATGCTCTCTCGAGCAGGAATGCAGCGCTTTGCCCGCTCACTTGCCTCGACATCTGCCCGGCACCTGGGTCGGTCGACTCAGCGCACAGAAAGGCCCCCATCAATAAATCAGCTGCTGGATTAAACAGAGAAGAAGCTGTGATAAAGCTCAGGCCTGAAGCTAATGCACGTGAAATGTCCGAGGATCTGACAAAGTGTCTTAGGCAAGAAATATCTCTGTAAAAACACATGCTTGGAGGTCATGAGATTGCTGCTGAAGAGACTTTTGTTGTGTTTGTGGTTTCTGATTTGTTACCTGGGATGTTATATCAGCTGAACTTTAGCAGGGGAGGTCATGCCTCTTTAAATTTTTTGTTGTTTTTACTTTAAATTTGACTCAGTCTCATCAGTTAGGGTCATAAAACAAGCTGGCTGTGGGTCGTCTCAGGTATCTTTTAATGTGTTTTGGTAAGAACATAAATTTCTGCTCCATTCTGGGCACGTAGAAAGCACCATTGACAAGTCAAAGCTACTAAAGCATAGTGCAAAGTTAGCAGAGCCAACATGATGACACAAAGAAGTGTAATGAGAAGTTAAAGTGTAATGAGGAAAGGTGAGAAATGCTGGATGGCCGAGCTGTAAAGTGCAGAACATGCTGAATAGATCCTCTTGAGGGCTTTAGCTCAATCCGTAATGAGCCTAATTTCCCGTGAAGGAACACTGCTGGAGTCACTGCTACTTGATCAACCCTCTCGCCATTCACGCAAACGCTCGCGCTCCGTCGTGGCTCGGTTAGGTGTGGCGCCTGTCTGTCAAAGCCTGCATAAACAGAAGCCCAACTTCCCCTTGTGAACCAGCTAACATCTGTTTAGCATCAGCTCCCTCTGCTCTGATCTGCCTGTCACTTTTCCAAAGAGTTTCCCTCACTCTCTCCTGCTCTTTGTCTCTTTTCAAAGTGCTTTGGATTACATCACTGGCCACTGACACTTTGTCACAGATATTGCTGATGTGTTAAGCATGATTAAAAATAGTATGGACACGGTCCTTGTTGGTGGCCAAAAGGAGATGTTGGGCAGTGATGCTGGATGGGAAAACCAAGATCTGGAAGTTGGGAAGGAGTCTTAGAAACGGGTGTAACAATTCATCGGCCTAAAATTTGATCTAAAATTGATTTGCAAGGTAAATAATCCATTTTATCAATGCTAAGAAAAACTTTATATGGATGTATTTTTTGGCACTTTTAATAGGAAAGAAATGTTGTCATTACTCTGATTCACTCTCCCTATGTGTGTATCATGAAAACATATCTTTACAACCCAACTTAGAAATGATGACATTTCTTTCCTGGGCGTCGTTGACAGCTCTGCGAACATAGAAGGCTAATCTGACTTTTCTTCAGCAGCCGTTGGGACAGCTGACATTTGTTTTGGACAGTGAGAAGCCCACAGCAGTTGATGCTCCCTGTGGATCCTGCACAAAACCAGAAAATGCATGTCAGTTCAGCGTGCTCTCTCATTATTTGGGAGTAAAAGTCGTTAATTTTGAGCATTTTGTCTCTGAATATCCATGCCGCTCCATAGAAATGAATTAGCTCAAATTGTGAAAATGACAAAAAGGACAGATGACCAAAATGTCACTTAATTTAGCCTTTTCTGTTTCCTGCCTCTGGACGTCCTCAGTGGTGGCTCTAGAAAAATGCTCTTTCTCATTATTAGGAGAAAAAGTTCTTTACTTTGTAATCGCATTTCTTTTTTTGTCTTGTCTCTGGGCATCCTGTTGTGGTTTTATAGAAATTATTTGACGTTCCTTTTCATTATCATGGGACATTTGAATGTTGGTGCCCAGGGGAACAGTGAGTTTTTGCTGCATTTCGTCTTCTGTTTCTCTCTCACTGTAGCGATACTAAGGGCAATAAAATAGTGGATGTGTTGGTTGGTTGATTTCACCTCAGATAGTCATAGTCCTGCTTCTGCAAACATTTATGGACATGGCAGAATTATTAATTTGACTTGATTTGAAAGAAATAAGGAAGACATTTTCACTTGTGTCACAGCCAGGCCTTTCTTTACTGAAGACTACATTGCATCCACTAGATATTCCTTTATTTAGGAAGCAGTCAACATCAGAAAAGTTGAATTTTCCTTGTTAGCTGCAGCTTATACAGAGGAAGTTTTTGGCACTTGCCGGGGAGCCGTGAACGCAACTGGCTCGAGTGCAGTCCTCCCGGTGGTGCTTTGGTTAAGATCTGTGGGAATTCAATATCACAAAAGTCCACTAGAACTGAACAGCAGCATGTGTGTGATTGATGTAATTGTAGTAACAAATGTAAGGAAATTCTCTAAACTGCTACTTATAATGTAACATAAGGTGTAATATTGTCACCTGCTACTACTGTGATCTCGTTTATCCTCTTTGTTTTTTTACTGTCTGTCTTCACCAGCTGACATTTTCTTTTTTTTGTAGTCTTCCCTCTCCCTTTTTCTTTTGTCTCTCTAACCTCTCTGATCATTTCTGCCTCTCACTGCCGCCCTGTCTCTCTGACAGTGGCCCCTCTATTTTCCCCTCTGCTCCTCTGGGTTGCCAGGTCCAGGTTTCCTTTTCATTTCTGTCATCGCCAGCCCCCCTCCCTCTCCAAGTACACCTGGCTGAATATTGGCCCCTAGATGATAATAAAACCCCGCAACCTCCAGGCTTGTTAAACCAGGGCACAGGCGCACTGCAGTCTTCTACCCCCTGTGCGCTAACTGTTTCCTAGATTCCCATCCTGTCTGGAAACACTGATACCAGCATGGACACAGTGTCTATTTGTTATTTCTAAAAGCTGCATTCCTCAACCGCTCCTCCCTGATGTGTGTTTTTGGGGATTTAGAACTGAGGCTGGGAGCAAAAGTGGCAGGAAAATGGATGGAAAATAGAAAAATATTTGTGTGCATGAGAAACAATACGAACATTTTCTCACAAAGCCGTGGTCCTGAAATCCAATCTGCCCTTAGTTCTGAGTCAAACAAGCCTTTGAAGCTGTGACAGTTTGGGACTGAGTCTGCGTATTTCAATGGGGTTTTGCATAGATGCAAAACTTCCACATATGAGCACATGGTATGTTGCCGTATTGCGAACCCTGAGTATGTTGCATCTGTGTCTGGCATCTGTCCCTCTGTTATGACCTAGACTCACTACCCATGGTCACCTGAAATTAAAGTCACTGCAAGACACAACATTTGTCTTCAGGGACACTTCTGGGTCATTCAGCCCTGTGCTCCCTCTCCACCACTACGTTTTCTTAAGGAATGTCATCTGGCAGCGGCATCTCTACAAACATTTTAAAATCAGACTGTCTCGATGGTGCTGACCTTCGAGGAAATGCTAAATTTCATCTTTGTTGCAGCGTCCAATTTTCTCTTTGTGTCACGCTTGATAACCAAATGTAGAAATAGTCCATGCACAACCCCAATGATGTGAAAAGTGCATACTAAATATATTTTCTAGACACTTTATCTGACTTCTCTTTATATATTTTGGGCTATGTAATCAGGCCAAATTTATAGATAAGATAACAAACATGAGCAAGTATGATAAATGACTATATACGTCCTTTGACTGTGTAATTCTGGGCTGCCTTTATTTTGAAATCTAATCTTTTTTGCACTGCTTTTGTTAAAAAGGAACATGACTTGTCTTGATTCAATGATTCAGTGCAAACACACAAACTGAAACATGCACACGCTCGCACAGGTCTGGTCCACACAGGTAGCTCTGTGGAAGTGATCAAATAGCGATGTCAGATCCGATGTATTTCATTCCTTGGCTCGTTTTTCAGCTCTCCCCTGTGAGATTTGCGCCATGAACAGCTTTGCCACTGTTCCCAAAAGGCATGAATGGACCTCTCTGTCAAACCCAAAGAGCAGAGGAGGAGCCCAAACAGACGGGTGGCTATTTGAGCGTTGGACGTATCTTAATGTTTGGAAAGATAATCTGCGGGGATTTGGATTCCTGACGGTGGCGAGGTGTTGATGTTTGGGCTGGTCAGAGCCGTAGGTGCTACTGGAGGAAGAACATCAGATAACCCAAACTGCTGAAACTCACCCTAGATGATGAACAGGCTCCCTTTTGTATCTCAAGTAATCCATATTCCCTGACACTACTCCGTTTGGGGCAGGTAGGCAGATGAAGAATATCCTGCTCACTGGAGGCATTTGTTGCGTGAATGTCCTCAGCTCAATGAGGCTACTGTGTGAGACTCCACAACTTTACAGTCATTGAGGCTTTTGGTACAATTAGCCAGTATAGTGCTCAGCTCAGTCTCAGCATCATTTGTTGAAGGTTTGTTAGCTGTGAGTTGGTAAAAGCTTGATTTAATTGTTAAATAAATATAAAAATTAATATTCAAGACAGATAAATTAAGAGATAAAAGATGTTGCAGATGATGATAATACTTCACACACGAGAGATGCATAGGAAACAATGCAAGAGACATAGCGTTTGTAAGTTGCTGCTGCTTCACATTAAAAGCATTACATCGGTGATGCGTTTGCTTTGAAGTAGCTTCAGCAGACGCAAAGTAATTGACACCTGGGTTTATGCATCAGTGACAGACACCAGTGGATCAGTTGTGTTGCCAAACCAACCAGGACTGCTTAAGGATAAGGAGCGTGGGAAAACAAGATTGTGGTGATTTTGCTTCATGGCCTCTACTATGTCAACCTCCTCACCCTCATTTTCTTTGTTATTGTCTTGCCCATGAGCAGACTACTTCCTGCATTGACGAGATAGAGCAAAAACAGTGAGGCAATACACATTGTGACAGCTTCACTGCTCGACAGGTGATGTCTGAAGCCACAGAGAGTAAAGGGTCATGAACTTCTGTCTTCTCAAGAATCAACAATTTCCTTTATGAATTCATCAAATCATTGGGGATACAGGAAACGGTCGTCCTGTTCTACACGTCTGCGGCGTGATAAAAACACCCCAGATCAAGCTGCACAGATCTTAGTAGCTTTTTTCCCCCACATGAAAAATCGCACATATCAACTTGTAGTTTGCTTTGATAAAAGGAGCTGTCAGGGTCTGAGGATATGAGATCCCGATGGCCGGGCTGATATTATGACACCAGGTCATTGGGGATGTGAGTAACGATCTCTGAATGAAGGATCATCAGCGCACAGCCTCAAAAGACACTGATAAGACTAATGAATTTAACCAAGGCTGACTGACAGGCACAGAGCTGATATAAGCAGAGGCAGGTTTCTAGAAATCTGCACACAGATACAATTAGTCCCACTGATTAGTTTGTTACCTCACAACGATAGGATCACAGTCACTATGGATTATATGGCATATGAGTTTCATTGAGGCTGATTAAATTGGCTGTGTTCACATGTTTGCTCATGATGTTCATAAAGTTAGAGTGCTGGATGGCAGGAGTGTTTGGCAGAAAACCCAGGCGTATCTGTGGCAGGAGGCCAAGACTAACACCCATATCAGCTGTGGTATCTCCCACACCTTGAAAAGTCACTGTCATAATTTGTTCTCAAGCGTGCCATAAAAAAATAGACCCTGAAAGAAAGCTTACATTCTGTTGGCATAACCTTTGGCTTGCAGTCGTCCATGTGGGAGCTCGACTTTCCGTGAAACCCGCAGCTGAAGGTTTCAAGTTGATTTTATAGTCCCAGAGGCCGTGCTGGCATGTCATCAGTCTGCGAGAAATTCATGGCAAGCGGAGATAGGCTGGTGGTGCTGGGATAGAGAGGGTAGAGGTTGCGACCTTGTCTTTGGCAGGGTCGTACTCCCGGAGCGCCCTGCGGGAGCTGCAGGCCGCTGCAAGGTGTCTTATCTGTAGCGCCAGCCAGAGCCTCTGATCTGCAGACACATCAAGGTGGTGGAGGGAGCTCATCGCGGCAAGGACTTCAAAGAATGCACGCTGACCTCGGCGGCAACAAGGTCACAGTTTTATCTAGCTTCACGTTTATTTAGCTTTTCCATTCAGCTCCAAAAGGGCCTATATAAAAACCAGACGCTTTTCTAGGACGTGATTCCATCCCTCCTAATCTCCAAGAATGTGTGAAAGAGCGGAGCGTGCCAGTGAAGGTCATATGGATGAAAAATGCATCTTATATTTTATTACTGAAAGTCTGGACCATTAATCTCAAACAGATTGCACGAGATTTGTGTTTCAGTCAGTCTGTTTGACTGCATGTTTATGTTGCTAGAAATGTGTTGTTTTTTTGCACTTCGTATTCCCCCTCCTTGCTCCTCATTGGTAAAACAGTGGGGGGTTGCACGATGCTCCACTTTTAAAAATTTTGAAAGGCGCACGAGCAGTTGGAGAGGACTGGATGTGGGACTCGGGCTGTGCACGAGGCGGGGAAGGCTCTTCCCTCAGCAGTGCCTCCTCCTCACACACAAGTAAACACAGCCGGATAAACATGACAGAGAACCCGCGGTCGTAGGGCAGCAAGATCAGCAAACACATTACCTGCCAGGTTAACCCTATTTTACCCCCTGGTCAGATCATAACAGTAAAAATCAATATTGTGTCTCATAGTGTCTTTGAATGAAATAACCAGATTTAATCTAACACCTAAAAATAGATGACATTCAATTTCAGGAGCCAAAAGTGCATTTAATCCCACAAAATTTCTTCTCTGCAATCACATCCGCAGGGTATTGTCGGCCATATTTGACATGAATTGTGCACATTTAAAGACGCAGGACACTGGGAATCCATTCATATAAAAATAACATCAGCAGTGAATCAAAAACCACCTAATTCACCTTCATCCACCACAGTCTCCTAAAGCTCTGCTCTTTAAGTGCATGTCAAGGAAAGTATATTAGCATTTGTTTATGATTTAGTAAACTTTGGAGGTGATTACGCGCTGCTTATGAGCTTAAGGCTCTTAGGACATTTTAACCTCTGGAAGGAATTGAAGTTGCAAGAGTACTGTTCCTGAGAAATATGCCTACAATAAAGCTCTGGGTCAGTAAATTCATTTTGCCCCCCCACCCCTTCCCTCCAGTCTACACGTGAGTACCTGGGCCTCGTGGGAACGGTGCAGCTTTCACTCACGCCGTAAAACCGTCAGAAATAATGCCTGGCTGAAGATATAACACGCTGCGTTTCATACATGAGTCACGCTTTAAATCTCTGCTTTAAATACCCCCCCACCATTTCACATGACAACAAGCATGCTGCATTCTCTGCATTCCTTCATGTGTGCTGGGGATTATTTCAGTGCCCTGTCATTAGAGGGGTCTATACACGATGACAACACAGACTTAGACAGCTTTACTTCACGTCTGATGTGGCCTGTAAATATTTCCCCTGACACGTTGGAAGAAGAAGGTTCCCCTTTGTGCAGCAGCCATAATCATTATGGGATCGTGTTGCTAATAGTCTTTCAGAGACAGACTTACTTCACAGTTTGTTTTTTTTGTGTTTTTTTTTCTTTTCAGCAACAGAAAAAGTCACACATTCAATTTGATCAGATGATAGTTGGTTTCTTGCATATTTTGCTTTTATTATAACTGAATTTTGTCATCTGTAATGCACGAAAGCATATTTCACACCGACCAGACTCGACCCATCCATCCACCCGGTTAGGATGGATTTAAAAGCAGTGTGATAATTTTCCTGGTTTTGGTTTTTGCTTGATTGATTCACTGCTGATGGAACCAGCAGTAAATTTAACTTAAGTGCTAATGGCCTTTCAGCCTGGGTGTGAGTGGTCCTCTGGCACTTTGAGATGAACAGATGGCTTTTGGGGCACTGCAGCTAGATGCTATAATTGGCTGCTTCACAAACATGAAAGATTTGTCACACTGGTTAAGTCAAAATTAATGATTGACAATGATGAGTGACGAGTTGCTGAATAGATTCAGGGTTGATATTTTTGTGGAGAATCTGCAGAAACTGGAAGATGCAGCACCCTGCTGTTAGGCATCGATCTGTTGCTGTGCTCTGGCGTCAGCCCTATTTGCCTAATGGTCACCCAGAGTGCCCTTGACTGGCGACTCTGCAGGACGCCTGGGCCTTTGCCACATTCTGCTGGCATCGGGGCAAACTGGTGGTGATGGGAGTCTTTGAGTGAGAGTCTCAGATGTGAGATGAAGTACCATAATTGCTCCAGTAGCAGCAGCAGGAGAGCTGCACTCCAGCAGGAGTGATGAGACAAAACAACTGCACGTACTGTATTTAGACCAGCAGCTTGTACTTCTGAACATCTGGGCTGTCACGAGTTTCAAGGCCACAGGTTAAAAAAACCCATGCAGTGATAGCAGAAGTACTTTAAGCCTGGTCAGGCCCCAAAGGCGGGTCACAGGGAGGTCAGAATCAGCTCTAACCAGCAGGGGCGGGTCTGGAAATTTTGGTCTGGTGCACAGACTCAGAAAAGGTTGGCATATTTAAATAACGTGTAAAAAAAAAAAAAAAAAATCAAACAGTAAAATTACAGCCCTATATGATGTGAACTGATACCCATACCTTTAAATATTACACACTACTTATTCCAGAAGTTTCCTTCGTCTTTTCTTGCACCATTAAATTAATCTAAATAGATTCAGTTTCACCCAATAGTTTCACCACCTTATTTATTATAATTTTACATCCAACCACAAGAATCATAGGGATGAATGCTCATTCCCATAAAGTAAAATATAAATAAATCATTTGTCTGACATGAAAGCACCGTGTTAGTTTACTTGCACATAATCAATACTGTCAAGTCCAACAACCTGTCTGGCAATTTATTAAAAGTTCAGTGTCTGTGAAATATTTTAATCTTACAAGCTTGAAATATTAAATGATCGTGAATACCCAAGACTGGAGAAGATTATTGAGGCTGTTGTTGTTTTTTTTTTGTTGCATCATATGGGATGCAGATTCACAGTGTGGTTCCAGAGAAATGTGCTATGTCCTGTTGTTACAATAATCTCATTTGCATATAGCGCAGAGGGGATTCTCAAAATAATAAAAAAAAAAAAGGTCCAAAAATGACAGACGCAGTTTGTTTTTCAAATTCCTGTGGTTTCTGTTTGAACAGCATTGGTTTGAGTCTCACAGAAGGGCTTTATTTTTGCCAGTGATTAATTAGAGAAGTGAGATAACAACGCTCCAAGGGTTTGGGGAGGGGGTGATATCATAAAACTGGATAAGGGAGCAAATCCACAAACGGAAGCTAACTAAATGGCTCTACTACTTTTTTTCTCTTCAACTGAAATCCCTGGCCCAGTGACCTCTTCATGGGAATCCCCATTATTTAATCACACTGCGAGCACATGACCGGAGTGTCTAGAAATCAATGGAGAGCATCTGTCCCACTGAGATAACCGTTTACCCAGGAGATGCGTCATGAGCTGTCAAGCTAACCTCTAATTAATTAGTCCTAAAGCCAGACCACATTGATCTGACAGCATCTAGTCACAACTGGCTGTGTGTTATGTACTGTAGGTAGGCCCCGAATGTCTGAAAACCAGATGGTTGAAGTATGGTGCCTCTATGGCCTGTTTCTTACAGTTGCCCCCCACCCTCTCCTCCCATCCCCATCCTTCTGCTTTATGTAGTCGGACCACTAAGAGGCAAATCATTAGGCCGAAGCCAAGAAATCCTGACATCTGGTTTTTCCATTCTGCTCTTAGCGTTAGCTCATTTCGTCCGTGCTGTAACTCAGTAGCGCACGTTTTGTGAGTGTGGGCTATTCCCAGCTGACATTGCACAGCTGGACTTGCTCCTGGGCCAGTCGTTAGAAGTTACCCAGAGGTGCTTCTGGAGTTACACATTGAGGAAAGAGAGAGAGAGACTAAACTGATTAATTGCACCTTTTGTAAAGTATTTATTTTAGAATATAGATTTGCTGTGAAATAGAAACAAAGTGGAGGAAATACACAATCCAGTCATGACTTTCTTTATCCTACATTTGATCAATGAATGTTCACTGTTCTAATTATTTTTTGGCTACACTGGTGATGTTTAGGGCGAAGCTGAAAAAAGCCGGTGTCTTCAATTATTGGGTGTTTGCACACTGACTCCATTGTTTACTTTTGGCTCTTCTCGTCTGTCCTTGGCAGGAATACATGGACGCCAACAAATGCATCGATGAGCTTCTCAAACAGCTAGAGGAGGAACGCAGAAATGTCCGAAGGTAAGAGGTTCTCAAGACTTTCAGGCAGATGTTTTATTGCCAAAGACTATCAGCAGCTGTCTGCAATCTATTCCCAACCAGAGGCAGCAGAACAATGTTGTTTGGTTTCGAGTGCGAGACAAGCTTTGTACGCTGTTCTTGAGAAATGCTTTTTGTGTTGGAAGCACACTAAAAAGTGTCAGACAAAGGGGAGACTCAGGGCTCAGTGTGGGGTTGACTGGGGGCATTTCTCATGGAGGTCCTTTGGAGCGGATTTGCCCAGACAATGGGAATGAAGAGCTTATGGAGATGCCAATCTAATGACCTTGTCCCCTCCATGCTCCTATCATCCTAGCCCTTCCAGTGATGCACCGCCCCCAGAGAAAAGAGAGACAATTTTTTAAACTTTACCCTCTTTTGTACAGGCCTCTCTCCATCTCAATGGAGCTGTATTCCCCCAGCTCAAAGTAATTTTCCCCCTGAGTGAGCAGAGAGGGGCTGGGGGTTGAACACAGGGGGATAGGGGTCTCAGGGTGGGTGGCTGGGGGGATGGATGACCACTGACCATCCCCTTTACTAGGCCAGGGCAGCACCTTAATAAGGGAAGTGATGTGTAAAGGAATGACCCTCCCGTCTCCCACCCCTCTTTATAAGGCAGGGAAGTCATCGTGGGTGACACTCGCACTGACCTAACAGCCACTTAGAGATACCAAAATGTCTTTGTGGGGACTGACCTACATTTGGGCCACAGGACCAGGTGGTGTGAAAACCGTGAACTTGGATTGGAGCGGCTGTTGTATTAAAAATCAGCGCTGTAATTGATTTTTGCATTTGGTAAATGACTTACCATGGTGTTGGGCTCTGTTAATGCTGCAGACAAAAGTTTAATATGTGTTTTGCTTTGTAAAATGACTCCAAAGCACTGTCTGTGCAATAATGTCTTTTATTTATGATGTGGAATAATACTGTAAGGCCTTTTGGTGGCTGTCTTTTGTCATTTGATCAAAATTTGACATGTTTGCGTACATGCACTGTTCTGCGTTCTGTGTCAGCAGAAGTACAACAAGGTTATAGTTGAGAGGGAAGACTCCAGGTGGAGGAATGAAATAAAGCCAGTCATCGTCAGTCTGAAAGGTAAACCTCTGGAACCTTTTCATAGAATAATGGGGAAAATAACCCTGCCGTGTGAGTACTACTTGATCTAGGGTTGATTAAAGGCCATAATAAACCTAGATTTTAGAAATTGGATCAAGTCAAAACTAAGTTATTCCAAGCTGCCTTTGAATATGGTAAATTGGTCACTACAGGAAGAAGCTGAATGTTTGACGCTACCAATGAGCATAATGCACTGGCTAGTAATGAGAACTAGAACTTCTAAGTGTTGTTCAATTCAGAGTGGTGACAGTGACAAATGACCTCACAAAGGCTTTTGTTGGGTTAAAACATAGACTGCAAGCTGAACAAACGCCTCCTACCCCTTATTAGGCAGCATCTCACGAAGCCATAGATGTCTCCCTCCACCCCTCAGAATATGGGGCCCATCAATCTGTCAAGAGGAGACAGAGAAGCTCTTACATTCCTCTAGTTCTCTGCATCCTTATGTTATGACCCAATGACCCACTGCATTCATGTCTGTCATTGTACCACATTATAGTGTAGTTTCACACTGGTGTAGTACACAGATTGTACAATTATGACTTCTTTTTAAGGCAAACTACTTTTCAGCATTAGTAAGGTATATCAGATATCCCCGTCAAGTTGTTCTGGTTCAAACTTTTCTCCTTAACAGGAAGATTCTGAGACCTTTCTCTCCTTTCATTGGTGCCTTGGGACCATAAAGAGGAAAATGTGAAGAAGCTTGGCCACAAGAGGCGGTTTAAAAATCTTTAACTGGGATTCTGATGTTTAAGTTGGTATCATCTATAAACAAGGTCCAGATTTCTGATTACATACGTGCCACGTACGTCAGAAGCATCTGCTGTATCCTCAACATCCCAGAGCCCCATGCACGCAAACACACAGCCTCTCGCACTCCAACCCAGCATCATTGCTCGATGGAGCACAAAACCCCAGTGGGATGCTGGCTGGGCTTTCCCGCACCCTCTATTCAATGTGACCACATCCTTGACAGACGGAAACAAAAGCTCCACAGCGCAGTGTCAACATCAGATGGGGCAAATCCAAATTTGGCAACACTAGACACAACATACAGTAGGAACCAGACCTGGGGTTTCCAGTCATTCATCATTTGTTTGCAGTGTACTCTCATTAAATATGAGCAACTGTCTTTTTTAAGATCTACAGTATCATTAGTGGTGGCCTTGAAATGCTGGTGACAAACTCTTGCATGTGTTGAGGAAAATGTTGAGTGAGTTTATTATAGTTTGCTGAGTGACAGACGTGTAGCAAGGACATATGGATGCTCTGCAGCACTAAAAAGCATGACGGGCGGGGAGTGAGTTTGCATGACCTCTTTCTGACAAGCTGCTGTGTCAAGGCACCGTGACTGTGTAATCTTCCCTGTGGATTAAAACAATGTAGATTAGATTTTTTTTCCGCTCTCTCTATCTCCGCTGCCACCAATTTTCCCACTCTTGATCTGTCACTGTGCTGAGCTGGTGTTTGTTTTTCCCTGTATCTTTATTTGACCTTGTTTTTTAGTGGGTCAGACATGGCATAGCCAGCCAGTGTTGGGTCACACTGCCCAAAGTTGGCCTCACCTGCCTTTTTCCTCTCTGTCGGAGCAGATGGTGTTTGTCTGTGACCCTTTCCACACCTTAGAGGACAGGGAGGGGTTGGAGGAGGGTGGCCGGGCAGGCAAAGGGGAGGGTTGGGGGGCTCAGAGTGACTGGGAGGTGTGTAAGGAGGGGGAGGTAGGGGACTCAGCTGGAGATCCACAAGGCTTAGGACAGGTTGTGGCTGCAGCTGCACCTCAAGCCAAAAGGACATTAGTGACGACATCTGGTGATCAATAAGCTATTTGTCATGTTCATAGAGCAATGTTGTTTCGAAGACCGCCAAGATAGAAAGTGGAGGTCAGATCAGATGAGAGCTTAGCTGGGGGATTAGAGGTAATAGTGACTATCTTTAAGTGAATTTGCCTGTGGGTAGAACCAAAAATTGACCAGTTCTGTCAAGTAACTTGTCAACCTGCTTGTCCTCGCCTCATTAGACAAGGAGAAGTTTGAGATTTTGGACTGACTGAAGTTGTTGGGTTTATTTTTAAATAAAGTGACTGGGATTAATCAGTATAAATCCCTCAGTCTCATTTGGATTAGCTTGTTCAAAATGTGCCTAATTGTTTCAGCTTTCATTTGTTCCAAGAACTCAAAAATGGCTCAGAACCACTTTGAGCGTTGCCTAAATTTGTCATTCAGGGGACAGTAATGGAAGAAAATGTCCTCGCACTCAGAAGACAACAAGGTTAAGTGAAAGAGAAAAAATATATGCCAGTATAAACATGGGGGAAAAAGACCACAGGAGCAAAAAGCTGGGAAACAGCTTTACAAATCTGGACCTTACTGATGTTACGACAAGCCATATCTGGCCTCAAAGACGCCTGTGTGCTGCCGGCGGTCTGAGCAAGATGAAAGGCTGTAATCCTCCGCTAAAGTATGTGGCGCGGCCTGTTCTGTCGATGAGGAGGTGGATAGGGTTCAGCCTCCCGCAAACGCCCAAAGGGATCGGCCGTCTCGGTTGGGTGAGAGCCATGCATTTTACAACTTTAATTGGATAAGTTGACCAGTCTAATGCAATAATTTGATCACGCTAAGCTCCAAAGAGATCTAATATGCTCCTAAAGTATATTTGTGTGCCCTCTGAAGTGAATGACTTAGCCTAATCCATCCATTAGATGTCACTTTATGGCCCAGGCATCCAGACTGAAATATCTCAAAGGAACCGTCCGTGGGTAAATAAATTCACCCATGAAAACGTCACCGGAGCCTCCAGGCACTGGTGGAATTTGGATCATTTACAATCAGTCCTCATTTTTGTTTTCAAAATAAGAGAAGGTTGATTAAAGCTTGTGATAAAGAATCTGAGGCAAAAACAGCAGGAAATCACACCCTTTCATGTGCGCAATCTGGAATAAGCAAAAAGCTGTTCACATCTATCAGAGCTTGTTTGGTTGTTAGCAAGTAGCACATCTGGCATAGCAGTGTATCCTGTTGATCTTTGCTATGCTTATCAGTGAGGACTTGATGATGTACTCCCTGGAGGTATTAGCTAAGGAGGTGACACTGCCGGTGCCCTATGACACCAGTCAACACTTAGGCGTTCATCCCAGCTAGGATTCGCTAAATCCGTCTGGCTGGGGACGCACTCGTCTCCCCAGTCCTGTAAATTCCAAACACTCCATCCCTGATTCATGAGCAAACTCCAGGCCCGGCCTAAAATACATGCATCAGTTTTATTGAGCTTATGAGAGGAGGAGGTTAATCGAATGGGTTAATGAAGCCTTTTATTGATGCTCCCTCAAGGTCATTTCATAGCTGGTCTCAGAGCTGCATTCCCATGCACACTGGGGAAGAATGCTTAAGTAGTGATATGCTATGGCTGGCTCCTGCTCCACGTCATTCGCCATCATCCTCGAGGTTTCTTTTCTGATGCATTCAAGGTTAAGCATAAAGCTAAGCAGCTGCCTACCGCACTTATTATGAAAGCAAACTCTACTCTTAGTGGCTATATCCTGTTGAAGCAGATATACAGTAGTGTTGCAATGAACAATTGTTGTTTCCACTTGAGAAGTAGTGGTTTGCTGCTGTGTTTTATGGGACTTGTGACACCTATTCTTGGCATTTGTATTGAATAGGCTATTATCTGCATTCCTAGAGGCAATTAGCTGTGTTTAAGACCTCTGTCTATGTCAGTGGGGTCTTGCATAATGGGTAATTACCACTGTTGTTTGTCTAAGCAGGTCTCAGACTCCATAATGACTCAAAGAACTTCAGTTATGCAGTGATTCAGAATATTACATTTTTTAAATCTTATTTCAGTGTGTCGTACATTTGATTAAATGAAGGTTTGCACAAAATCCAGGTCTATTAACCTCAGTTCCATTGTTCAATGAAAAGATTTTTTTTAAATCTAGATAAGCTTTAGGAGACTGTGCTATGGCTCCTTTTGTGCTCACAAGAGCGTGCAGTTATTTTGACTTATATGGGTTCTGCAAGGCGCTCCAGAAAACATCCTCACTTTGAGATAAGAGAAGCGATAGAGCCTGTGCGGTTTTTCTTTTTTGTGTTTTACTGTTCCTGTGTGGTTTGGATTGTTGATAGATCCCGTGTGGTTTTGGCTAGTGGAAGTCACAGTGGTTGCATCCATGCTATTTACCTCCAGCTCAGGGCTCTTTGGAAAACATCCTCTCATCTCTCCGAGGAAACAGGAAAGGGTGAAAATTTGTGAAATTCACAACACTTCAGTCTTCAGAGGGTGCGATCTGGGAGTCTGTTGATTTATAATATCTAATGTTTCTCCGAATGAAGAAAACAAATTCACCACCAGAGTAAGGCCATGCAGCTACAGTCGAATCTACTTCTGGCTATGCTACAGCTACAGTAAAGATGGGATTGGCTCAGGAAAAGTCATTACCTCATCCAACCAGGCAGTAGATTTAAGTTGTTTAGACAGACTGACATCAATTCCCACATTGATTTTGACACGTCATCGGTACTGTAGTTACACCCACTGGTCAGTTCACCACACCAATGTACACAAATCAGCCATAACTTTATGACCACTTGTCTAATATAAGCTGCCAAAACGGCACTGACCGGTCGAGGCCTGAACTCCTCTACACCTCCGATGGTGCACTCACTGCCTAATATCCCACTGACAGGTGCCATTGTTGCCAGATAATCAATGTTAGTCACTTCACCCATCAGTGGTCATCATGTTATGGCTGATCGGTGTGCAGTCTGATTTTGGGGAATCTGTACGTCAAACATCACATGCTTGTGAAATGCTTGACTCCATCTGTGTTAATCCTGCTCATTCCAGTCTTGATGGCTTTAAACGTTTCCTGACTTCCACGAAGACTGAAATCTCGCCTGCCTGATGATGTCTGGCTGGACCGCCACCCCATCCCGCCTTTCGTTCCGCCCCCATCCCCCTGCTTAATGAAACATGACGGAGGTGCATTATCCTTCATTGTATTACACACTTCATTCTGCCACACACGAGTTAGACAGCACACATACACACGGCCTCTGGAGGGGCTCATGCAGCGTGACCCATCATGTGATTTGCATCTGTCTGGGCATTGGAGTTGTGTAGATCCTGAGCTGGCTTGTGTTGAGTAAACAAACATGCTGCCTGTCTGCAGCTTGGTATTTCCTTTGCTCGTCCTGATTCAGAATACCCCCCCCCCCCAAGAAGAGTCTAGCCATGTTGACAACTAAATATCTCCTGGATGGATTGTAGCCACTTGTAGTACCTCTGATGTGTTTCCAAATTACTTTAGACCCCTTACTTTTCCTCAGTTGTATCAGACATTAAATAGCTGTTCTCAGAAGCATGTCTAAGCTCAAGCACTGCGTACATGCTAATCGTCTTTAGGGCGGGAAGGAAACAAAGTTTTTCTTCTCCTCCTCCTGTGTGATTAATGTCTGACTCGGGAACACACACCTAGACGGCCGAATCGACCGGTCGGGTAATGAGCTCGGGTGACGCATGCTGGACTCTGGTCACTCATCTGTGATCAAGCTGGAGGGGATTAATGTCATGGAGGGGAAGTGTGGCTGATGGCCAGAGCACTGGACATTGCACTTGATGACATGATGTTGTACCCTGATGTTTCCATTTCATGCAACTACAGTATATTTCATCACATTTTAAAGGAAAATATTTAAATTTTCATTCCACTACATTTATTTTATGGCCAGAGTTGGAGATTTTACATCCAAAACATATGATAAGGTCATAAAATATGATAAAATGGAATGCATTAAACTATCCAACATCATAAAGCATCTGAATTTTGTTCCATCTGGACAAGCCGCAACATTAACATGCTGCCTACATTTTAATGCACTGATAATTTAACAAACTGAGAAGAGCAAATCTTTCAGACCGGAGACAATACCGACAAAATATGAAGCATGAAATCCTTTTTGAACAGTATATGCATGAGTTTGAAGGCCTGTCATATCAAACCAGCACATCATAAAGGTATAATCATTTTCTCATTGACTTTAGAGTCACGATCTGAAGTAATTTGCCTGAAATGTGCACATGTCCATATTTCACTGGCCAGTGCAAAGCACTGGTGGATGCTGTTGCATTGCCTTGTGCCAAAAATGGAGCCAATTTCAACTTTTTTTTTCTTGGATGAGCCTGAATTTTTTGCCAGAAGTCCCTGCATCAGTGTCCTCATTAGGGATGGTAAGATATATGATTTTATTGCATATCATGATTTTAAAAAAGCTTAAAATAAGTTGATCATGGTGAATTTTCATTATTGGGAGAATCGTGAATGTGGATAATTCTTATGTATTAAAAATACAGGAAATATCCTATCTGATCTATCTGTGATACAATACAATATTTGTTTCTTACCAAAATGTAAAGTGATTTGTGATTTGTTTTAGAACCTTTTTTAGACTTTAAAGTATATATTCATGATCAATAATATGGATAATATTGTGAATCGCTACTGTTTTGGATAATCCTGACATGACGCTTTCATATCGTCCCATCCCTCATCTTTATCATAGACAATGCAGCCTCACTTTTTTTCAGTTCTAAGATTATTTCCTTGACAGAAGTGAAGTGAAATTTTGAATTTAACTTGAACTATAACTCTCACTTATTGTCTCTGTCGGGTAATTTGTCATTAGAACTTGTTTACGTCATTGCATAAACTTGCTAAAACCACTTAAGCTCCTAAAAATGTAGCGTACATAAATTGCAGCCCTTTCCCTTTCCAGACCACCCTGCACCCCATTACAAATCCATATCGACCCGCCGTCCCTCCAGCCACTGTCCCAGCACCATCCTGTCTCCTTCCCTACACCCCCCTCCTCTCTATGGAATGCTAACCTAGCCTGAGTGCATATGTGTGTGTGTGTGTGTGTGTGTGTGTGTGTGTGTGTGTGTGTGTGTGTGTGTGTGTGTGTGTGAGTGTGTGTGTGTGTGTGTGCGACAGTGGTGGAGCCAGGCTGGCTGTGTGGGCGGCCGAGTGTTTCCAAACAGTGGAATCTGTCATTGACACCCCTGGCAGAGCAATAAGCAGCACCTTAATGAGCTCAGCAGATCACTCAGCGCACAATGGACACACACACTAATGCACACACGTACACTCGCACTCACATGTGCACGGATATTACCAATACACACACACCATCACCTACACACACATATTCACTGTAACAAATAGACAAAGTCAAGGTTGTGAGAACCTATATGCTTGTATGCACAGTAACATGTTCACATACGATATGAACACACACATACACACACACATTGTATATAATCTAATAAATACATATGCATAAGCCCATATATGCACTACATACATACAGTAAAGTACACACTCCATACACACACTTTATTTTTACATGCACCCTCAAACCAGACATTACATTCATGGTACACACACACACACACACCACGCAATGCTTGTTACTTAGTTCAAATAACATAAAATAAAATAAGCAAACAAACGTAGCCTGTTTCCTCATAATGGGAAAGAGGGGGATTCTGGGAAGTAAGCGTGCAACTGCTTCTGACACCAAACGCCACCACCAGCGTGCTCTGCTGTGTGTGTCTGCAGACTGGAGCCGTCGCTCAGTGAGCGGCCGCTCGCTGCTGATCAAATTAGGCTGGAACACTGCCTTCAATATTTCTTGATTACTGCACATATGTATGTGTTAATGCTGACTCAGCCGTCCATTTTTCTTTTCTACCCAAAGAGGACAATGGTGTCTAATTGGTGACCACCTGCTCTTGGAATCAAATCATGCTTTACCCTATATTCAGATTTCCCAGCGAGACAGCTGCACGTATGATAAACACAATTACCTCTCTGCATGACATTTCGGTCAAATACGCAATAATCAGGCATCATGAATCTTTCTGCGTTTTATGATGACAAATGGGAATGTGGCGGCGAGCTTTACGAGACGCCTGATAATGAGAACGTGACGGGATGTGTCAGTTTTTTTATGATCACTGCCGGGTGATGCCCGATCTCCCAGCGTGAAATAATCTGCCGTTGCAGTGGGACAACTCATCGCTTTATGTTTATCTCCTTCCCTCATCTTTAACTTATCCAGCCTCCCCCTTGCCTCATTCTGTTCTTCTGCAAACAAATTTTCTCACATGGTTAGTGTCATTTGGGGCATTAGTGGCAGTGAATGTGGGGGCAAAGTGGCAGTGATGGCCCCGGCTCTAAGTCAGCCCCGTCCTTTCTTTCCCCTCTTTAACTGAGCGCTCCTGTCACTGGGACCCTTTTAATTCCCCCTTTCACCCCTCCGGTGCCCGCCCCCTCTCGCACTGGTCCTATTGGGGAGCAGACAATAGAGGGTGCCCCCCCCCCCCTCCTCTTCAGCTCCCCCCTCCTCCTCCTCATCTCCCTCAGCCCTTGCAGGCGTCCTGCCTGGTTGAGGCTGTGGGCTCCAGGCTGCAGTTTGTCACAGCCATTCAGCTGAGACTGATTGTGATTGCGGCAGATGGGCTGGAGCCTGGTCCGTCACTCGGCCCAGGCAGACCCAAGCACTTACTTCTCTCTCTCTTTCTTCCTCAGCCTTTTCTTTTTTTTTTCCTCTCTCTGGCTTTCACTTTCTGTCCTTCGCTCTCTTGATCTTGATCTCTTCCTCCGTTGTCCCTATCTGCCTTTTGTCAGCAGCCACCCCCCTTCCCTCCTTCTCTCTTTCTTTCTGTGTTGTTGCCCAAATGCTCTGTTTTCTCCATCCACGCTGAAAACAGGCAGCCGGCGTTTTCAGATGTAGAGACAGTTCTCAAAAAGCTCAATTTTTTGGGTGTCAAAAACGGTGGCTCGGCGTGGATGAAGCACATTTAGCCAGTTTCGGGCTTTAGCATCTGAAACCATTTCTTCTCTTTTCTCCCCAGCTCTGAATTAGGGAAGTTTGCATCTGACAGTTTCTGTAACTTTCCAAACCTGTCAACCACCCTCTGGTTTGAAGGGCTTGGTTGAGAACTTTCTTTCCTTCATTTTTCATTCAATCAGTTCCATCTTTTCCAAATGTAAGATCGCTCCTTTCTCCCTCCTTTTTCAGTCTTTTTTCTTTCTGTTTTTTTGCTCTCTATCTGTCTTTTTGTGACCTTCTCTGCATCTTTAATTTCCTGCGCTAAAGGAGTCCAGTTAGTGGGACATCACATGCCGGCTGCTGCTTGCCTGTTCACGTCCCCTTGTTGGAGTTAAACCCCCCTCAACGCTGTTATCACCCCTCCAACAAAAAACTCCTCCTCCTCCTCCTCCTCCTCTTCATCCTCTGTACAACCCCCCCTACCAAACCTTGCTTCTCCTCCCCTGAGGACAGAGCCTCCTTCAGAGAGGCAGAAGAGCGACCCTCTCCCTGAACACATGTTAAATGTCCCGCAAGCCTGAGGAGGAGGGACGCAGTCAGAGAGCGAGAGAGAGACAGAAAGAGATAGAGGCAGAGACAGACTGAGGAGAGGAATATTCAGCCTGTGGGCGGGGGGGTGGGGGGGAGAGGCATGCAGCGCTGTGTGTGTGAAGAGGAGCCTCAGAGCGAGTGTGTTAGTGAGAGAAAGCACAGCGCAGAGGGAGAGCGTACGTAGCGTGAAGGAAGAGAGGAGCAGCATCGGGAGAGTCAATGCATGTTGCCAGATTGAGAGAGACAGGAAGGGTAGAGGACAACAGGAGCAACGAGGAGTAGGAGGAAGGGAAGCGGGGAAGGAGAGGAGAGGCAGTTTGCTCTCAGTCAAGTAGAGCGGCAGGCTGGGAGCCGGCAGTGCTGCATTGTGGATGTAAACTTTATCATCTGCGGGATCAGTGGGTAGCAGCTGCAGAACAGGAGGGAAGCGTGCTGGTGGATTACCATGTGTGTCCTCTGAACCCACCAGGATGCTGCATCTCCACCAGGGTAAGAAGCCGACAGTCATCAGCATTAAAGATCGACATTAATGCATGTGCAACTGTGTGGTTTTACTGTCTTATTGTTTGGGGAATTGCTTAACGTGCCGTACTCCTGCTGTCATACGAATACATGCACACTCAGCTTTTTGTGCGTGCCGAGTCTCTGCACCTCCTTCAACTGACTTTACATTATCCTGAGCTGCAATTTTCCTAATAATCCTCCAGAGGAGGGAACATATTTCATAGAGCAGCGTTGTACCACATGTGCAGGGGATGATCTCTGATTTGCGCTGAGCCCGATTAGCCAGTTTCAGGGGGAATCGCGTGTCCTGTTGCTAGTGGCAACAGCATGGGGCAGGGGCGCCGCGACTCGGATTCTGATTGATAACAGAAGGAAATGGATACCCGTCGTTTAAGCGGTGGTAAAACCATCCAGCATTGCAGGGGATTTGTATGTGCAGGAATGCATGTTTCCCCTCCCTCTGCTCCTTTTCTTTCTTATTCTCTCTCAGGCAGATTAAGATTTTCTATCCAGCCCACTAATCCCACACTGAAATGACCGGTGTTGAATTAAGTGTGGACACAGCTAAGTGGTGGAGAATATGGATTATGGGGATATGGTCTGCAGCTCCTTATTAATGTGGCGTCAAGTGCTGCAGTACGAGTGTCCATATGTCAAAGTTACAGCAGGTCAGGGGTCTTTCCTCATAGTCAGCCATATTTACAGTATGCTGACAGAGACTATTGCACACCATTGCAGGATTCTGGACACTGGCTTTATATTTTTAGCCAGATTTGTTATCTCTAAAAACACAAGTGCAAGGGAACATGAAAATGAGAGCATGGGAGAGTATGGGCGGTATCATCACTCTATTGCTGGTGTTGTCAATGTGCCAGAGATAAATGCCATTCTGTCTTTTTTTTTTTTTAGTTTAAGTTCTTCTTCTTTGCCCTGGGAATGGGTGCTTCCCAACATGAGAGAAAAAATAGTAGCTGCCATGTAGAGGATGCTTTACAGCTGGCAACAGTGAGGGACCTTCCAGTAAGAGGGTAAACAAAAGGACTATTTCTCATATTGCTTCATATAACATAACAGAGAGTTATGCATTGGGCTGACCTATGATCCTGATGACCTAAAGCTTGAGGTGCTCAGAAATATCACAAGCTCCAGTGATGTGGCTACAAAGTTAAATAAAATACTTTATCTAATTTAAAATCTTGGCCTTATACACCAATTTCCATGTGACTTCCCACATCCTTTAGAAGTAATGCATCGAAACTCCATGCACCATCACAGCATGCACCAAATGCACAATTTGCATGCATTTCAATCTTGAATGAGTAATCTCCCATACAGACTTCAAGTACGCAGACACCAGCCAGTGAACCCTTGTATGTATAATTACAATCACCACAAGACTAAAGTTTGGCCATTTAGACCAGCATCTACATGGACAGTGTCAATTTAAGGCCTTTATTTAGAACAGAGCAGAAGCCGGTGATATCACCCCACCACTGGGGCAGATGTGTTGCTGCACTGGGCAGTTTGAGCCCTGCTGCCCTCTGCCTCTGAAACCCACCTGGGGATTACTTGATAAGAGGATTGCCAAGTGGAGGGATTTGATTTTATAGAATTAAAACTGTAATTCTCTCCATCCCAACCACGGCACAGCACAGCACAGCACAGCACAGCACAGCACAGTACAGCCATTTCTCCACATTATTACTTCCTCCCCGCTGCTGCCACATCCTGGTTTGACCAACACGTTCCATTACCGCGTCGTATTAGTGTCCTACATTTAAAGCAGTTTTCATGTAAAAGTCACGCGACAGGCATGTTTGTTCTGTGTTTAAGTGCAGTGGGAGAAATCTATCACGGCCGAGATGCTGTTGCAAAATCTCTCTGAAAAGATGGATGGGAAAAGTTCATCAATACAGAAAGCGTCTACTGGGACATTTTGGCTGGCGGATTCTGTGCCAGTTGGCGTTATTAGAGCGATAACCGTCACCCAAAAACACCAGCCTGGAAAATCTGACCAATACTACAGTCAACAAAATTAAGACCACTCCAGCAGAGCATACTGACGTGTGCTTTTGTATTTCCTCCCTCCCCTCTAAGTCACTCCTCTACATCCGATTTTCCCAACTTTTCCCCCTCCCCTTTCGTCTCCTCCCCGTATGTGGTGCTCTGTATTCAGTGACCCTCAGCTAGCATATTGGGCTCAGGTCAAACTGAATTACTGAGGAATGTTCCCCCGTTCAATGGCCGACATAGTGGGCCTCAGCATGGGTGCACTTCCCCTTCATTGACAGCCAGGGGACTTTCATTTTGAGGGAGGAGGGAGCCCTTTCCAGACAACTTTTCCCATGTAATTCCCACTGTCTCTGCAGCATCGGTCAGCACCGCGGAGCCGCGAGCCAAAGCAGCCGGTTTAATGATGTGTACGTGTGAGGCACATCTCAGGATCTCGCCAGCCTCAGCCTTGTTGAGACGCTCTGCCTCTGTGACTGCAGGCCATCCAGCTCAATTAAGGGTGCTTTGAATGCATTCCTCCCCTTAGTCTGCTCTACATTTATCTTCTCCCACGAACAGCACGTGGGAACTCTGAAAACAGTCAGACTCCTGCAGAGCTCTCTAAGGCTGGTATGAACCTGTTTTTGCACAAAGTAGCTCAATAAAGGAGGTTGACATTTTACCAGGCTGTGTATTTTTGATGCAGAGAAGCAGAAGGCGTTGTCGTCTTGTGCTTTGTGTTTCACTGTTAACAAGTGGGAGATCCAGAAAAATGGGACAATCAGATGCCTTCTCTCTATGTCTGCTGTTGGCTGAACTTAGGGTAATGTCACTCAGGAAAAACATAAAGTTTAATGGACTGACACAATTTATAACCAATAAAAGGCTTTTATTTGCTAGCTATCAGTGGCTTATTGCTTGCACTGACTGTTCTGCCTGGAGACAAAGCTTTGCCCAGACACCCTTGCTGACTGCATCGTGATGTCATTAGAGCCAGAGCATTTTTGTGGTTTCTAAATGGATGAACTCGCTTCGTATGAGTTTACCAAGGTGCGAAGGCTGTTTTTGCACTTACTGCCTGTTTCTGGTTTACCGTCATAGGCTTTGAGTATCTTAGCTTCCAAATATAAACCTTTCATTTCCCTTTATATGATATCTGTAATATTCACGCCTTAAAAATGCCACAAATGTTTCACTTCTTGAAAAAAGAAAGAAAAATCCCCCAAATTGGATTTGTTTTTTTAGGTCATTGTCCTGCATGCCAACAATTTACAAGATAATATGGTGTTGCCCTTGTTTACTGCAAACGGCCTTCTGGCTGACATACTTTCACAGGCACATGCAACTCAATAGTTTGTAGATCAAAGCAGTCTAAACCCATTTTGTGAGCATTCCCTCTTGTTTCATATTTCTGTAATTGTCACGGTGATGCTTTCAGCAGAGCAAAGCCGTTTACGAGGTTGGAAAGGGGGAGTTGTGGGGGTTAGACTTGTATTTGAGGTTGTGCTGGGCAGAGAATGTCAACAAACTTCACCCCCCCCCCCCCCCCCCCAACTTTCTTGGCTGTAAATCATTGGATAATAGTGGGAGAAACTTGCAGGACCTCGTCCAGTGGCCGGAGGTGTTGGCGCAGCTGAAAATGAAATGGATAAAGGCTGCCGGAGAGGCTCACCTTCATGCCGTAAACACCTCTACTGTTGCCTTTAAGCTCTTCAAGCCATTTGGTGACACTTACTTTACTTGGAGTGAATTACGATGAGTGCAGTAACGTTTAATTACCTGATTACCAGCATGCCAGAGCGCAGGAACCAGAATGTCATGGCAATCCTCCCGTGACAACTGAAAGAGCATGGCAGAGAGAATCGCTGGAGCCAAACCTGATTTTCCTTTTATCACTGTCTGTATATCTCTCAATTTGAATTTTCAGGTTGTCTATCAAGGGCCTGGGAGTTATGAGATGAATTGAACTCTGTAGAGATGTAGCAAACTGCAGCTCCATTTGCAGAACAGATAAATTTACCACAGAGGAACAGCTGCACAGCATCATGTGCACACAAAGACACATACATGCACCCAGGGGTGTGTTGCAGTCGAGATGGCAGACCCTTGGCTCAAGAGCTCCTGTTTACCGTACCTTTGTCTCTATTGTATGTGAAGCGCCATTTGTCTGCCTCTGTAAAGGGCTGCTGTTTGCCCACCTCTCTGAAATGAGCCGGTGTAAAATACCCTGCAGCGTCTGCACAGTCGACATGAGTCAGCAGAACCCTTTAGTATTACGGTACAGTAGTAAATGTGAGTCCCTGCTGGCCAATTACTTCAACCCAGGTCAGCTATTGTGTGAAATACAGAACAATACATACAACATATGGTATGTGGCTGCTAAATTAGCATTTTGCTGCCATTTAATGACTTAGGAACAATTGAGACCTTTGTTTTGAAGGTGGAGCTATACCCAGATCAACCATAACATTATGACCACCTGCCTAATATTGTGTAGGTCCCCCTTATTCTGACCCTTCAAGACCTCTGAAGCTGAGCTGTGGTATCTGGCACCAATCCTTTAAGTCCTGGAAGTTGTAAGGTGGAGCCTCCATGGATCAGACTTGTTTGTCCAGAACATCCCACAGATGCTGGATTGGACTGAGATCTGGAGAATTTGGAGCCAAGTCAACACCTTGAACTGGTTGTTGTGTAGAACCATTGTTGCAGTGTGGCAGGGAGCATCACCCTGCAAACAAGGTGGTACGTGCCAAAGCAACTATGGTTTCTCATCAGAACATTGCGCCAAGCATCACGCTGCCTCCACCAGCTCCATCAGCTCCTGTCAGAGGGTTCAGCAGCATCTGAGGCGCACCTCTCCAACGCCTTCCCACGTCAAGTCTTGTCACTTTCGAATCATGCTCACTTTACACTCGGCCATGTGTGCAGCATTGAGCAAGGCTGCAGGGTGTGTCCTCTCAAGCTATCTCCCATACTCCAACAAACTATTTTTGCCTCTTCTTGCAGGTGTCTATACGCGACTGCAAAACCACAAATGCCTTTGTATGATCAATCACTTCCTCCCTATAATGGAAGGCTTATAGAATGTTTTGCAAATTAGCATGTAATTAAAACAGCCCTCAGATATCATTGCATGACATGTTGTGTGACCTACTTTATTTCAAACAAACCCTTCTGTACATAGAGATCTTTACATCAACCTTAGTATGTGAGCATGTGGCGGCTCTGGATGCCTTTTGATAAGCTGGATTTCAAAATAAGGGTCTGGGTGAATGTTTTTTTTCTCTTTCTAGGAGATGCAACTTTCTTTATCTCTCTTTTGCTTTACAGCAACATCTCCTCCTTCATATCTGCGATTGTTCAGGTCCAGCAACAGCAGAGTCGTCTGCCCTCTATGTTTTGGATATAAAAGATTCAAAACTGTGCGATCGCGTCTGCACGTCTCTTTGCGAGTGTTTGTACATGTGTGTTCATCCGTGTGTTTATGGGTGCCCTCTTGTGTGTTTGTGTCTAGCCCCATCGTTCTTCATGAGCCGTGCTGGTGAGTAAACCCTCTCGACAGACAGCCAGCCAGCCAGCCAGCCAGGCAGGCAGGCAGGCAGGCAGGCAGGCAGGCAGGCAGGCAGGCAGGCAGGCAGGCAGCCGGGTGGGTGCTGCAACCATTTTTAAAGCACATCTGCTCATCCGCAATGTTTCGTTTCGTCTGGTCAGGAATGCGTCTGTGGCTTGGAAACAATTGAGGTCAGGCCCTGCGCGCAGAATAAGAAAACATTTAGGGAGACAGACAGTCAGGCAGGCATAATCCACGCTTGGCGAGCACATTCCTCAGAGCTCAGGAGGAGTCTCGGAGGATTCCTTGTGTCTGATTTTTGCTGCCTCAGAAGTTTAAAGATGCAAGTGAAATGCATTTGATCTCATCTTGGCCTCTAAAATGATGTGCCCTCACTCTGATCCACCAAAGTTGTTTACATGTGCAGACAAATCATTTCCACAAGGTCTCCACTGCATCCATCAATCAGACCCTTTGAGATAATGTCAGTCCCTCCTGTCAAAAAACTATGATAAAATTGTCCAGCACTTTGGTGTAATTAAGCAATCTGGCGCTGAGACTCTGGTAAAGCACTGAGGGCGAGATGTTATCACAGAGGGAAAGCATAAACAGCTCAGAGCACTCAACATGTTGTTGACTTTGGATAAATCTCGCTAATCATGATTATCTCAACTCGTTTAACCACATTACTCAGTGCAGTGCACACGTGTCCAAACAGTCCAATACAGGACTCCATACATTTAACAGGAAGCATGAGTAAGGGAAAAGTTAGGTCAGGCTGTTTAGATGTCCCACATTGCTGCTGTGTTTGAAATGCATCCTGGGGCCCAATTCCTCATTCCTCCAATGAGGAAATGAGCCCAAATGAGCATGTAAATGTGACGCAACATTGGTTTGGTCTCCTCAAAATTAGAATCTGCAAAAAAAAAAACAACTCTGAGAACAGAATGTGATGAATTTTCTTCTTTCAAAGCATAAAGAACCAAACTACAGTGATGAGAGATGTACCATTTTCAAGGACATCACGAGGCCACATGGCAAAATAAAAGGCGGGTGTTCTTTGTGTGCTCACAGTAGAACCTCATCACATTTCACCTCGTCAATAATTGATGGTCTGCCGTGGTGAGGTAAGGCTCATTGTGCCTGGCTGGCTGGCTGGCAGGCTGGTTGGGCGGCTGGGTGTGTAAGGTGCTGACATGTGGCTCCTGTTTTTCCCGCTGCCCCTCCGGTGCAGACGGGGGCTGCAGTAGGAGACAGGAGGTCAGGAACCAGCTGTGGGTGAGGCGATGGGAACAGCCGCGAGTCAGGCTGGCGTTTGGCGTCCACGGTGGCGCTTCTTGGTGATTGATTGGACCTGCTTAATGCATTGGGACCAATTGAGCGGTCACAGATGTGGGAGCCCCACCCCTCCAATGCTTGAAACAGATGAAAATGTTTACACTAAGGGGCTGAAGCTGATTTTAATGCCCTCTCAGTATATGGTGCTCAACTGTAGAATGGAATTTATCCATTTAAATCTCAAGGAAACAACACAAGGACATAATTTAAGATGAAAACATCACTGGGAATCATCAAAGAAATCAGAGAATGCTCATTTTTTTTGTCTAAAAATATAAATTTAAACAAAAGATAGCAGCGTCATTTTGACTTTAACCCTCCTGGCAGTTGTAACTCTATTTTCCTGTCAGACTGGGCTGGATGTTATAATTTATCAAACGCCTCGGTAAGCTCATTGTCCCGCGCTGGCAGCTTGGGTGAAATTTTGGATCGGTGCAGAAGGTTACATAACACAACCCGTAGGAGGATTAAGGATGGGAATGACCAGTCCGGAGCCGGGGCCAAAACGTTGCCAGCGTCCCTCTGAACAGGATGCTCTATGTGGGCCACGGGGATTGCGTGCGTATCTGGGCTCTTAACCCAGCAGGAGTGCAGACGCTAATGCATAAATGCATGGCAGCTCTCATCCAAACATTTATGCATCCTTCCCAACCACTCTGTTTGTTCTAATGTTTAGCTCCCTGTAAGCCTCAATGACAATATTCAAAAGAAGGTTTATATTAATGCATCTTTTATACAGTCTAATGTGTGTGTTTATGTCACTATGACAAACTGCTGCAGGGAAAAAGGTGAGGCATTATGTGGTGTTTAAGCTGTTAACATCTTTCTATAGAGAGGCGCGATTAACCACACTTGATAATAAGATGGTGTGTAGTAAAGGAAATAGGAAACCAAAATGGAAGAGACAGCACTTTTTTTCTCTTTCATTATGTGCTTAACTGCAAACAATGTACAATGGATTACACCACCTGTATGGAGGAGCTGTGATAACAGTGATGAAAACAAAACTGCCTGCCTGCCTCCCACAATGCAGTTCAAAGCGCGCAGGTCCAACATGTCAGCTCAGGTTGGCAAATGCCCTCTCGCCGTGACTGATCCTCCCTCAACCCTGACAGGTCGTGTCTTTGCATGCAGCGAGCAAACAGCCAGCACGTCGTCTGAGCGAGAGGAAGGAGCGTTTACACAGTGTCGAATATGTGGAGGGTTGATCTGCTGTGAACGCAACAAGGCCGGTGTCGCGACCGTGCTGCTCTCTGTTTAATCTCGAATGGAGGGATGTAGAGCTGCAAGCATGAAGGCGGGAAAGGATCTTTGAGGTGTGTGTGTGAACAGCATATGGTATAAATGAGCAGAAATGTGTGTATGCACTACAAGCAGGTGCTTAAACAACCGTTGTTGGCCTAGTCAGTGCATTTTTACTTTATATCCCAAGTGTAATTTTATATATAACATATATATATATTGAAGCATTGAGTTTTGTGGGTTGTTTTTTACATTTTGAACTGGTGGTTATGCAATGGGTTATGGAAGTGTTCTGAGAATTTGCAATCCTGAGCTTTTAACACGACAACAACATTGCGCTTATTACCACGGTCTCCTGTCATCTTGCCACATTAACTTCTGATGCGTAGAAACATGAGAGCAGAGGGGGAAAAAAAAGGTGGGAGCCGCCACTGCAGCTCAGCGGGATTCCCTCCACAGCTGAGGCCTCCGGTGCTCTCAGGTGATTCCAGGTCACTGGGAGCCGCTGGAGGTCCATGTCGACACAGCTCATGATTGGCTGCTGGCGTTTACCCAGCCAAACTTTATAATGGGGCTGACAGAGGAAGAAAAACAGCAGCGGAGGTGGAGGAATGTATACACGGTCAACTGTCAGCTTGTGCTTTCATCACATGCTCGGATGTACAGGACAAAAGCATGGAGTAAAGCCTGAAATAATTCTCGTTTGGTCACAGCAAAGTGTAAAATGACAAATAACATTTTCCAGTAACGTTTCTTCCTCTTTGAATGGATGATTCAGATTTATTACAATCTGGATCTTATTATTCAAGTGTTCTGACCCTCTGACAGGCTGTAAACAAACCCTATCTTAACTGAGGGGAAGTCACCAACTGGTTTGTGAACTGCTGTGGTCTATTTTCCTCTAAATGGGGCCGCCATTTTAAAAATGTTTAAAAACCATGTTGTATTGAAGAAGACTTGAAACTAGAGACTGAGACCATAAACTCATTAGGAAAATGTTTACTGAGCCAATAAATCAAGTGAGAAGTAGAGACATTTTCCCTTAGACTTCAATACAGTCTGACTTTTTTTTCAACCAGTGGTCACCCCCCTGATGGCCTGCACTTCAGCAGACCCAGAGTTTACGTCCACTTTTGTATACAGTTTATGGATTACTCAAACTTTGACCTATCTTACTTGCCGTAGTTATTACACCTTTGATTCTACCTCCCAATATGGTTTAGATAGTCTGGCTGAACTGACAGCTCATGTTTCTTTCCCTGTAAAACATTGTTTGTATTTTCATAGCCATTCCTAACAATGGCCATAACTACAAAAATAAGACCCAAAGCAGTAATAATTCTCCTTTAAAATGAGCATTCCTGCGATGGTGACATGTATGAAAACATCATAATTAGTGCTCGGGACCCACCACATGTTTTATCTAAACAACATTACACCGTGACTCTTTGCATGTCCAGCCTTCTGCAAGAGATGGCTTGAGATAAACTTCCTGACATAACAAGCGTTTGGGTTGGACGACCACTCAGTCAGACTATTTTGATAGGCTGGTTTACACAGCTGGGGAGGTGGGTTACAAAGTGAGTGATTGGAAAAATGTCTCACATCGATTGGGGTTGAAATGCAAATGAGACGAATATATCAGTGCGTAAGCACGTTCGATTACAGATAGCGTTCATGTGCCGTTCAAATATCATTCAATTACACGCCACCATCAGTTGGACGCAAATGTCGCCAGGGAGCATTTTGAAGGATGATACTGTTTTGACTTCTGCTCGTGCCAATTACTATAATTATGTTTAACACAGAACGTCAAATTGCTCTATATTTGGAGATGATTTTCTCGGGGTGCAGTTGGCTCATGCTCCATTGCTCCTGAAACATGCCTGTGCATAAGTGGGCTGAAACTTAACCCCTTACAGGGCTGACGCTCAGCCATAACACAGACTGGAAAAATGCCAGGCCGGTCCTGTTTAACAAAACAATATCTGCAGTGAGAAGTTCCAGAGACCTTTTCTTTTTTCTCTCCTTCGTTTTTTTTCTCAAGGTAACGTAATGGTGTAAGTGTACAGCATGTTGTAATTGGTAGACATTGTGTAACAAGAACACAAATGTATTAGTCAGCCTCAGGTGTGGAGCAAGCTGTCACATACTTTCACACATACATGGCTTTGTGCATTTTTTATGTAAGTTCTCACAACACCACTTTAATGAAAGCATGCACCCACCCACACACCTAAATTTATGAAGGCACAAACTTCTCACACAAACCCAAATACATTAATGGCAACCACACACACACCCAGACACACCCCCTTGTCTCACAGCCTCGACACTTTGCTCGACTTCCTCCCAGATTTGTCACAACCACACCACGCGTTTCACAATCGGTGTGCCAGGCTCGCCTGTGCCGGATTCAGTGTGTTCCCATTAGAGGGCAGGCGGTGGCGAGAATGTCTCCCAACAGTAGTGGCAGTTAGTTTACAGCAAACTCTTCTCAGCCCAGACGGCGGATTCATCCATCAACCGTACAGCCCCAGCTGTGCTTTAATCACCAGGGGCTTTTCCCGACAGGTAAGCCGCTCAGAAACAATGATGTCTTGTCAACGCAGACGAGGAGATGTTAGTCATGAGTTATTTGGGGGGGGTTGGCAAGGGCTTTTGGTGTCTGCTCCAGTGAAGAAATGTGAAAAATGTGCAGTTGAGTGTGATTACTTGTGGCTGTCTGCTCTACACACATCTTTAATAACTCCCATAGTCCCATATTAGGTGGCTCTGAGTGTATGTCTGTGTTGTATTCTGTGAACAAACATGTCCTGATTTTATTTTGAAGAGGATTATCTTTTAGGTAGGAAACAACATTAGAAAAATGTCTCTCTTGAAACAGCTTTGAGGCTTTTATTTTGTTGAACAATGTGGTTAGGGATTGAGTTTTATTTTGTAATTTTGTCCTTTTTTTTGGATGCAGAACACCTGAGTTCATGAAAGATTTCCTTTGGGACACAGTTAATCCTGTCTTATCTTAAATATTTGCAAATTAATGTATTCATTAGCTTAATTAATGGCCTCATTAGCATGCCTAGCTGTATATGTGAGAGTGATAATTGGAGGGCATCTGGCAGCTCATGTGCCTCTTGTGTCAACACACTGCATGGACACTGTATTAACATCTTTTTGAATGCAGTATTTAACAATTGCATTAATGACTTTTAGTGTCAAACCAGGAGAAGATGAAGGTTCAAACACATGTTGCACTGCCAAAGGAGGTGTCCCCCCGCCCCCACACACCTCCAAACATTTGCTGTTTATCCTGCTGCTTGGAAGATGGCAAACAATGTATATGTCCCATCAGGCTGTGCTGTCCCAGAGCAGTGTTTCTCTCCTGTTGCAGTTGTTGTGATACCTCCGCAGAGGCAATAAAACAGGGTTCGTTATTATCCGTGCTAGTGTGCCAAGATTTATCCCATTAAAGTCTGGAATGCCCTCACGTGGGAAACGGATTGGAGGCGCACAGTCAATTTCTTTGTTTAGCCCAGTTCATGTGTGTGTATTTGTGTGTGAGGAGAGAAATGAGTGTGTTATGAGTGTGTGTCTGGCGCGAGGATGCCCTGCTTTTTGTTTCCTCTGAGCTATTTTTGTCTGGACAGAACTGCAAGCTCTCTGTTTTGTGTGCTTAGCAGAACAACGTCCTCACAGTGTGTGTGTTTGAGTGTGTGTGTGTACGTGTGTGTGCATGTGTGTGGGTAGGGGGTTAGTTATCTTATCTGCTGATCAGGCCTCTGTGGTTTCTGCTGTCAGGCAGAAGAAAGATGAAAGAGAAGTGTTGGGTTCTCATATAGTGAGTTGATATTGACTTTAATTAAATATCAGATACTGTCACTGATTCGTTATCTCGAAAGTATGTGTTTTGATGGAGTGTCTGAGTGGCTCTTGACTCATTTGAAAGTTGCTTTGGAGGCATATTCTCCTGAACAAGAGCAAAATTCCTGAAAAAAAAAACAATTACTTGTTGATCTTGTGCATAATTGAAAACTAATGCAGTCAGACTATCACTCATATTGATTCACTCTTATTTTCTCTCTCTCTACTTTCCTCCCCTTCCTCCCCTCTCCCTTTTGTTTAGGGAAAAGCTGGCTGTGGCTCGCCTGCAGAGGGAAGTCGCACGGAGCAAGAGCGAGGGAACAATGGTAAAGTATAGTGGAGCCGCTCGCCCCTGTAATCTGCACAAAGCCAAAACAGTATGCACACTTCACACACACGCACACACACTTCACGCACACACACACACACACACACACGTGCTCTGCCAAGCTGTCACATCATACAAACTCAATCATCTTCAGTGTTTCAACACCTCAGTTGATCTTAGGGGAGACGCCTCCGGAGAAATGTATGATGGGTGGAGGTATTTCACAGCCATGTGCTGCAAAGACAACATAAACGTTTCAAGTGTTTCGTGCCAGTTTTCTGTTTCGCCATTGGTTTTCCTATGCATAGTCAGGTTGCGTAACATTACAAGGTTGCACTTGCGTGGCAGCTTTCGCATTGCATTACACTCAGCTTTACTGCAACTAGTTGGCATTGTGCTTCGACTTGTGAAAGGAGGGAAAAGAAGTCAAGAGGTGGAGATCTGCATAGATACATCCACATTGGTGCATATCTGTCTTTGTGTTTGCAAACGTGTGAGCGTGGTGTGTTTGTCTAAGGGAGGTCAGAAAGTGAAAAGTTGAACCATGTGATAAAGCCCGGCTCAGCTGATTGTAGCCTCCAAGCAGAGGCTCCAACCACAGGCCCAGCTGTTTGGCTGCACCCCAGCGATGCCTCTGCTTCTCTTCATGGCAGCAGGCCTAAAGCAACGGCACACAAGGGCTGATAGACTCAGAGATCTCCACATTGTTGTGTGTGTGTGTGTCTATTGATCCCTGAAGGAGGAATGCTTGTTTTTTCTTCCTTCTTCTCCCCACAGTCAAGGAGGTCACAACACAGGGTCAAAAAGAGAACTACACCCCTGGAGCTGGGCAGGGAATCAGTGTATTGCTCAAGGGCACCTCAACACTGCAGATTATTCCTGTCATTGAGGCTTGAATTTTGAACAGAGAGGCAGAAAAGAGAACCTACAATGTAAACGGCTCCTCTTGTGTCTAGTTTTGCACCAGTCCATGAATGTAGACATTCAAACTGTTGGCTAATTCAGTGTTAAAGCGGCCATCACTTCCATAATTTGAATGCAATCATAAGGAGGGTGCCATGCCTGCTCTAACACACTTCCCCACCTCCCTGACCTCTGTTTGACTCTTCCATTCTATCACCCCAGTCATGCATGTGTATGTGAAACAAACGGGCTACATATTGATTTCCACCGTGGACAGATATAGTCTACTTTAGATGAATGGAATGCGTGTACCTACCATTGAACTCAAGGTATTCTCTCATAGGCTAAATTACAGCCTCCACTTCCTGCTAATAAACTAAGAAGTGTAGACATGAAGTCACATGGGTTGAGTTTTCCCCAACTGGCATCAGCGTCACGTCGGCTCGCTGTGAAAAATCGGAATTCGGATGATTGACCGCAAGTCACGCTGCTCTTTCCTGGGCTTTATCGCTTCATCTGTCTTCTGGGGTGGTCACGAAGAGGTCACAAAGTCTGTGGCTAGACTTGACTAATGTATCATTAGGGGAAAAGGGGTAGTAGCCGCCAAGAGGAATACCTCTGTTTTCACCTCTAGCTTGTAACTTTTGTGTTACCATGGCAACCAAATGATCTCTTTTTACCCCCTAGATCACTGCCCTGATCAATTCATGGACAGATGGTGATTTAATCGGAGCTTAGCTTCTGAATTCTGTGTGAAAGTGTCCGAACAGGTGTAGCAGACAGATCCTGCTCCACTCCTCTCAGCTGGTGGCGCTTCTCTCCTCTATAATGTAATTCAGTTTATGTGTTCTCACCTCTGTGTCAGCACCTCCTCCTGTAACACTAACCTTGCATCCTCTGACCTCAGGAGAAGTATATCACTCGCCACACCGAAGGCCCCCCAGCTCTCAGACTCACGCGAGTGGATGACATGCTAATTATTACTTTTGGAGGGACATGCAAACTGGTGTCTGCGCATGCACAAGGTTGAGAGAGAGGGATGACTTATCTGTGCCAGACAGGAGGAGGGTGAGGGTGAGGAGGGGGAAGAAAGGGAGGAGGGGGATATCACTAAGCTCCATTTGAAATTGGGATTATCCCCGTTGGAGTCCCTTTTGCACTCTCTCTCTGGCATTCCTGGGAGGCTCCAGAGCTCAGGCTGGGCTCCTCAATAGAAACGAAAGAGACTGCTGCATCAAGGAGATAATTGTCAAAAGTGCTGGCGGTGTGAAGTGGGAAACTGCTCACCAGCTACAAGCCTGTGCCCTGCAAGACCCCCACACCCAGACTCCCACTTCCATCCCATGCCCACTTGCTTCCAAACCCCCCATCTTTGCCTGCCAGGGGACAAATCTAGAGAGATGGATTAAAACAGCCGCATACTTTTGAAGCAGCTCTACCCCTCCTCTGTATCTGATGCCTCTCTTTTACAGCCTCTGTTCTCTGCCTTAGTCTTCCCTCTCTACATCCATTAGCGTCTTCTTAGTAACGCGATCAGAGAAACAGGGAGCAGCAGGGCCGTCCACTGCGTTCCCGTAGCTGTACAGGGGAATGTCTTCGTGTACCATTACCAGTGCCGTGTGTAGGAAAAGAATGTAAAAGGCATCTTTATGATTGTGCCACAATTGTAAGCCTCAGGTCTGGCTTGTGCAGTTATACAGCTGTAAATGAGACAGCATTAACAACACTGTTTACTGAGGAGTGTGTGATTTAATTGGGGCTCCTGTTGTGTAACATGGTGGCTACTGGCAGTGCAAAAGTACAACACTCTTTTGTTATGGATCATTTGGGAGAATCTCATGAAACGTTTTAAATAATTTGCAGGGCAATCAGTGGTTAGGTTCAGTGGTTAGCTACGAGCATCTGCAAGGTAATTTAACCACAAATATGGCCACACAAGATGAGTGATGCAGTCTAACAACCAGCAGATCTGCCCACTGTTTTTATCTTAAACTTTATATTCAGACTTGGACATGGTGCTTTTGGCGTGCAATCTTTAAAACTCCTACAAGACAAACAATGGATTTCCCATCGGGTGTTTGATAGAGCACAGGTCACGGTTTATTCTGCAAGTTTCTTTCCAACAAGCCTGTCTTGTCTGGAGTCAAACCGCTCATTCACAGCCTCATCGCTGCTGTAGGTTTTCTCTGGAATCCCTCACACCCCAGCCCAGAGGCGTGGTTCAGGGCCGGGCCGCTCTCCGTCTCTTTTGATGCCACTCTGAAGTGCAAGCTAAGTCCGTCAGGGGCAGGATGCTGGGTTTCCTGTCAGGCAAAAAACAGAGAAAACAGAAGTCTATATGCAGCCTTGTAAAAAGGCAGCACGGCCTGCTCTGTTGAGTGGGCCGGGCTCGCCATTAAAAAGCCATTTTAAACTGTTAGGTAAGATTATGACCACTGGAAACGGCTGTCAAAACAACGTGTGAAAATAAACGATCTGGCTTTGAGAGAAACTGGCTTTATTTTTCTTTGGGTTTTGTGGAGGCTCTGTGATATCTGAGCTTAAACAGATACAAGCCTCACACATACGGTAGATTCACACGCAGTTACTTCCCTGGATGTCTGAGCTGATTACAGTCTCTGACTTATCCATAGCTGAGCGAAGCGTACATGAGAACGACAAAGACAATTGCTTTCACTTGAACTTGGCTTAACTGTGTTGCTTACTCATTTAAAAATCAGATACTCTCCAGAGCATTTCATTTAGAAAATGAAGTTAAGATAAGAAGGGAGCCGCTGCATCTGTGAATATAAAGTGGATGGCGCTGAATGGTAAAATAAGCCCAGGAGCCATAATAGGAATCAGCTATTTCTGTCCACAGTCTGCAAGATTGCATTAAGTAAAATTAAATTAGAAACTGACTGAACACCCGTCCTGACAAGTCCTTTTCTACAACAGAAGAAACATGATGGTCAGTGGGTTGAGGTGCTCTCTCTGAACTTTGTTGCTCATCCAGTGTCAGATGTTTGACTGGGGAAACCCAGTATAACCCAATCCACACTTTTGAAACGTACTTTGCGCATAATGAATAATTAACATAAAGAAACAAGATTAGATCTCAGTTTGGTTCATTTTACTGTCTTGACTGTTTTAGTATAATTGCTCTATTACTTGAGCTCTTGGACAGGCTGCCAGTTTCTACATCTTTTACTTGACTGGGACAGTTTTTACAAGAAATGCTCTGGGTTAGTGGATGACATTTAAGTCTCGGGACTACCGAAGATCTTCCTGTGCAACCTGAGTGAGCTCCACTGAAATATCAAACCACCGTGACGTCACCCATCGATTTGTGAGCTACTGTTTTTAAGTTTGTGATTTTGCCGTTGGGCATCTTGACTTTTTTGAAACCAGAAGAAACCATATTAAGAGGAGAAGGTGGAGGTCGGGAGGAGTGAGGGGTGGGTCTGACCTGCTCTGTACTTTATCCTCATCCTCAGGTCGCCATGTGTGGTACAGTCTGTCACTCACACGGTAGTCATGCCCTGATTTAGAGGCCTATTTTCCTCTCAATGGGACCATAATTTAAAAAATGAACATCATGTTGTTTTGAAGAAGACTTGAAACTGGAGAGTGTAATAAATTAAGTGAGAAGTAGGGACATTTTCTTCTAGACTTACATACAATCTGACTTTTTACAACCAGTGGAGTCGCCCCCTTAGATAGAATACAGATTTTAGGCTCTTCGGCATCCTAAATTCATTTTGATATAAAGTTTATGGTTCCACTGTATGTGTGTGGACTTCCACTTTGACAATGATCTATTAATGTTTAAACTACAAGACAGAACACACCTTATAGATGGACATCTTTTGTAGTGTGCTCTTGGCAGATAAAGAGGGATTGCGAGGGGCTCCCGGCTTTGAAAAGCTCCGTCCTCATGGAGCTCCATCGCTGAGGGACCTTCATAGAGTGTTTCTGACAGCTGTTTGGAAGACGTGTGACAGCGTGGAGGTTTGGGGACTAGTCGGGGACTCAGGTGCTGTCTCTGCAGATTGGCCTTATCAGCCACGGACAGGGGCGAGGGCCGAGATGGGGGTCCCCCCTAGCGCTCAGCACATTCACTGGGTGACGAGCGCTGACAGCCAGGCTCAAATCGCATCTCCACACCGTCCCTTTCACCCACTCTCCAGAGTGTATTTGTGTGTGTGTGACTGACTGAATGACTTGGGAGTGCGTGGGTGGGGTGGTGGGGGTCCTCCCTTGGCAATGATAAATGGGCCGCTCATATGATTTAGCATATTCCTGGGGTGTGTGTATTATTTGCTATAGTGCCGGCGGCTATGTAAGAGAGAAGTGGTACACTCTAATGTAGTGGCTCTCCATGATAATTGAATTGATGGAGCCCTGGGGGACATAGGACACAGATTTTTAGTGAATAAAAACACTGTTTAGACTCAACCTTATTTCTATAACAAGTCATCTCAGAAAACATCCTTACTCCTTTGAATTTCTCCTCATATAGAAACACACACTTCCCTTTCTTAATTATATTCCCAGATCTTTGTCAGGCACCATAATTAAATGGCTGAATACTGAGTGATATTTAATTTAAAAGCACTTTTTTTTTATCTTTTCAAAATAAAATCCATTATATTGCATGCTTTTGCTCTAATGGCATATATAATGATTTGTTTTCAAATACATTAAACAGTATGTACCAGCCAAGCAGTCAAATCGCCCTCATGTTACACTTTCATTTGACTCTAGTCTTGCTGATGAGCACACACGCACACACACAAACAGCCTAGTGGCATGTTTTATTTATGAATGAAGAACCTGCATGGTGTATTGTGTCCCTGATGTTTGCTTTAGCAGCGAGCCAGAGATCCGCTCCCGGCCCTTTGATTAGGCAAAGAGCTCCAACTGGAGGGGGGGGGGTTCTGTGTAATGAAGAGATTATTGAGCCCCCCCCAGCCCCAACTGTATCCCAAACCCTGCATTAATGCACAGACATATACAGTCGCAGATGGACATCGTACAGAATCAGAGACACAGTCATTGTGGCTATGCGCTCACATGCACTTAACCTGATAACGTTGCAGTGCAGCTTTTCTTTTATGGGACGCAGGAACAACAAGGAGAGGCAGAGGTCTCTAATTAATTTAGAGTCCTCTGTGGATCTTGGAGGGCATCAGGGGGGTTCTGGTCTTCTATTAATTCTCCTGGTCTTGTCGTAATTCAGCACGGATGAATACCATTACCATCTGATGCTGTCCAATTACAGAGGCAAGCTTCGTTCAGGGCGCCACTGCATCTAATACAGTTTTAGACACAGAAGAAAGATGGAGGGGGCACAAACACACAACACACAGAAACTAGGCGTTCTCTTTATTTTCTCTTTCAATAATTTCAGCACATTTAATGTATTAAAATCAATAGAATGCCACACTCCATCTCAAGCTCTACATGTTGATGGTGATAAATTCTGTCATATCTAGATGGATACAGATTTTATCTACCAGGAAATGAAACCAGCCTCGTGTGTGAGGTCAAATTTAATCCTGAAACCCAATCTGGGGTTGTTTCAGATATATGGCTCAGTAGACCGATATAAAATCCTGTCCGGGCCATTTTATAGATTACTTGGCCCATTCCATTTGATATTGCTTTTTTTCCCCAAGCCTTGTTATTGTTTAGTAGTGCTGGCTTTGTTGAAGCTGTGACTCCAGCTGCAGTTTTATTCCAGGAAAATGTTGCCCTCTGCAGGTGGAAGGCTTTAGTACACCTCATTCAGCCGGGGCCACGACATGACTGGCAGTCAAGTGAGAGGATTATCTCTTCAGTTGTTGGATTAACTAAAGTAAATGTTCTCACAGAAAGTTGCCAAGCATGTTTTCATCACATGCCATCTCATTGTTGACTTTGAGGTGCCCTACCAGTACATCGCTAAAGGCGTGTTCCCTTTGTAGCTAAAGCTTATGCTTCCAATTAGCATACTCTTTACCATGGGTAAAAAAAAGCCATGAAGTTGCTGTAGACAATAAACATTTCAACCAAGAAAAACCGTAATGTATTGCTTGGGATTTCTGGCCACATAAAGATATGGTAATGTTTGATTTAATGGCCTCGGGCCTTGTTAAATTGCTGAAATTATATATTGAACAAAAGCAATAGAGGCCTTTTTACTGCAGCACAGACTATAAATCCTGTGTTTTGGGCAAGACTCTGTCAGCAGACACATAGTGGTCGGTGGTTTATGCCTGGGGCGTCAGTTAGGCCATGCAGGCAACAAAAATCAGGACTAAAGCTACTGTGCTTTTGTAAGAATCCAGGCCAACTTGCTTTAACAATACTTATTGATACATGTGGTGCCGCAAAGAAAAGCCCTTTGTGCTTGTTTGCGTCTAGGTGAAAGTCAGCTAAACTACTAGACTCTGGAGGTTACACTTGCAATTAGCGTCTTTTTAGACCCTTCATGCCATGTTTGTATTATTAAAAACCTCTATCCCTGTTGCTTAGGGTAATGCACTCCTGTGTGCCATGTAAGTAAATATTGTGCATGCAACAAGATGAAAACCTTTTGCGTGTTGCCGTTTTTTGCACATCTTGACCCGTTTTCCTTAAAGAAAGACAGTGAAAAAGAGCCAGAAATCCGTTGGTTTCTGTCCAGATGTATAGGTCCAGGTCTTGGCAGGGGGGTGTACTACTTTATGCTTCTGTATAACTGGATTTACAGTGGCCATTACTCCTGACAGGGGGGAGCCTCCCTGTTGTGTAAAGAGCCGCTCCACATAGTAACCATGAATTTATGGCCACAGAGAGGACCAGAACTGGTTTTAATGGTGACTTGGGTTTAATATTCTCTCTCTCTGACTGATTCACCCACTTAAAATCTGCTTTTGTGACAGAATTCCTGCCAAGTAACAATATAGTGAAATATGGTTGTTTATTGGTTCCATTCAACACAATGTGGTCACAGTAAAAATAGCAGTTTTGGAAAATGTTACGTGATTCATGGGCTTCCTTTCAAGTTTTCATTGCTCTTTGGTTTTATCATAAATCATGGGTGCAGCTATATTGAGGATGTTTTGCCAATATACCAAACAAAGGGCACAATTTTTGCTCTAAAACATTGTCCAGTCAGTATATTCTTCTACTTTTACACCACTAGATGTCCTCATCATGCTTGAAAACACACCACAGTCATCTGTAGTCAAGGTCCAGTGCTTCACATGAGGAGTAAGACATAAAGTTGAGATCTACAGTGAGAGAAAAAAAGGTATTAATTCCCTATTGTCCACTGTGCAAACTCTCTTTGAAGTCTGTACCGACACCAAGGATGATGGCGGATGATGATGTTTCATCTTTTACCGAGGACTGTCAACATAATCCCCCACTGAATTTCCAGGCAGAGAATAATTTGTCTCTTTGCAGACGCAGTTACAGCCATATTAACTTAACATTTTAGTTCACTTCACTTTTTTTTTCATTGAGAAAACGTCTAGTCTTTGTTAAACTAAACAAATAAGATGAAGTGCACTTCACGTTCAAACGTCTTAGTCGGCAAAGCTGCACTTTGAAGAAGAAACTTTTTCCAGCAGTCCAGTTAGTCTCTTTGGCCTCAAACTCACAGTGCAATTATTTTACAATTTTGTATTTTTAGCTGATATTCTTGACAAGATAGTGGCAGATAGTCGATCACTTAAACCTGCGGCGAAGAAAACGCATCCAATTGTTTTGTCATAAATTGTCAGCAGTGGTGATGCCAGGCTTTGTGCGAGACTGTGAGACTAATGGAAAGATTCTCATGAGTTTGCCCCGTCAGCTAAAATACCCAGTCTTGCTGGTATCTGCTCATATCTCCTCCACAACTTTGACACTGGGAAAAAAAAAAAAAAGAAACTCACTCACAATGCCAGATACCCCACCCCACCCTCCACCCCCCCTGCCTTCAAGCAGGGAGCATGCTAGCACTGGGCCTCAGTCTTTGAAGTTGGGTTTGAGGCAACGATGGCTCTCCCTTTTGGGAGCAGATGGCTGAGGCCATCAGAAAGAGAAGAATCCAATTAAAAACTGAAAGAGGAGCTCTCGTTTTTGAATTGTCTCTGGTGAAAAGAGACAGATAAAAAAAAACGGCCATGTGATCTGAACAAGACCTTACACACCGCGGGCTTTGAAAGTTCCTCATGAAGAAGGAGAGGTTAACTCCTGCAAACAAAGCTTTGGACGATACATCCTTAACACTTTGCTGCATGTGCAAAGGAATGAAAGGCAAGGATGGCTTGCTTCACCTCCACCTTGGTGTTATAAGCTATTCACCTTTTATTTTATGCCTTAACTGTAAAGGAAATTGGATTTAGTTCTACCTGCATCACCTGCATCTTACTGAGGCGCTTTGGCTTCAAGTCAGTTATTAAGTAAAGTGAGGTCACATGAAAAGCAACTTCTTTCCATAGTTACCAAGCAACAACACTGTAAAAATAAATAAAGCTTGCAAGTAGGTTTCCTGCAGGAAGCCCAAAAGCTCAAGGACCTTGATGCCATAAATATACACACAAATCAGAAGGAGGAGTGGAGAAAGAAACTGAGGCATGGGAGACCAGGTACAGTCATGTTGGTTGACATTTAGTGTGAACTTTCTGTCACAGTGACAGAAGGGAGGGGAGGTTCATTATGAACATTTCAAAGAAACAACAGACTGCAGGAAGTCACGCCAATCTGGAATCTTAAATGTCATCACGCTCTTATCGTCTTATTTTCTTGCACCCTGAAAGTTAGAGGCCTTTTTCTTTTTTTTTCTTTTTTTTTATCACCAATGCTTTGATGATCTTAAAGTTAAATCACTTTGTTTTTGCTTAACCTTTTCCATGGGGGGGGTCAGAGGTCAGCGTAGGCAGCGAAATGACATCCCTCCAGCTGTCAAGGTTTCAGCGACTTACACTCAAGGACCATAAATATGGCGTATGACTTAGGGAAGATGAGGTTGATCTTTTGAGCCTTTAGGCCACACACCGCTGACAGATAACCTTTGTTATTTTTGTGCCCACAGCGAGAAAAGCTGATCCATGAGCTAGAGGAAGAGCGACGCCTGCGACTGGAGAGCGAGAAGCGTCTCCGGGAAGTGACCGAGGAGTCAGAGCTGGGACGGGCGCAGATGGTTTCACTGCAGCAACAATTCTCCAGGTAAAGGGGCCTGAAAGCAGAGAGCATGTCTGATATTAGTGCAGGACTGCAGTGACTCTTATGAGGAAATGTTAATTTACAGACTTGTGAATTTTCAAATTCACTGATACTGATGTCTTATTTACAGACAACATGTTTGTTTATATGTCCACATCATTTCCATACATTCAACAGTTTGTGGCAAAATCCAACAGGTTGTTGCAGGGAACAGTTTTAGCAGCTATTTCCTGCAATTAGCGTCTTTCTAAACTTCTACATCCATATCTCGTCCCTGCTGTTTCTGTTTCGTCGTCTGTGTTGATACTTTACCTTAGCAATGAAAAAGCGAAGTTATGACAGTGCTCAGGTGCTCAAACGAGGCTCTTGTCTTAAGTTTAGTAACCTCCGCTTCGTGAACTCGTCCTCTAACTCACAGCTGCTGAGGTGTGACGGCAAATCAAGAATTGGAGCCGAATTGATGCCATAATTAGGCGATAGGCATTCAGTTCTTTACTTGTGCAAAAAAAGAGGATTTCACATTGACTGCTTATCTTCTCATTAAGTTGGTGGAGAAAATCCTGTACATTTTTTAATGGTCCCAGTGTTATAGTGCAGATGAGGGCAGAGTCGCCGCCAGGGGAAGAATAAAATATTTAAGAGCCATTCCAAAGATTTATCACATATTTAAAATGTTCCTTTGTTGCCTCTGAATTAAGCTCAACAGAGTTTCTCACTTATGTTCAGTTCCCTCACATCCATTTTAGAAAAGTAAAACCCTGCATCACATTTGTATAGTTTACACTTGAGAGCTGCTGGATACACCTGAGTTTTAACAAAGCACTTTGCACTCAATGGTCCTTAAGCAACAGTTTCAACAAGGTAATTGCATTTTCAGTCACTTTTCCTTAGCTTGGGATGTTGTGAGAGGGCGGCACAGTGGGACAGTGGTTAGCACCGTCATGAAGCAAGAAGATTCTGTGTGTGAATCTGAGAACTGGGGCCTCTCTGTGGGCAGTTTGCATGTTCTCCCGCTTCCTCCCACAGTCCAAAGAGGTGTGGTTAGATTAAGATTAAGATAAAAACTAAGACTGAAACAAAGACCAAGACCATGACAATGACTGTGACAAAGACTAGGATGATTAGCAACTATGACGAATTAGTGACTCTAAATTCTTTGTAGGTGTGAATGTGAATGGGAATGTTATAGTGTGACTGGTATAGATAATTAATGGATAGTTAGGATGTGATCTATGGCAGTAAATGATAGTTTGTTGGCAGTTTCCTGTTGGAAAAGCATCACTTTCTGTTCATTCTGATATAAAATCCTGTATAAACCAGTCTGAACCAGTTCTATTCCTAACCTAGCTGGCTGCACCTGTCCATGTCTTGTGTTTGGGTGTTATATCTCCCTGTTTGACCAATGTGTAAACCTATTATGTTCTCCACACACGTTGCCAGGAAAGAGTGATGCTATTTGGGGAGATACAGCACACTCCCTCTTGGAGCAAGACTCTTAAAGGGGGCAGATGTAATGGTGAATTAGTAGATAGAGAGGGAGCAGTATGAGAGTCAATATCTTGCAGCCAGAGCAAGAGAAAGTACTGCAATTCTATTAGGAGGGAAATATATAAAGCTTATCCCTGATTGGGTCCTGCATGGGTCCCCACAGAGACAGATGAATTTGTCGCTATGGCAGAGGTCGCCCAGATGGATGGTTCTCATTGGATGCCAGACGGCTACGGGTCCTCTGCAATGTTCATTGTCATCATACTGGATTGCTGTAATTTCCGTGCACTGTACCGTCAGTGGTTTTGTGACTCCGGTGGGAACACAAGGTTCCAGCTGCTTTCCCTTCCACAAGTCACATAGATATCTCCCTCCACCTCCACACAAACACCCTAACAGGATTTTAGTCTCACTGTCAAAGTCTTAATCTTTGTGTAAGCATTGCTGAGTGCTTATTGGAACGTGAATGGGCGACTGACCAAGCAAGCCTCTGTGCAAGCTGCCAGCGAGTGTGTGCGGAGTGTGTTTACTCGTACCTGGGCCTTCACTGGATTAACATGCTCACATGGCAGCCAATAATCGGTGGCACCGTGCCCTTGTGGCAGATGGGACATCAGTGTGGTCACTTTAATTAGCGACTTACAAGCCAGTAAAAGAAGAAGAAGAAAAAAAAAAAGATATCTCGGTTACTAGGCTACCGGCAAGTGTCTTCCCATGAACCTTTGCCCTACTTGCCTCTGCTGCTTACACTGCTGTTTTTCTGTTATTGGCTTATGGATACACACCTCCAGCACACCGGCGCACCTTAAGACTCGCACGTGCGCTGCTTCACATGTGCCTGCACACTTGCTGTCAACCAACAGGCGATTATTCGTGTCTGTGCCGCTTTTCTCCTGCGAGACCTTCATCCATATCTCAAGATTGATTTGGGCTTGTTATTTGTTGCACATTAGGGGAATAGAAACCTCAGTTCATCAATGTGTCTTTGGAGATAACACCAGCAAATCATGTTAAGTGGACATCCAATCTTTTAAATAGACTGGGATCTGTTTGACCTCAGGCAACAATTGATTTGCGTATTGCTAATTAATTGAGGTTGTGCTTAGAATCATGAAGATTGAAGTGATCAGGCTAGTAACAGGCATATTAATTTGAATGATAAAAGCCAGCGAAATGTTATGGCTAAGGTATCAAACACAATGCAAATGAGTGTTTTAAATGGATTTCCCAAACTCTGCCAAATATAGGGTCTAGCCAGATTTAGCTCCATTTTTTTTCTTGAGCTTGCTGCTTTTACACTGTGTTGCACTAGGAGACAGGAGGTGTTGTGTGATGATATGAGACAAAGGTAATGAGATGCTTGTTAGAGTTGCACTTTACAGTATCACACAGAAACGCACACACGAACAAACAGGCGTTTCCACACCAAGCAGGAAAGATCAGACAGTAGCTCCCGGAGCCAGACGCACTCTGGGGATTCTCAGCTTCTTACAGCCTTTGTTTGTGTGTGTGTTTGCCTCTGTGTGCCCTGTAACTCTAACACTTTTTGGCAAGGGTTGAATGTAAGGCAGGAATCGCCAAAAGTGAAACAGCGAGCTTTTCTTTTCTGCTTTCACCCAACAAAATATCAAAAAGCCTCAATATGCCTGTGTTTTCACGGCTGAGATCAGTCTGCATTCCTCAAGGTACTGACCACTTAGCTCCAAACATAGGTGTACACACACATGCCTATATCCACACACACACACACACACACACACACACACACACACACACCCTCCCCCAACCAGTTGGGCTCTTAGCTTGGTGTGGGTCACATGCCCAGCCCCTCCCTAACTTGGGTCAACCCCCCAAGGCTTCACCACCACTAGCAAGGCCTGCCGTCATTAAACTCCTACGGATTAGTGGGAGACTCCAACCCGCAGCCCAGCAGCCTCCCCGGCCCACCCTGGACGTCCCAAAACTCCATGTGGGCGAGACATTTAAGGGAGAGGACAGGAGAGGGGAGAATGGAGGAGAAAAAAGACAGGGACACCAGGAGGAGGACTGCAAATCCTGTCTTCTTGTCCTTCAGCAAACAACTGTAGAGAACAGGATGAATGAATTGTAGAGACAGAAATATAATCCATCGAGTGCATTTGGACATTTTGAAGCCCTGTCCGAAACCTCCTCCCCTTCCTGTGTTACCATTCTGACAGGATGGCCGGTGGGCAGACAGGAACATGGGGGCCACTGGGGGCCCTACCTTAACGTCTTGTTTGAAGATGAGGGAGTTTTCAGGTAACAAAACTGCAACTTGAGACTGGACCAACTTTTTCCAGCCTTTTGTGGCAATTAACTTGGTTTCACTCCACTGTGTCTTGTTTAGCTTACCATGCTTACTCGCTTAAAGACTTTATTGTAGTCATTCATTCTGCCTGTTGTGGAGATTAGACACTTCTAGAAAGGGAAAAGGAGAGGCCCTTTGTTGCTTGCTGTTCTAAAGTCTGCTCACACACACACCTAGGCACTTACACAGCTTCAGTTCCAGTATCTTTGTGCTACTTGCTTATTCTTTGACTTATCTATCTTGTTGTGTCACTTTTGTTCTTTGTAAGGGATTCGAGGTGAGCCAGTTTCCAATAGGTGGCTTGGAAGTAAATTTCTCTTGACATGGCTTGGCCACCATATCAGAGTCATTGTCACCCAAAACAAATGTGTGCTCATCGTCAAAACCAGGGCGTTTACAGCCGACCCAGACTACTTGACTTTGAATCATTGCCGTCTTGAAGGGCCCTCTTCTAGGCAGGATATGGGAGACTTACAGCTAGACTAACAACAACAGCCAGCGATGACTGGTGCCTGCAGATTTATGGCTCAGCGGCGTACTCCTTCTGCACATTACTCAGTGTATGCGAGGACATGTGGCGTATACAACGTGCGTCTGAGGGAGATGATGTAAACAGGCAGGAATGGCAGCAGTTTTCAAGTCTGGACGTGTTGTTTGGACAGTCACGCTCAGGTTGACGTTTCAGAACCGCGTGTTTATGCGTGTGTGTGTGTGTGCGTGTGTGTGTACATGCATTCATGTGCTACTCTCATTACCACCGCGCTACAGCTGGACCGGCAAAGGCTAATACACTCTGAGGGGGAGCTGAGTGATTGCACTCTGTTTGCAGATCAATGCCCTCTCTTCTAATCATCCAAGCATCCAGCCACACCTGGCCCAAGTGTTTTAATTTGGACGCGTTCGAAACAGCCCCCCCCTCCCCGGCAGCTGCAGGATTTAGCCGCATGAATCAGGCCCCTGTTCAAGACGACACATCTGGGGTCATTAACAGGATGAAGGGGGGTCAGTCTTTTGAAGTTACTTCCTTACTCCTGCTCAATGGGGACGAGGACTGTTAAATAGATAATAGGTGTCTAGACTATTTTGGGAGCACCTCATATTTAGATTTATTGGTCCATTTCAGCACTTCTCTTTAACTTCCAAATTTCAGTAGCAAATTATGTCCGATTGAGCTTAATGTGGGATATTCTCCTCCATCACTTGCATTAAATTGCCAGAGCTTTGGGATCAATCAACCCCTTTTTTCCTCAGAACACTCAGTCCACACTTAGTCACTGAGCACCACGCTGAGTTTGTGTGTCAGTGCAGCCTGTTTGTAACTTGCTTGTAACTATGTCAGACAATCACAAACACTTGTACACACACGCTCTCCACCCTACAGTTAACTTCGGCCGCGGATTAAACATGCTGGTTACCGTGTTTATAGGCGTGCTGAAAGAGGTCAGATTACAAGCTTTGGCGGAAGTAGGGCGTCTGTCCTCACATCACGGTCTCTCTGGCTTGTGAGGCTGGTGCTCGCAGATTGTAGCCTGGAGCCAAACAGCATGCAATTCAGACTGACCTCATGGTTGCAGTATAGATTTGATTGTCTGGCAGCTGCTCTGGTTGACACATATACACAGGGGCTGCTATTATTCTCTATTCATCATGTTTTATAAAGTGAATCTTTAATGTTAAATTTTATATGAGCAACGAAAACAACATTTGAACAAAAAACACATTGTGCTGCAGACTATCCAAAGCAACCATGGCACTTGAAACAGAAAGAGAAATGAAACAGCACAGATGCTGCTGCCGTGTTCAATGCTTTGCCCAAAAATTAGAGTCATCAATCTTCTATTGGACTGAAAGCAGAAATTCACATGGATGCCTTAAAATCTGAGTGCATAAAATGAAAAGTGCAGAATAGATACCAAGACATGAAGAGAGAACATGAAGAGACTCATCTTTTGCTTTGGCAAACATTGACCTGTCGTGCTCTGTGTCAATCAGTGTTATTGGTTTCCAGTGTGACTACATTTATCATGAGACGACTCATCTGAGATTTTGAAATCCTGTTTATACAGATGTAGATGTCCCTTTAATACCTTTAGCCCATGTTGCAAAATGGTGGAAAAAGGGTGTAAGAAAACCACAACCATTCAATTTTTGCCACTTTTGTTTAAGATAACTCACTGATGTGAAATGAGTGATAGACTAGTTATTATCATTAGGTTTCATCACTGTCATTCACCCCAACTCAACCCTCCCTGTTCCCAAATGGCCCATCTTAGGATGAGCTGGTCTGAGTAATGGACTCCATGCTGTCATCATGACTAAACTCTCCCTCTGGGATGTCTTCCTCGGTCTCCATCCCTGTCTTTGTCTCACATATGGAACACACATGCCTGTAACCTATTGTGGCGTTGGGTCCAGTGACACGCTCTTGAGGATTCAATGGCTTCCCCATTGCTAACTGCTTCCTTTGGCCAGAGGTGAACATGTGGGATGGCCAACAGGAATTTGCACTCTAAATCCTTCCAAATGTAATGGGACCGCTGGAGGGATGAGAAGGGAAGAACCTAAATCTGGTTCCCTCCATATGTCCCTTTTAATTTACACTCTGTAAAGACTAGTCCTCAGTTGTACCCAGTCGGCTGTGTGCTTCTAGTAAAGTTGTGTTTGGTGACTGTGGAAAGAATCAATATTTAATGAAGCTATTTCAGATCAGAAATTAAAAAGTATTTAAACCTAAATAGGTAAAAAAAATTGTATTTTATGAGTCATTTAAGTGAATCCTGTTTAAAAAAACAACCAAATACACTCTTTTCACAGCAGTTGGTCAACACATATTGGAATGAAATATGACTGACAGAAATGCTTTCTTCTTGATCTCTTTCTCTCTGGCATGTGTGTCTTGTTGATAAGGTTAAAGGTCGCTGGCGAGAGAGTCAGCGATCGCGAGGGCCAGGACCTTTGTAATGCTACACTGTTGTAACATGCATGACTGATGTGTGTGACTTTAATGGCTCAGAACCGTCCTCGAGGCTCTAAACCGGACCAAACCTTACACCAAAAGTGTCTCGTTAATTTCCAGGGAGTTTGTTTCTCTCCCTCATTTGGGTCACGTCTAAGAAAGGGTCTCCTTGCTTGTTTCCCGCAAAACGGCTCTAAGAGGATAAGAGTGGCTTAGCGTCGGGTTAAGCTAGGCAATCACCCGGTGGGCGTACAAAAGTGATTTTCTGGAAGGGAGTCTGAGAAGAAGAATGGAATAATTTTGTGCCAAAACGGACAGTTTTGCTCAGGCTCATTGAGGTCCGATAAGGCGATTGTAGGCCTCGATGCAGCAGTCACGCCATGGCCCCCGATGGCCTCGATTCAGCCGCACAACCAGGTGATTGTTCTCCCTATCATTTCAGCAGCAATGGGATTTTCTAATTGTTCACCAGTCAAATCTGATTAAAGGGTCTCGGTCAACCTGAGCCGCTGACAGCACTGATAAAGTGAGAGTGTGAACAGGGACAGATGGAGAAAAGCTGACACATCTCCACTGATTCCTCCATCATTTGGATGTTTAGAGCTTCTTTCTTGTGGAGGGGTTTGTTTTTATAGTTTATATGCATCCATTTCTTTGACACTGATTTTATAATTTCGTTGCTCAGTGTTTTCTGTGGCTGAAGCTTAAACAAAGCAAAAAGCCACGTTTTTATTTCAAATTATTTTAATATGCTGCTGCCAGAAATGCTCCAGTATCCAACCATGACAGCATCAGCAACTCTTGCTTGGTCGGAGCTGTGCAACATCCAAAGATGCAGGCGGTCACTGGCAGGAGATCGGTGACGAAAATAAACAAACAAGCATCTAAAAATTGTGTTAACAAAGGTGGAGGAGTGTTGAGAACAACAAGCTAAATCTGAGACAGCATGCAGAGATCTCTGATCACTGAGCGAGTGTCCTGGCATGCAGCCCCTGTGTTCGCTTTTTTCTTGCACGGATAGTGTTGATTTTAGTGAAGCCAAAGCCTCTTAATCACCAGTGAAGACCCACACGAGTGCATGCACACACACGTAAACACACACACTGGCTGAGAAAACAGGGGGATCCTTGTCCTCAGTTGTGCTTCATCTCTACAAACCCATCCCTGATTCCCGTCTGATCCGAAACTAACGGCCTGCTTGCCTCCCAGCAGGGGCCCTTCCCCTTTGGAGAGGGCTTAACATGGGACATATGGGAAAGTCTTTGCCTGCCAGATCACTGTCTTTGCACGGGGCCAGTATCGGATAATGACACACTGGAGACACGGCAAGTAGAAAATGACAACAGAAGATCTGCTGTCAGGGCTGGCTCGGTGACCCGGCCACAGGACCGATCATGCTGCCGATTGAGCGGAAAGCACTCAGGCTTATATGATGACTGTGTGGCCTATTTTAGCTTGGAGACCCACATTTCAGCCATAGTGCCTGGGTCACTTTATAGAGCTGTGAGAGCTGAGAGCACTCGGATGTCTCTACCTATGGAGCTCAGGGATGTCTGCACAGTATTTCTGGCGTTTTTCAGAAAAAATGGTGGCGTTAAAAATGGAGAAAAAGTCAAGATGGGGTAAGTTTGGAGCTGACATAGAGTCCTTTGATGGTTTTCAGGTCTGTGAAGGAATTTGTCATTGAAGGCTGTGTAGTTTCAGTGATTAGTGAAATACTCTGTTGGAGAAGAAGAGGAGAGAGGAGGATTTTTATGTTTACAACACCTCTGTGGTTCATTGTCATATCAAAGCTCTAGACCGCCTGCGATCCTGTGTGCCTTCTGCGAGAAGGTGAGCGTAACGACAGCCTCAAGATCATCAGACCTCGGGCTGAAAATTGATTGGACCCTTAATTGTATTTCCTGGACTGCTGACGAACGCGTGATTTGAAATTCAGCCTGTGCGGCGTGAGGGTCAGGAAAAGTCAGAATTTGCTTTCATCTCCACATACGTCCCTTTGAAACACACACACACGCGCACACACTTTTGTCCGTCCTTCCCTCTCTCCTTCCCTCTCTCCTTCCCTTAATGATTGTTTTTAGTAGGTTGTTGGTGAGCACTTTGAGATTAATCACACTCGCACTGAGCAAGGCTGTTTTTTATGTAAAGTAATGCTCTGTCATCTGAGCTCTAGTCCATCCATCATACACATTTAGCACGGCTGCTTTCACATGTAAATAAGTTTCAGGCAGCTGAATTTACGGTAATGACGAATGACACTGTTTGTTTTAATGGGATGTTTGCCGGACATTTCTCCTCTTTTGTTCTTAGCGGGATTTACTCTGCAGAGAAAAAGCTTTATCAGTAATTTGTGTGTTTGTGTGGTCATTACTGAGAGGTAACCAAAACTGTCTTGTTGTTGCACTGCATGAAGTTCTCAAGGAAAATAAGATGATAACTATTTGTTCAGGTTTCATAGCAGAGCTAGAAACATTGTATTTGTATTTGAATTACTTTCCTATTGATATTGAATCTGTACTATAGAAGTTTTTGAAAAGAGCTTAAAGATGTACTAGTGGAGGAATGAAAAAGTGGTAGATATAGTTTTATATACAATATAGAGATTTATTGTTTCCTTTTTATTATGATTTGTTCAGATAGAATAAATGTTATCCCAATGGACCCAGGATTTCTGTTCACATTAAGTATAGTGGTCCCTCAGCACCACTAAACTTCAAAGTGTTTCATTGTCAAAAGCTCCGGAGTCTGTCCAGTGAGATACCGCACATCTGTGCCGTCTGTGACAGGCGACTTTGAAATGTTAGCGAGGCAGCTCCCTGTTTCTGTTTAGAAACACAAAGGGTCTCTTTCTTTCAGGTGTGCAGGAATGCCACAGACCTCTCAAAACAGGAGCGCAATATCCAAACCCCCCCCCCCCTTCCTCCAGCCACAGCACAGGGAAAGCAGGCATCAAAGCGTTTCTCACCATCCTGCCACTTAGTAATGTCAAGGTCAGTGAGGTGACAGTGGGCATGCTGGGAAGTTCGTCTGAAACTTTAACCACACTGGCTACAAAAACAGAACCGCTGATATCATTGGTTCAATTTTACATTGTTTGCTTCAGCGGTTTATTTGGCACGTTTTCCTGCGTGCGGCATCAGAATAATTTCAACTCCATCTGTTGGCTTGCCTGATGATATTTTCTCATTTCAGGTTTAATTTTAAAACTCCCACCTTATACATATTTATCCCTCGTCTACCTCATTTTACTTCCCAAGCTGACTTTTAGTCGACCAAACAGGAGAGCAATTTGTGATTTTTCTACAAAAGTTTAGTTATCCCACATATCGTCTACTATTTTCCACATAAAAGTGCATTCATTGTTCTTGTGTTGAGCAAGGAGATGGCGTTATTTCAGTTACCATCTGTTTTGGATCAAGAAATAGATTCACAACTTAAGACATAGCTTTAAAATCTTTATTATTGTGCAGTGGACAGAATATTTTTTGATCCAGATTTGCAGGAGAGTGTCTGAGGATTGTGGAAATCCCTTTAAAATCCTTATGTATATTCCAGTCTATGTGACTTCAATGTCCTGATGATACACAAAATGCACAAACTGTGGCTATAACTGTAGGTGGTCACCTGCCCAAATCCCCTACGTCTAAGAAATGCCTCCAGTTGCCATGCTGATCATGTCTGTGAGCTAGTCCTTGACCCGGTGTCAGTGTCTCCGGACTCCAAAGCTGTCTATAGGATGTGCTGATTAAGGCCAGCATTTAAAGCAGGAACTGGAGCAATCTGCCACCAGCCCTGCCCGCCTGCCCGCCTGCAGGCCTCCAGGCCCCTCTGACTGTTCATTCAGCAGCTAGCGGCCTGATTACAGACGGCTTTATGGCTCAGCCGGGACAGATGGCGTGGCTAGCACCGTCCTTCCTGCCTGTGCTCGTACCATAGCCAGTCACTGCAGAACTACCAGGAAATGGTGACATAACAAAACATGTATAAGACATATGCATACCAGTTTGCTATGAATATGTAGCTCAACAGTTGTCTAATATACTTAAATACAGGGGAGTTCATGACTGAGAGGTGCTAGTAGGCGGATTCATTTTCCTTTGCACAGAGGCCAGGCTACCTGCTTGTAAATGTGTAAAGGAATTGCAGATTTGGTTAAACTAAATTTTTACATGATTCAAAAATCTTTTGCTGTCACACTGACAACACGCAACAGACTTTAATCCCAAAGTTTTCTTTTTTTTTACATTATTTTTTGGCCATTTTATTTCACTAGGACAGTGTAGAGAGTGAGGAAATGGGAAAGGGAAGGAGTCCGGCCGGCTCAGAGCATTTGACCAAAACCGCTGAATGAACATTTTCAACCATGCTTGTCTGCTTCAGTTTTGCCATGTGACTCCTGTGTTTGTTTACCTTTGCAGTGAATGGAAACAGTAAGAGAAGAAGAGTGTGTCATGCAATTCGATGTCAAAGCCTTTCTTTTGTCGTTTTTTTGAATAACAATAGCTGGCTGTCACTCCCTGTCCACTGCTGCTCCTGAATGTCAGTTTTATCTCAGCATTTCCATTTACATGATCCCAGCTGCCTCCGAGATCATCTCACATGGCTTATCTAGTGCTGTTTGAGTCTATTTTATTTTCCTTTTTTACACAATCCGAAAGCGAATCCATGTAGGGTCGAAGTTCGCCCTGTAGCTGGAGGGATAAAGATGGCATGTGGGTCTCATTCAGATGGAAATATGCAGAGACATTTTCACATGCACTCTTTAGCACCTGTTTTGCATGCAGCTTGCAGTGTAAGCAGGACAAAATAGAAGCGCAGATTGTTCAGAGCAGACCAGGTCTTGAAGGTCAAGGTCACTCGCTCTGCATTTGCTGCCGTGATTGCACTTAATTCAGGGCATCAGCAGACGTGCATGCGTCTGTGCATAGACAAACGCCTACAAAATCATACACAATAAGTTATTAAGTACTATGTTTGCACATTTTGTACTCAATCTAGTCATTTGGACAGTGTCCCTCACATAGTGAACTGAGCAGAAGTTGGGAGTCATTCCAGAAAAATACCACTCATCCATCTTGCGACTCTGGCACCGATTCAGCCCCATTCTCTTTTCATTTTCACTCTGGGCCCATTTTGCTATGTGTTTTTGTGTGCATGCTTTTGGAAAGTACAAAAAAAATCACAATTGAGGGATGCAATGATCCATTTCAGACAACAAACATCTTAGAAAATAGCTAAACCGCTTGAAAATAGATCCAATTTTCAGTGTTTACAGTGGTTTGGGTCTATTTCTGTCTTTGCTCCAGCATCACAGTATTTCAGACATTTTAAACCAGTATAATTCATACAGGATCCTCTAAAGGCAAGATTTCCAAGAGGAATATTTGGATCTTGAGACCATCATTAAAAGAATTTTACAGTGCAATGCAGGCTTGTGTTGAGTGTTCATGGGTAGAAGGCCACATATTAAAGCAACAGCAAGCAGGAGGAGGAGGAGGATGAAGTTGGCACAGTTCATGGCATGAACATAGATGGTATAAGTATCATAGCTGGAGAGAAAAGAGCAATGATGCTGCCTGAATTATCCCAAATGCACCAAAATGTCTGCAAAGTATCTATCACATCATGTTCTCCTTCATCTGAACGTGATATGAAACTTAACACGGCGGGTGATGTGTCTTGTGTGTGCAGGATGGAAGAGACGGTGCGGTCGCTGCTGCAGAATCAGGGCGTCCTGGAGCAGACTGCTGTGGACACAGTGGACATCATGAAGGCCTATAAGGTAAACCACCATGCCCTGAATCTTTCAGCATCTCCCACACGTCCTGTGGTGATTGCAATAAGATTCAAATGACTGAATGAATTATTCTTAGGGAAAGAAAAGGTAATGCTCTTAATTTTTTAAACATTTGCTGGTTCAGGTAACCCTAACCCTAAATTGCATTTCATGGAAATATGGTTGGAATTTACTGCTAAATACCTGAATGAGATAGAAAATTTGGGACCATCAAATTCAAGCTTTACCAAAAAAATGCACAAGCTGTTCAGCTGTTTAAAAGGTAATTGAATTATGAAAGTTAGTTATAGTCTGTAATTGTTTACAAGATTTACTAGTAATCATTTTCTTGGAATAGGTATCCACAGGGTGGGATAAAGGTGGCGTTCATTGCTGGCCTTGTTACATAAGAGAAATAGCTGCTGGGATTGAGCAGAGAGGCAGAAAAAAATAAGAAATGCGCTATAACGTGTGAAGCACAGGGTCACCTTCAGGGTCACACTTCACAGTTTGGAGCTCAGCATGTTTACTCTGTGTTGCAGCGCTGAGATGATGTTGCCTCAGTCTGTCTATCAAGAGCGCCATGTTATTTACGTCCCTGCCTGAGAGCTGAAACCACAGGGGGAAAAAAAGTTCTTTTTGCTTTGAAACCTTGTGCAATGTATCTATTTGAAAGCCTTTATGAGAATGACTCTCCCAAGTATTTATTCAGCATCAATGTGGGTTTTTGGCTCACATGGAGAATATGAAGCACAGTGTCCTTAAAGCAGCAACCATATTATTGTCCAGAAACTCGAGAGAGATGCCTCCAGGGAACAGAGGAAAAGGGCACCACTAGTACAGCGAGTATGTAATAAAGAGTGTCTGTATAAATGACTGCATGTCTTCATCACTGTGATTAAAAGACAGAAATAAAGGGAGGAAAGAGTGATGTTGAGGGGGAACAATATGAAAAGAGTCATAGAAAATTAAAGTTGAAGTGATGAGTGGAAGGTTAAAGAAAGTGTTTTATTTCCATGGTTGTTTCCTTAACTATTTTCTCAACTACTAAACACTCAGGTTATTTAGTCGGAACCCATAGATATCCAGTGTCTATTAATTTACCTGAATTGCTGATTATCTCACTGCTTTTATTGATGCTGTATAGAAAATCTGATGACATACGTCCAGTTTATGTCACTGCTTCGTCTTCATCTTATTCTTAGTATTACTTTTAGTTTTAGTTTTAATTTTAGTCTCAATCTTAATATTAATTCTTGTTTTAAATTTAATCTTAATCTTAATCTTAGTCTTTGTGTCGGTGTTGCTTTTTAGTGAAGGATTTACTTCATGTTTGTTCATACATGTACATGATGAAAGAAGTGCTCATTTATTTCTGATTAATTGATAGAAATTGTTGTAGATTAATAGATTTGCACAAACTCAAATCAAATTGTTGTTTCTAACTTTGTGTCTTGAGTGAAAGTTGTTGAAACCCAGGCGTAAACTCCATTGTACTGTTAAATATTGACTCAACCACTTGAAGAAGGTGAAATGATTTCAATCTGTTGCCCCCAAAGCGGATGTACAGTACACATATACATCGCTCCTATGTACAGCAGTGGACGGACGCTGTTGAAGAGAATAAACTTGGAGGATTATTATTGCATTCCCAGTTGCTGAACACACAGGTGAACACTATCTGTTCCTACGCAGTGAAGTGCTTTTGCTGTGGCTGTATTCTTTGTATTCAGCAGACAGACTCAATAACTTGAAAGGGCAGCGTGAGGGACAAGGTTCCCTCCCCTCTCCCACTCCAGACTCTCTGTGGAGATTATTACCGAGCCCTTTAACGCTGTCTGATGAGCACTCTTGCAAAGCAAACCGCAGCCTCCACAGGCTAGCCTCGGCAAACAAAAGCAAACTTAAAACCGTGACCATAAAATATTGCCTCAAAACAATTGTCTGATGGAATCAAGCAAGATTGAAAACCTAATATATGTTTAGAGGAGATTGGATCAAGCTGAAAACAAAGCGCTCTGAAGGACATTATTTCCTGTTCCTATTAGGAGAGAGGAGCAGCTTATTGTCTGCTGCATTTGGATACGTATATAAAAGCCGAGATGCTGCCATCCATCAGTGCTGCTAACCTCAACTTGGTCCTGCACATTAACCATGGGTATCTGCAGGTTTGACAATTATCTGTCAAAGCTCAGGCAGGAATGAAAGATGCAATCCATGTGCAGAGCGATACATCAGAGTCTAACAGCTAAATACCTCTGTGTCATTTAAAGAAAAGCAACAGTTGCTTCATTGAAAGTCGACTTAACTCCCTCTCAGTGGAGCAGCTATGAGGTTCAATATTGTTAGAGAGGGATTGTAAGTGAGATGTGACATGACAGGTTTTAATATTTCTGTAATCGAAATTTAATGGATATTTAAGAGGATGAAAAATTGCTATCATCACGATAAATCTTATATTGCAGTTGTTTTAATTAAAACTTGGAGTTAATGTATTTAGAGCTGCAACTAATGCTCTTTTTCATCATTGAATTATTTTTATGATGAATTGTTAGCTCTCATTGGCTCCCGACTTGAAGGTGGGAACCCCCCAGAAGAGATCAATAGGCCACGAAATAGGAAATATATTTGTCATTTTATGCTGTTTCCTGTTCATTACTGGGATTATTATTATTTCATTTTTTATTATTATTTCAAACAAAGAAAGATGCTGTGTCCAAAGTGGAGCATCAAATGCCACAAAATATCCCAGATAAATGGTCCAAAAACCAAATTTAAAAACATATTTAAAATAGTTTTTCTCTTATTTCTCTTGGCCTCAGATTAAATGATTTGATAGGTTTGGTGCAGAAAATCATCTAACAAGTGTAGATAAAGAGATACATCTTTATAATAAGGGCTCGTCAGTTGAAAAGGCTGTAGGAAAGGAAAGCCCATTATCCACATCTTTTTCTCTGATTTCTATGTAATTTCTCCTTTTTTCTTCTTCTTAAGACCTCTATCAGCTTTTGAAATGAAACAATCTGAGGGTGTTAAGGTGAGCTGTCATAATCTTACATATTCAGGCTTCAAGAGGTTATAATACACACATACAAATAATAAAGAGTGCTCATCATGGTCCCCCAAAGGTGATGTCCTGGAATTGCTTGTATTCACCCAGCAACAGTCCATAATCTAGTGCTATTCAGTTTACTGTGACCTTAGACTGTATATAAAAGTGGACGCCATTTAGAGGAAAATGGACCATAAAGGTGAGAGGACAGAGCAGGTCAGATCCACCCCTCCCTCCTCCTCAGCTCCACCTTCTCCTCAAAATATAAACAAGATGGCTGACGGTCAAATTATGAACTGGAGGCTTCAAAACAGCTCACAAACCAGTGATGTCACAGAGGGTTGCTGCTTGGTTATTTCATCTCTAACCATTTATTTGTTGAAATAGCTTGAATATGCTGTTACCATGACCCTTTATCCTCTGCACATTGGTCAGTTGAATAGATGTTCATTGAATGAGGTTCCTTGCAAAGGGATGAATAATCTTTTGAGTGTGACAGGGAGCTCATTTTGATGTGAACTAGAGTAATTAGTAGCTAGTCATTACCAGTGGTTAATTATCGCAGATGCCAGAAAGGAAAAAAAGAGGGAGAGAGAGAGAGAGAGAAAAAAAGCAGAGAAATAGATAACTGGCAAAGAGACAGAGAGAGATTGTCAAAGGTGGAGAGAGACAGAAACACAGTGAGGGCAGAGAATGAGACAGTAGGATCCCCATAATACAGACAAGATGAGAGCCCCCAAGGTCACTGCCACTCTTTGGAAAACAAGTGAAACATGATTAGGGATTAGGGGATGTTTTGGAGCTCTGTTGTTGAAGCCGCCTCCCTGTTGTCCCATCTGCCGATCTGATCCTCTCCCCTTCTCTCTCTTCACGTCTTTCGCTTTCTCCTTCCCTCTGATTTCTGCCTTTCACGGCTCCTTACCCATTTTTCATTTTGCCTGGAAACATTTGTCATACCTCTTCTTTTGAAGGCTTTCTTCCCATCTGCTCAGGTTTTTACTTGCCAAATTCCCCCCTTCCTTTTCTTCTTCTTGCTTTTTTTCTTCCCCTCCTTTCCCTCTAACCTCGTCTCATTGTGTGTGTCAGGATAAACTCTCTGAGGATGTGCAGAAGCAGCACGATGGCCCCGAAGAGAACGGCTCCCTGCTGGCGACTCAAGTGGAGCTGGACCCCGGGCTCCTGCTGAACGCCGATCCTGATGCCAGCCAAGCAGAAGAAGAAGACAAAGACAAAACCAAGCTCCTACTGGAGCGCCTCAAGGCCCTGGAGGTAACTCCTTCACCACCACGCTTTTCTTTTTTCTTCCTATCTGTACAGCTTTGACTTTGCCTTTCTCTCCTCTATCGCTACCTGCCTTCCTCCTGCTTGCTTCCTCTTTATTCCTTCACTCTTCTTTGCATCCAACCTTTCCAGCCACCCCTGGCTATCCTTTGTGGCCAGCCCGTCTGCCAGTTGTCAGAGTCCTTGCTCAGTTGCGTCTGAAAGCATGACAGCTCATCAAATTCTCCAGTCTTCTTCATTTGGAGAGCAGAGTCATCCTATGAGAGTCACCACAGGGGCCTCAGGCTGCATTCCAGCTTTGGTTTGTTTTCCTCTGCGCTCAGGGATTTAAGCTGCACTTCGCCACGAGCCTCAAGCAGCAGCCGAGGTGGGAGCGCAGCCACAGCCATCCCTGCTGTTTTGTTTTTGTTTTTTTTTTGTTTTTTTTTTAAGCTACTGGACACACATCCTCTCAGATTTCTTCAGCAATTAAAAGACCAGTCTTAATTAAATTAGGCCTCCGGTCTTACTTACTCATTCTCCACATGGGTGCTTCATGGCATTTAACATACAGATCTTTCCTGCTGACTGACATCCTCATCTCACGAGAAACTAAACCACAAACAACAAACAATAAAGCTGTATAAATTCATATTGATTCGAGGCACCAATGTAAAGGAAGAAACAAGTGGAAAGAACAAGAGAAAATACACCAGAATTACAGTAACTGTTGCTCCTCAGCTGTAAGTTATCTTTAGAGCCTGGCAGGAAGTATGGTTAACCTGTCCTGGTAATCCCTCTGATGAAGCACATTACCTAAACATTACATTTTAAATGGCTTTATCAAAAGTTATCTGCCATTTTATTCCATTTCGCTGCCAAGGTGATGGATGCACCACTGGCTGAAGCGGCAAAAACAAGGCAGGGGCAATTCATCACTGCCTCACATTGTGCATAAATTCTACTGACACTAAGTAAGCACTGCCCAGGTCCTATTTCTCCAGCTCAACTGATACTGTTCATTAAGTTGGACGGCACGCGCTGCAGTCTGTAACTGGGGCTCAAATGAATACACCATAATGGTGTGAGAAATTCCTGCTGGTCATCTCATTTGTTAAATGATGACAAAATCCCGCATGAGTCCAGCGTGGATCATTTACACCCATGGTCCATGATAATTCTTTGCCACATTCTGCATACAGGAAGTAGTGACGGGTTTTATCCAATAAAAGTGTAGGAGGAAGGAAGTGAAATCAAACAGTAAATGCTGCAATGAATTGGAATCATTTTATGTACACCGTGTAGAATATTCTTATATCAAAAATAAGATGTTTTAAAACTGCACCATTCAATATTCACAATGGATTAAATTTTCTGTGTTCAGTGTAAAAGGTGTCCCTGACATCACTTAGCTCTACAGAGCGTTTTTAGCCACCTTACATCATTATTTAAGATTTCTCGCCTCCAAACTCCACTCGCATCGACCTAGTTTTTTACAAAAAGCTCCGATAAAGCAGCTTCACACTATTAGTCCAACACCAAGCTTATTAAATTGCTGGCAAAAAAGCATTTAGTGCCTTAAAAGCCTGATATTTTCTTTAGGAGTTGACTAAAGCTAAAAGCTGTTGTTGTGCTGTTGTCATTTTTTTATTCAATATTGATTTTATAACATGAAAAGTTAAATATTGTATGATGTTGTAATAGAGGGGGCAGCAACAACAAAATAATAATAATAAAAGCTTCCATTTATTAGTGTGTGGTGTTAATTGTTATTTTATAAAGTTAAAACAGGATTTCCCTGAACGCCTATAAAGGAAGGAAAATCTAGGTACTTCCCCTTTAAGAAAAAGCGCTGTCCCAAATACCTTTGTGTGTCGGCTATAATATATATCCTTGTGTTATTAAAGAGTTGCAAAAATGCATTGCATCGTGGGGGGTTTAACAGTTTCCCCCAGTGTTAGAAACATCACTCATTTGTCCTCCCTTTTAATTCTGCCCGCAGTTTTAGAGTGTCACCTTTATCATTCCTTTGAAATTGAACAGCATTTTCATGTTTACATATCCCTCACATATCAGTGTGCGCATTACATTTCCCCATCCTTTAAAGCAGTCGGAAATAATCCCCCCTCCCAATGCCACTTCACAGACCTAAATGCCACGTGCAAAAAGTCCCGTTTTCTGTATCAAAAAGATGAAGGATCGAAGGAAATGTTTTTACTGCAGTGCATGCCTTTGTGTCCAAATGACATTGGGATTCTTGTATCAGCATTTAAAGGCATGGGTGTCACTTGATATTAAAACTGTAATAAAATTTATGACAGCGCTGACTTAACAAAACGCCACTTTAGTTGCATCTTGTAACTATCGGCTGGAGATTTAGTCAACACTTGATCTTATCCTTGAGTTAGAATTAAGGGCTCCTGTATAGATGTACTGCTGACTGAATCCCCGACTTGCTGAGATTTCAGGGTTTTGTTTTCCATAATTCATGACATGAATTAATCGGCTTAACTTTGAAAGGAAACCAGACCTTAGCTATTCTCTTAAAAATAGAAATTTTACCTACGAACCAACACATTAGAAACACAAGCTTTCTTTAATTAAATTACATTTGCACCCATGACAATGTTTTCTTCTACGAGGCTTTAATTAGTCACGGTTTCTTCCTGGATGGTATAATTGCAATGTTTTGGTTTGTAATTATGTTTCCCATGGCTCCATCGAAGGAAGGGTTTCTATTAAAGGGCAGAGGGCGAGAGAAGCAAGGCCGCTTGACAGCTCCTAATACGGAGCCTACTCCTGACAAATTGGAAACTCCCAGAGATCAATAGGGCGCCGCCTCACTGCTTGGCAAGTGGAGGAGATATTCTTATTAGGACCAAACTCCGAATGGCTCGCTGCCGCCCCAAAGTTCAGCATCCATCCAAGCTTCCATCCCCTTGACCTTTTTCTCTGCAGTTCTTTGTAAATTTTTTATTGGCGATCCAGGCTCAGCGTTGACATATGACCTTTTTGAAGCAAGTCTCCACTTAGCTGCAGCTCTGCTTGATTGCTGCTTCTGTCTCCATCGCTGTTGGTGTGTTGTATCAAATGTAACCAAAGTCCCACTGAGGATTGCGCCTGTATTGACGCCGACTGTGTCCGTGTGTTGTTTGCAGGAGGAGAATTCAGCCTTGGCCTTGGAGAACGAGAGCCAGAGGGAACAGTATGAACGCTGTCTGGATGAGGTGAGTGCGTCCTGTCTCGCTCCACGGATATTTTTCTGACCTTGAAATCAACAAGTGTTCGACAAATTTCTTTTGACTTTGAACAGAATGAGCAGCATCATGAGCAGTTTAAGATTAAAGTTTTGATGAGGTCACGTCCTTTTTACTTGAACCATGGCTTGAGGGAGGCGGGCATGAATTGTTGATATTAACTATTAATTTGAAAAACAGCGTCTCATAATTTCCAATTTCCAAGCACTAAAATCTCTTATCTCTCACTTTAATAAAGAGACAAGAATGTTTCAATTGCCCTAAGCTAAGCTAAGATCTAAGTCTTACATAGAGTTGAGGAATCTTTAATGTCAAAAGGCCTTTTCTTGATGCTCATATAATAGCAGGATATATTTTGCACAGCCATTATACCTATTATTTGTGTTCAGTATTAATTTAATGCCAGCCGGCAAATATCCTTCACCTGATGTGAACTGGTGTTGCTGAAGCTGGTGTTTACGTAACAATGGCACTTCTGTGCCCTCTGGTTATTTATGAGAGCGTAATAAGTGCTGTTTAGGGGCAGCCACATGAGGAGACTAAACCAGCGCCACTCTCGGCTGTATCACAGCGGGGAGAACGGGGGAGGGAGGCAAGGAGTTAGGTATGTCCAGCGGGGACAAGTTGCTGAATTTGTCCCGGAACCAACAGGCTCCAGCAGACTGAGCAGACCCGCCGGAGGGGGGGCGAGACAGGTGAGGGAAGAGCAGGGGGATGAAAGAGGAAAGGGTGGAAAGAGGGTGAGGAAGAAGATTGGAAATTACTAATAAAGGTCTATAAATCTGTTAGAACTGCCAACCCCCATGGAATGTATTGGGGGTAAATTCAGCCCTCGTCTCCTTTATGCTTCTCTGCCCTCACTAAGATGGCTCAGCTTTGATGTGTTTACTTGTCAACTATTTTCCTGTGTGGTTGACTTTTGTGGCGGGAAGGCTTGGTAATGATGCTGTTTTAACAATGGCAGCAGTGTATGTCCCTCTAATGACTGCACAGAACAGCAGTAGAAAACCTAGTTTGCTTTGTAACAGAAGGGATGTTTATTTTTTTATGTTAGACCAGCTGTCTGTCTAAATGTTCGTGTGTGGGCAAGCTCCTGTTTAGTCTAATTACTTGTATGAAAGTCATACAGTCTGTGAGAGTTCAAACTCTATGTCACAGCCCATTAGAGCCAGGTTTTGTTTGATCACTCTGCTATTTTGCAGGAGACAGATCTGTAACTCGCAGCTCCGGGAGCAGGGCTCATTTCACCACATTTACTCCCATCTCTCCTCATTCAATAAACGAGAGCGAGTGCACTCAAAAGAGCCGATGTGGCTTCACACGGTATTAATGAGCAATCAATGAGAAGTAATCTGAGCTGCTTCTCCAGCGGCGTTGCGGTCTGAGACCAAGGCCCAGGCACAACAGCACTTAAACCGTGCACACCTCTGCTCCTGCATCAACCTGATGCTGTCAATACCACCATTAGGAAGTGAGAGTTAAACACTGAGAAAGACATGGATTGTGTGTATTGAATATATTGCACTATTGTGTTAAGCTTGTCCTTTGTATAAACTTGACTTGCAAAGTGCACTTTTGGCATTGCAAGGACAATCTACAGAGCCCTGGAAGGGTCATTATGGCTGCTGTATTACATTTCTTTCTTTCTTTCTTTGTCTGTCTGTTTCAGGTTGCCAATCAAGTTGTGCAGGCTCTTCTCACCCAGAAGGTTTGTGTCTTATCTCCATGGAAACCATTTTTGCTTCTCAAAAGCATTGCATTTACTAACTGATGGTGCATGAAATAAGTCAGGATATTCTGATGCAGGTCCTTTGTGTTTCCTCTGAATCAGGATCTGAGAGAGGAATGTCTGAAGCTGCGGACCAGAGTCTTTGACCTGGAGCAGCAGAACCGGGCGCTGAGCGTTTTGTTCCAGCAGAGGATCAAGCCTGCCTCAGACCTGCTTCTTCAGGTACGCCGCCCACTCAGACCCCACTCAGCTGTTCACACTGACTCTCACAGTCGGCCAATAAGTTTCAGCCGAGCAGCAGGGGAATAATAGAATTAATGCAGGTGAAGGCAGACTCACACTTCGTCAGAATTGCTCTGAGGGCAGAAATAAAACCTTGATGAGTGTCGAACAGTCTGAGCTGCACTAGACCCTGCTAAGTCTTACAGATGTTGTCATGTTTTTTTCCATATCTGTTGTAAACCTGCCTTTTGCTGCACTCAGTCGACTTGCAAATGAAGCAGCAGCTCCTCTAGTACACAAGACTGAGGGCTTGCTCTCCTGCATTTGAAGTTGTTTTTCATCTGGGTTGTATTAAAATGTTCTTGTGGTGCGTTCTGAAGCGGAGATAAAGGAAGAACTGGGCCTTAAAGCTTCGATCCCTTGTAGTTGTTTTGGTTTATCAGACACCAAGGTTCATTCTGAGGTTGTGTATTTGTAGTTTTAATGTTGTTATTTTTATGGTTTCAAGTCGAGGATTCATGCGTGCACTAAGGACTCTCCAGCATGCTGGGGGGGGGATTAAACTGATTCTTGAGGAATGTTTGCACCACTAGAGGTATAATCTTCTCCAGGAAGGGACAACTTGTTGCCCTTTCATCTTACAAAACAAAAAAGATTTGATCCAGCAACAACCAGTCTCTATTCTGTAACCATCAGACAGTGATCACTGTACTTATATTCTCCTTAAAACCCACACTCTCTCATTTGAAGTTGCTGAAAAGTGGCTCAGTTCAAGTGTCTGGTCTATTGGAAAACACCAATTGATTTTTTTATACCTGCAACCCAAATATCATCAACTGCGATAGAGCATCGTAAAGCAATGGGGTCGATGTGGAAACCAGGATGTCACATAAGTGTACAAATTACCACAAGGCTCCTCTCTGGCAATGTGAAAATAGAAAGCTGGCACAAACAGAGCAAAAAGGAGGTGTCAGTCCATTTGGAGGAGAGGAGAAGAAATAGTAGAAATAAGGATGAAAAGAGAGGACACAAGCAAGGGTAGATAAGCAGGGAAGGACAGGAAAGTGAAAATGGAGAGAGATGAGATAGCAGGGGAGCATGAGTGTCCAGACGTTAAGGAGGTAGAAATGAAAAACTAAAGGCCAAATAAGAAGAGGCAGAAATAGAGTTAATGGATTTTTTTTAAAAAAGAAAGAAAGAAACATTACGGCTCTGGGAGTGTTGTAAAGCTCTCTGTCAGTTCCAGCTACTTCCAGTGCCATTATCGGACAGAGCAGAACATTGCCGAGCAAAACCGCAATTTCAAAAGCCTGAAGAGGGATACTGATGATTTAACCGGGGACCAAGAGGTGCTATCTAGCTGGAGATGTGAATTAAGGCACTCAGATACATGATAGAGTTGTACCTTATTGGCATTCAGCCGAGACCACGCTAATATGTTTTTATTTCCCCCTCAGCTGAAAAGAAACTAATGCAATTCTGTGCTTATATATCAGCATGTTAAGACAGGTCAAAAGGAAATAAATCACATAATGTGTGCATAGGCGAAGTTTTTGAATTTGGTGATGGCCGTGGTCTGTTTGTGTACGCCTGTCTGCATTTGGACACGTCCAACGTGACGCAACAATTAGCTGCAATTTTTAAACGTGTAGGTTTTTCCTCTGAAAATTGATGCACTTGCCTGCTCACTCTTTGACAATAAATGTTCACCATCAGCTGGTGATTCAGTGTAGGAATTAATCATAATGTAATCACACTGTTGAGGAGTGTGTCCATCATGAGCCCAAAAGTCGTGTGGGAGTGCTGTCTCAAAAAAGCTATATTTATCTACATCACAGGAGACTGACAATATTATGTAAATCAGGATTCCTTCACTTCACCATCATTCATCCATCCAACCACCCAAACGTGCATCCATCCATTCAAACATCCATCCCAGCATCCATCAGCCAAACATCCATCCATCCACAGGACAAGAATATATATATATATATATATATATAGGTAACAGTCTCCGCTAAGCTACATATTTAGCATTAGGGCTTTGAATAGTGTTAAGTTCTTTCTGTAAATGGATGAGAATTTATGGATATTGGTTTTGTCGTAACATTCTAGGTATTCGCAAAGGTTTTTAATTACTGACTGTGAAGTGAAAATACAAAAAGTGAGAGTCTCATTGCAGTTTTTCTTCTGGAGCCTAAAGCAGAGGGAGAATTAATCACTCATACCAGTCTATTATTTCCCATCTAGCTCTGGACCTTTTGCTTATCAGTAATTAAACGTTCCCTCTTTCCCAGTGGGCATCTTGAGTTTCTCTGATAAAGAACCACAATGCATTTGATGGTAACGACACCAGCCATGCACCTTCACTGTCTTCAGCTGCATTGGTTTGGTTCTGCAAAATGCTGTGTTTGTTTCAGAAATTAAAAAAAAGGTTTGGTTCTTTTTTCAAACCATGAGCTGTTTGCAAGCCAGGGGAAAATAACTGGCGAACAGTCCCATCCACTCATGCTGCTTATCAAGTATGACAGGCAAGTGGCAATTGAGTTGCCCATTACAGGGACAAATGCTGAGTGTTTCCCAAGCTACCTATGGGCCCCAAGGACACAGCATGAATGCCATGACCTCATTACTGCTCATGCAGTTTTGCAGTTTGTATAGTTAAACGCCCACTGCCACAGCCATCAGCTAGCTTTCTGTGCAGAGGCAGTTTAAACTGAAACAAATTATGCCACTTTTCAAGATTTCATTTCACTGACAACATTTGCAGAGTGGAGTTTTGAGACATTGAATGGCTGTTTCTGCATGCAGCTCCATACACTGTATCTCACCTTACTCTTGTCAAATGATTTGTCATGTTATAGCTGAGCCTTTGTCTCATTTCCCGGCTGTCTGTTGCTGGAGCTTTAGGAAAAGCTGTTGTGATGAGGCATACAGATCGGGTCGTGCAGGTGAGAATCGTGTGTACAAATGTGTGGGCGTCTGACCTATCTGTGGCCGCTTTTGTGTGTTTGTAAGTGTGTTTAAGTGCAGCTCAGCCGACGTGTTTTTGACATCAGGTGCCAATACTCACATGCAGAAGCTGCCTGTTCCTGCTATACTGAGCTGATATTCATCATCTTGAAATGCGACCACTGTCAAGATAAAAACAACAAAGAGCAAATGCAGGAAGCCTCTGCTTTTTCTTTCATACTACCTATGAAACTTCTCCACTGGACTGCACTCCACTCTATTATATATTACAGTCTTTCCTGCATTAATGGGAATTTGCTATCAACATTTTTGACTTTGATCTTGGCCTTGAAGCTGAAAAAGTTCAGGAAGTGCACACCCGCCCTCGTCATCTACCGTTTCCCTCAACTATCTTCCCCCGTGACCCTGTGACACTATTGACTGAATCCTTGATGAGGATGCTGAGGAGGTGAAATCCAGCACCCTACGATAAGATCAGAGCCTCCTGTGACACCTCAACCACTCCCATCCCGCGTGGACAGCAGGGAGGCGCAGGGATGCAGAATCAAAGCTGCACAAATTTCAATTTCATGACTTCAAAAGTGGGATGAGAAGCCATCTGGCGCTTTGAGTCCAGACTCGTGTAACTAAAATCACACAGATCCACCTCAGAATCGTGGTTCATTTTGGAGGAATGCTATTCTAATAAGCAATTTTTGGTTTATTTTAGTTTAATTAATAAATGCTGCAAATCCCAAACTGAGAAACATTAACCTTCTTTGAACCAAATCAAACCAGGTTGTAAGCCCCATGTGTGAATGTAGAGAATGAGGCTTTTTAATACTAAAAATAATAAAGAATTATTATCTTTATCTCAGCGCTGAAAAAGCATGGAAAGTGGGCATTGATCTGTTTCTGTAGAACCTTTTGAAAGCTTTTTCTCAAGCTCTCACAAGCACAGAAAATAAGCTTTTCTTGGATGTTTTGCTGAAAGTTTGAGAGAAAACTGTAGGATGGTTGTGTTTTGGCCACAGGCAAAGTGGATGCAGGTTGTTTGTTCTTCAGAGACAAAAGAAGCTGTTAAATTCTGGTATCATTAGGAGCTGTTTTCTTTCTTTTTCTCCCCCCTCCCCCCACCAGCAAAATGTTCAGAGGATGTCTGTCACAACACAGAAAAAATCAATTCAAACTGTCAGGAAATAGTTTTACGGAAGCAGTAAAATTGAGGAATCTACCTGAATCTTACCGTTTTTATCTGGGAATGCTTACGACATTGATGGAAAAATTAGAGCAGTTGGTTCTCCATTTGCTGAAGGTGACTTTTATAACATGCAATTTTCTTTTTCAGGTGCATTTCTTTTCAACTGTCGTGAAAAAGACTGAAATATATCACAGCACAGAAATATACACATCTTTTCATGTTATATACGAGTGAGCGTGAATTTAACTCTTGGCAGGATATGCAGAACAAGATCATGTGTTTTGTTCCAGCGTATTTCCAGTTTGAGTTAATTGGTGCACACACAGGGAATCCAGTGTAATTAAGCTCTGAGATTAATACATGGAAATGTATTTGGTTCTGTATCCTCCCCTCTTAAGTCCAAGAGTTAAATACCAGAAGAGACTGCAGACTAGCATATGAATTAAAAAAAAAATCAAAGGAATCCCTTACTCCCTGATGCAATTATTTCCTATTCACATTAGTTTTTTTCCCGGCCAGTGACATTAATGACTTTGAGCGGTGTGTCTGGGCTCTGTGTGGCGCCAGTGAAGGGAAGCTGTGGGGCACTTGTAACGCAGATTGTAAAGACACTGTGCAACAAACTTAAATGATTTGAACATTTTATTTCATTCTTGCATTTTAAAAGCATTTATTTGGTAAAAAAGGCATTCAAACAAGTAAGATGTAAGATAAAAATCTCCCTACCAGTCTGCTGTTGTGCAGGTCTCAGACCATACACCAAGCCTAATTTTAATTCCCTGAAATCCCTAAAGTCAAAATTCACCATGACGCCTCCTCTTCCTTTTGCCTTTCAGAAACTCCACTCTCGGATCATGGACCTGTCTGCGGCCGATCTGCTTTTGGAGCCAGAGCGAAGCAAGGCCTTCTTACTTTCCAGGAATACGGACTCTCCCTCTAATGTAAGCTTAATGAGAAAAACACTGCTACTCTACTTTGGAAGAAGTTAATGTACTTCTGTTTTTTCCCAGGCATGTAATTCGTTCAAGTAGCACAACCAAACCCCCACTTCCCCTTTCAAGAAATCATTACAAGATATTAAAATACAGACCTAACAGTCTGAAGCCATGACCCCTCCTCTGCCCTCAGCAGGAAGAGCTTGCAGTATCACTTGGCACTAAGAGGAATAAATCCTTGTCATATTACCAGAAAATCATCGATTGAGACTCATCGTCAGTAAAAATGACTCCATAGGACACTGTGGTACATTACTCATCTTATGTATTATGCATTAAGGACTGAAAACGAGTTTGCCCCATTCTTTTACCCTCTGAGAATGCCACCTGATAAACTCTAATGTGCACTGTGAACGCAGAAGAACAAGGAGGAAATGAAATAATAATGACCTCAGTGTGAATTATAAATCGTCTTGTTATTTAAATGTGCAAAAAGTACCGAATCTCCTTCAGTGGGCCGTGCTAAGTGATACACACAAATGACACTCATACCACATGAATATATCACGTTTCTCACCGTAGAACGTTGAGAATAATTTATGTGCAAAGTCATATTTCCTGCAGTGAGATGCAAATTGGATAAACATCTGCCGTGCTGTGGTGACTGCACATGAAAATTTGATTGATATTTTTTAAGTGCGCAAAGTGGAGTGCGTTAGCATTTTAAGAAACTTCACAATATTTGATTGGTCTGTCATATCTGTCTTGAATATCTTTCATCAGAAAATTAACAGCGAGATAGCAATTAGACATGCAAGACTACCTAACAACTTACACATCAAATGCGCTTGATGTTTAATCAGAGGAAAAAGTAAAAGAAAAAAACACATTTTTCAAGGAGTACAAATCATGCTGTGCAATTTATCCCCCCATAACGTGACTTCTCTTTTCCTGATTTCAAAAGGAGGGGCAGTTGAACGGCAAGGCAGGCCTACCCGTGGCTAAGTGTCTGAGCCAGCTGAGTCTGACAGTGCCACCGCCTGTATACCCACGCAGCAGCTGTAGCAGTAGCGAGTTGTCCCTGTCCAGTGCGTGCAGTGAATTCTCCAGTGGCTCATACACCTGGAATGATGGACGCTCGTGTGGAAAAATGGTAAATCTTCCGACTCTATAAACCCTGACACCAGCCCCACGAAAGCAGTAGCACATGTTAGCTCAATCAAGATCACTGTTAGAGGCACTTTAGGAGCTGTTAAGATTTTTATTGTCCATGAGAGTGTGCTGATTACAACTGCAAATGGACATAAAGGCCTAAAGATAATTTTCAAAAAATATGGTTTTATATTTAAGGATGATGTTCTGAAATAGTATATGTCAGCAGTATATAATTAAATCACACTGATTCAAGTTTTCTTCAAGTCAAAACAGTTTTAAGATGATTACAGCATGTATATGAATTGTGTATCCACATATTACAAAAGCTTTTGTGTAATGATGACCCACTGTTTCTTTCCACCCTGTAGCCATCACTGACCTGGGAGAAGAGGCTGAGTCTGGGTTCATCAGCCCCGAGTAATATCTGTGCCCCACTGGAGGAGCAGCTGCCCACCAGGCGAAAGGAGAGCCACATCCTAGAGGGACTGAGAAAGCTCCAGAGGAGGAAGCACAGGAGCTCCTCTTGTTCATCTAAGGTCTCCAAGTCAGGCTACAAAGACTGCATGAACTCCAATGAGGGCATTTACTCCCTGGGTATCAAGAGCGGGACTAAAGGGGTATCTAAGCCTACGCATGTGGGTAGAACTTTGGCTGCTGGGGGCAAGAAGTTCTGCTATGATTCTGATGATGCAGATGATGAATTGGCACATTCCAGTCGAGGAGATAACATCCCCACCAAGGACAGCTGGTTTTACTGTAAGAGGCGCTCCCACAGCATCTCAGACAGTTTATGTAGTTGGGAGGGGATACAGGACGGTGGAGGTGGAGGTGATGGGAGCTCAGGTCCCGTGGCTGCAAAACAGCCACCTGGCTATGACTCAAAAGAGCGTCCTGAGAAACTCATGAGTTTCATTAACAGTTTTCTCCCTGAGGGAGGACGGGCATCAGCTTTTACTAAAACATCCAAGCTGCACTTGAACCCCATTGAGGTTCCCAATCACCTCTCTGACGTGGATGATCCAGAGGAACTCAACTCCGAGTCCAATGACATCCGAATGTCCTTAAGCCAGCCACCGGAGCAAGCAGAGAGGGACTCCAAAAGGCTGTCAAGGGATGCTGCCAAGCTGCTTGCACAACAGTGCTTGCGGAGAGACCAGGGACGCACCCAGTCTGCAGATGGGAGGCCCAGGCCTTTCAGCCTCATTAAGGAGCCCAAAGGGGCCAAATGTACTCAGTCTGAGGAGAGCATTTTGGCCATATTTGATGCAGAGGGAAAGCCTATTGAACTCTGTGCTCAAAAACTGGCAGCAGGTGCTGGAAATGACATTCAAGGTAGCAAAGTGGTTCCTGATTACACAGAGCTAGTGCCCCAAGAGAGACCAACAAGGCAAAAGTCAGCAAATACAAGAAACTACACAGTTCTTGAATCCCCAGAAAAGCCATCTGAATATCAGATCAGAATGAGCAAAACAAGCAATAGCAGAGAGGGCAGTGCAGAGAGGTTGTCAATGCAATTGACCCCACAAAGGAAGTTAATCAAACCACCAAGCAGCAGAGCTAATAAAGGTCATTCAATCCCTCCCATGAATGATTCAACTGGGCCCAAGTCCAGTGGTTCAAAGATACCAGGTCGTAACAAACCATCAGGATCCCCACTGAGATTGTCAAAGGGCTCCACTATTGAACAAAGTAACAGTGGAAACTCAGGACCCTCTGGTCAGGAGAAATCCCCCTCTTCTCCTGCAGTTAAAATGTCCAGGTTCATCAAGACACCAGGAAACTGTTCACAGAGCCCAAAGGCTGTAAATTCCAAGCTTCCCAGCAGGGCTGACTGGAATAAAGGCACCTCCACTTCCCCGCATCTCTTAAGGAGGCAGCTGGAGTATGCTGACAATGGCGAACAGCCAACCAGAGACAAACACTGTGAAACCAGCAAAAATAAACTCAGGTCCCCTTCTCCTCCCCCTCCCCCAGGCCGCACCACCTCTTTACTAATCAGACCAAATTATGAAGGGTCGCCTCAAGCACATAAAACAGGGGTCGCTCAACCATCTACACCAACCACTGTGAGGGGCCCTCCCCCAAGTTACCACACCTCACTTGTACCAAATATGCAAACTACATTACCCATCAAGGATAAAGACTGTTTAGACTTAGATGCAGGCTATGGGACTGCACATGCACCTCAGAAACTGGTTGACAAAACCAGTCAGCACCTTCAAAAGTCCCCTGCCATGACTCAGACATCTACTAAAGGCACTTCCAAGCGAATGACCACGAAAGACTACCTCCCTTCTGCAAACTCAGGGTGTGCCCCAGAACCTGAAAATGCACCTAAAAGCTCAAAGAATGTCCCTCCTCCCTACAGTGCCCTCAGAGGGTCCTCACTGCAGAGCTCATTTGCAAGTAAAAGAGGATCAACACATGAAAATGTCCATCAGTCAGTGCAGAAGAACTCTATTAGTTTACCTATTTCACTACAGGACTCCCTTCAAGGTAAGACAGAGGCACAAAATGGTAACGTTGTAGTCAGCCCACCCAGCTCAGTTATGATGTCCCCTAACCCAGTGGAAAAAGCCTCAAAGACTCGCATCCCAATGGGGTTTAAAGCATTTTTAAAATCTCCCCCCAGTCATAAAAATAATTCCTCTGTACCAGGCAAGCAGGAGAAAGATCATATCAACTCAGTCTCCAAAGAGACTGTGACTTCAAATGCTTCCACTCAGTGTGACAGCTTGCAGCCAGTGTACAGTATTGATTCAGAACCCGAGCTGTCCATAACAGAGGGGAAAGGTGAGGTTCAGTCGAGGTTACTGGAAGAGGAAGCACCCGCTGCTGTCCTGCTACCAGAGAAGGGGGATGTTGGTGATAAAGGGAAAAGGAGTAGTCAACTTTTCTCTAGATCCATATCTATTTCTACCAAACCTCATCTAAAGCCGGCCCTGGGAATGAATGGAGCTAAAGCTCGTAGCCAGAGTTTCAGCACCAACTACATTGAGAAACCCAACTTAAATGCTCTAGATGGACCAGGGAAAATCCGAACACAGATCATCACCAACTCCGGTGAAAGAGGGAACTCGCTGTCAAGACAGAGCTCCTTGGAGGTTCCCAGTGTTGGGTTAGCTGAGAGCCCTGTCCATTCTCCCAGGCTCAGCCAGTATGGATGTATGACAGGGTCAAATAGTCATAACATCCTTCCTGAGAGAACTTTTAAATCAGGCTCCAATGGCGAGGGCTCACAGAGCATAATGAAAGGGGAGGCAATCACCTCACCTTCTCAAAAAGAGGTTCGTAGCTTACCCATCAGCGATAGGACTGGTTTGAACAACATTCATAAGCCAGCAAAAGTTGCCTCTCATCCACACTTTCAGCCTCCGTCCTCTTGTGTCTATAGCCTGGAAAACCCAGGAGGCACAGCAACCACCACTAATGAGGAAGACTTCTGCAGGGAAGTCAAAACTCAGACCGACTCGCCAAACAAACCCCCAGATACAGATGAGAAAAAAAACAGCCCCACAGTCTGCACAATTGAAGAGAAAGTCATGATGGGAATTGAAGAGAATCTACAGAAATGTCAAGAACAGGAGAAGGTCGCTGCCAGCGAGGCCAAACAGAAGACAGGTCCCTCTCTGGCAAACTGGTTCGGCCTCCGTAAGAGTAAACTCCCGGCTCTGAGTGGTAAGAAAACAGACTCCCCCAAGGGGAAAGAGGAGAAGAAAGAGCTGAAGATTGGATCAGTGCTTGCAGGCAAACAGATGAAGTCAGACAAGAAGAGGGATAAGAGGAAAAATGATAACCAGCAGAAGGACGGTCAGGAGGGGCAGAATCTGTCTGAGATGAACAACAAGTTGAGCTCCATCATGGACCACTGCAACAATCAGATGGGTCAGATTGCCAGTCAGATCCAGTGTACCACAGCGTTTATTGGACCAGACCAGTTCGTGAAAGAGCTTCTTGGCAGGTGGGTAAAACAGTGTCATTGTCATCAACGTCAAGAATGAATTATTCGTAATTGATCGGATGCTTTGCTGATTACTTCCTGTCATTAAGCCTTGCCGGAGTTGTCTTTTATTAAGTGCGTCGACACATTAAAACAAATTGGTTGTTCTAGTAAATGAAACATGAGCCATCACTGCGTTAAACCTGTGTGTTCAGAGAAACTGATAAATAAACAGCACAAACAGCAGCTGTCTGTTTGAGTTATGACTCCACTGCAGTGAGCATAAGATGTTCTCGGTCCAGCATCCGCACACACACACACACACACTCACAAACGCAGTCAGCACACAAGGTAAAGTATCTTTCAGCCAGGCGAACTTCACATTTTATTAATTTGCCTTATTTGCCTCAGATATTTATCCAGACTAGCTGCAAACAACGACTTGAGACAGAGCGTGTCATAGAGGTTGTTAAACGCTTGATTGCATTTTTGCGCCCGTTTCTGTGCATGCACACGTATGTTTGCGGAAAGCGAAAGAGCAGGTCAATGCAATTTATCAGCAGGCTCACCTTCTGCACTGCCAAGTTGATAAAGGAGGAACTGGGCACACAGACATAAAAACAGATCAAATCTTATTTTCTCACAGGTCTGCTTTGAAGGGCAACTCCGTGGCCACATCGCCGCCTGGGATCTCCACACCCAAGAAGCACAGCGAAATGAAGGGAGATATGGAGATCTGTCCAGATACGGCTGTAAGTTAGCAAACATGCTACCATAATAGAATTTTGCTGACTTTATTCCAGAGTCCAACTCTGCTTGTTTCTCTTGGACGGTGTGACACACATACACACACACAATTATACACATACATGCAAATTCCCACAGGTTTCCACACTTGAACAGTATGTACGTGTTCACAAACACATCCACAACACCACCGCCTCTTCAGCATCATATCCCCCCAAAGGCTTGCTATTGATTCACATTGTGCTCTGACTCAGCCTACAATTCATCGCCCACTTTTTCATTATCAACCCAGGCCCATGTTGTTGTTTCCATAAGGCTGAAGGTTGTTAAAGTATATCTCACAGAGAGACAGCCATTAGGCCATGCATGTAATACAAGCTCAAATTAGGCTTGACTCTGTAAATCACATCACTGCACATTGTAGCAAAAGGATACATTTATGACCTTATGTGTCATTCAAAAGAACAGAAAGTAATGGAGGCGATGAGTGTGTGAGAGAGCCTTAAATAAGCAAAACGAAAAATAGAAAGAAAGAAAGTAAAAGGAGCGGGCTGACCGGAGGAAGAGAATGACAAAAAGAGAGTCCAGATGATGTAGAATTTCGATAACATGGAGGAGCTGCTTATCACAAGCACTCAATTCAACAAAGCGGCCATTTAATACCATCCTCCAAGCCTCCCCTCCCCACATAAATCCAACAAAAGAATGACACTTAATGACCTACAAGCCCCACTTGCACTACCCCCACATCCCCCCTTTTTTAAATAACCCAATTAAAGTAAGACATGAAAGTGTGACAATTACTTCATCTTCTTTTTAATAAAACTTAGATTAAATATTCCACAATGCCATTTTATCTATTCATCTGTAAAGCTATAAAATACATGAATCTGTAGTTACTACAACCGATCCCTTCCATTTTGTCTGCAAACTGCATCAAAGGAAGCTTTATAGGTGGATTTATGTTACACAATGCAACACTCAATACAAACAAAGACACATTCAGACCCAAGAATACGCTTGTCTCGACTATATATCATGGCATTTATATGTATTATGGAATATTATACCTGCTTTTTGAAGTTTGTATCACTAACATGCATCATTGTTATTTTAGACTCTTATAATGACTCAGAAGATCAATCTGAGGGCTGAAAATGAGGAGGCACGCATAACAGACACAGCTTGTCAAGATCACATGATAGGTAAGATGATGTATTAATGTGCATTGGGACATTTTAGCAAAAAACAATGACAAAATGTACTTAAATTTATTTATACTTTAAACTCACCAAAGTCGCATTCAAATCTTGTGAAATTTGAGTTTTTACCAACGCTTTCCTCCAAGAGTTCATGTTGTCTGTTTTAAACCACTGAGTTTCATATTCACAAGTGTTTACCTCACCCTGTAGTTTTTTCATCTAGCGTACGAAAAGCTGTCACATACAATCACAAATCAACCAGTGCAACAGAGCATTAACACATTTTACAGTTGTGATTTCCTGATGTGATTGACAACTCAATTCCTCCGCCAACTGATTCTCCTCACTGCCAGACTTGTCATTACTGTGGGGAAATGGCAGTGGCTGCAAACAACATGTTGACAATCTAGTCAGGTGATTGATGTGCAACCAGGTGATATTTTACAATGCCTGAGCAGCTAAGGAAGTGAAAAATAGATGCATCAAACAGTTTTTGAAATGGGATGATTATTGTTGTTATTGCAGTGCAGCAAACTTTCATTGTAGTATGTAATTCAGCTAGAGAAAGGAGAGAGAACTGCTGTTTACTGGATGTGGAGTCCGTTATTTGAGAATTAGTCTTAGAGGTCATAACAACATTTCCTGCAGTATGGCACCATGTCCGTTGAATGAAGAAAGTCCCTTTTTTTCATCGTGTTTGTCTTCATCTCAAAATTGCGTTCATTCATTGCATTTAAAGCTGCTATCTTTACAAAGCTTTATTCAAAGCTCATTATTAAGCTCATTGTCATGGTTTTGGGTCCTAGCACGAAACACAGAAACAAAATTAGCAACTTGCAGGTGAACATAATGGGGCATTTAGCAGCTGAATATGGTTTCTTCAGGTTTCAAAAAGAAAGATGGAGACAGGCACTTAGCTTCCTGTTACTAACTCGCTGTAAAAACTGTTTATTGTTCCAGAGGTTTGCGTCACTCTTGGCACTGATCACATCCAAACTATACACATGCTGGTAATGTTGACAAAACTTAAATTGACTCAAACTTAACGTCTGCCAAGTCTCAGAGTTTAACCAAATGTGCCTTGTTAAAGCTTAGTGTTGGTGGAAATAATCTCTATAGGACCAGAAGTGGCCTCTCAGTTTCACTCATTTTCGTAGTTTGAAGAATTACCTCAGAAGTAACTAATCAAACCAGAGCGGGGAAGTGCTTGTGTTGGGTTCGAGCCAGTGCAAAAAATAAAACCGTTAATTGTTTCTGTGTTCTGATGAACAGGCTGCCTTCTTTATATTCTGCCAACCAAGCACTTTCAGACAGTATGAATTAAATATTTCATAAAGGTTTCAGCTGTGGCTTCTCATTGCTCCTCAGCGCTGCTTTAATGTCACGTCTCGCCAAAGTGCAGCATTCACTCGCCTAATGCCAGACAAACACATCAATCATGTAAATAGTTTACATCCAGCCGGTTTATGATGGAAACAGCTCCAGCAAAATCCATGGACGCAGATTCTGAAGTTCACTCTCCACCAGTCGGCTCAAATCAGAAGAACTGTACTTTTTCCTCATGAAAGGACGATGAATTTGACTGGCCCATAACGCAGAATGACCCTTATATATCTGCAGTGGTTTGACGGCATTTTCGATCCATACCAGTGATTTAGCGTTTACTTCAACACTGGCTGCTTTCAAAACTTTCTTTCTAGATTTTTGGAAAGAAAAAAACTCAATTTGTTAGATTGTTAACAGGCAACAACCAAACATCTCTAAGACTCCTATTCATCTCGATCAGTCTCTTCACCGTGATATCAATATCGCCTTTTCATCCTTTACTCCAAGGTCGCAAGAAACCTGGGCGTGGTGTTTAACAACCAGTTATCCTTCTCTGACCATGTTGCATCCGTGTCTCTGTCATGTCGCTTTGCTCTTTATCACATCATGAAGATCAGGCCTGACCTGACTCAGTTCGCCACCCAGCTCTCAGTTATCTCTCGCCTTGACTATTGCACTTCTGGCAGTCCTTCCTGTGTTCTCAGTGAAACCCTCGCAGATTTCTGGTCTTCAATCAGGAGCACGTCATTTTGCTACTCATCGACCTACACCGACACCTACACTGTCGCCCAAATCAAGTTTGAGTCACACATTTGCCTTCAGAGTGACTCAATCTTTCAGCCCTATGCTCCCTCCCGACCACTGCCACTCCAAGGAATGTCATCTGGCATCGCCATCCTTGCAAAGAAGCCAATCACAATCCAGGCTGCTCTGGTCTGTGGTTCCCTGGTGGCAGAAGTGGCTCCTTCTTTGTCTTCGAGAAGCTCTTGAAAACGTATCTTTTTCCGAGACCACCTCCTCTCCTAATACTTACACTAAAGCACTCTACTTCACTGAAGCTTTACTGATGTCGCTCATTGTAAGTCGGATAAAAGTTGGATAAAAGCGCAAATGTAATGTAAATGTAGTTTCTATTGTGGAGACATGATTGTATGTTGAGGCAGAAACATCTCCTAGATGAGGTAATGGTTGTTTGTGATCACTCTTTTTTTTCTTCCTTTGACACCTCCTCATTGCATAAAGCCAATTTCACACAGTGGAGGTATCAACAAAGCAGCTTTCTCCCCTCAAACCCTGGAGGTTGTATACAGAAGTGATAGGGAGCTCATGAAAAACTAGATTATGTCCAGTTGTTGTTGCCTCTGGGTAGAATTACTGTGGACCTTGTTATAGTTTGGTTATAGAGGGCATTTTGAACTGCCAAGCCTGGCCTTCAATTATACAGCTGTGTAATCTATGGCTTCCTCTGCCTCTTTCTTTGTCTCACACACACACATAAGCATCCATATGTGTACTCTTTGTGTGTATGTCAGCCACATCATGCATTTTTAAAACTTAAATCAGGATTTTTTTATTTTATTTTATTTTTTTTACTTCTTCACCGTAAGTGACTCAGTGCACAGGCCGTCTGTCCAATGAACGTGTTTAGTCATTTTCACAGGTTCTGTACATACAGTATGGTGTTGACTGTCAGATAAGACACATACACATATACTAGAGAACTGGTAGCACTAATGAGTAAATTCCCTCATCTGTTGCAGATTGGCACCCAGAGATATGGTCATAGTAAGTGAGGTTCATCCAAAGAGAAAATTGATCAGTAGCTTTACTTCAGGCCCAAGTGAAATGTTTTCTTTCAGAATAAACTACTTCTCAAACTCAACTGTAATGCCCATCAGAATTCAGAGACAGCTTTTATTCATAGAAAGAAACACTCGCGAGGAGAGTGTGTTTGTGCATCCCACCGAGACAAAGCTACACAGTTGAGAAGCAGAGCCTGTCAGTATCGACCCACCTCTACAAAACAGGAAGAAAAAGATACGTCGGTCGGCTTTAAGAGGTTTTACCTACCAATATTTTGAGAGACAGAGCAGATGGCTGCGGAGGATTCATCACCTCTGAGGCGAACGGTGGAAGATATAATGTAATGGAATCATGTTTCAAGCCGAGTTTGCCCACAGCAACACGCAAAGAAAACATTAGACTTTACTTTTACAAAATCTTTCTCAGTGAAAAGTTAGAAGCCAATAATAATTGGGCGATGTAACTGCTGGTCATTAGTGTTAACAGTTACAAGGACCTGGGCTGTGATGAATGGTCGTCCATCTGTTCCAGCCTGAGTCAAGGATCTGCAAACTGTGGTTTCTAAACACCGTCCATCTGTTGCTACTCGCCGTCCTTTCCCCTGATTACACCCCAGCATGCATTGCTCGGCTCAATTTTCTGTCATGTCATAGCATTTCTACCAACATTTTTATTCCTGATGTATTAAAACCTCAAATAAAATTGCTGTCTTTTCTTTTTTTTTCTCCTACCGGCCTCGTGTTACCGACCTGCTACAGATGCGCTCTTTACTCACAACCCCTTCCGCTGCATGTAAATCCAACCCCCCCTTCCTTTTCCTTCCCCTGCCTCTCCCAGACCTCACAGTCCTCTCCCTGTCACTCTAGGCTCTGGCTGTCAGATGAGAACCCTGGACAGCGGGATCGGCACCTTCCCTCTCCCTGATTCTGTCACCCGAGCCAGCGGTCGCCACATCCCTAAATCTGAATCCAGCCCCAACAGGGTGACCGCCGGCTCCTCCGACCTCAATCCAGAGCCTTCCTCTTCTCACCCAGACCCCCCTCACCCCGATGTGAAAGTGCCTTCCCTCCCAAAGTCCTACCTGCATGCCCCTACCAGCATAGGTCACTCCCTGTCTGACCCCACTGTGACCTGCAGCGGCAACGCCCAGGACATCCAGAGCCGTCTGCCCAAATTAGCCACTTCAGGTAAGAACGGCCATTAAAAATAGCTGCATCTTTAGTAGCTCTAGAAAAATGAACTTGTGATGATGTATGTAAATATGACAAATGATAAAACTTTCATTTTGGCTCATGTCCTACAAATCAGGCAATGAGAAATGTAACTTCTGGTTTAGAAAACCAGGAAACAAGCTTCTCAGGATTCTGGACCTATCTTCAAAACAGCAGTTGGTGCTGTGAACCAAACTTCTGAGGTTCTCAGACACCGCTGAGCATTTATCTCTCAGAAAAACAGCTGCTTACTTCTGTGCCTAAAAATGTAACATTTCACTGCTGCTGCTGGAAATCCTGAGTGCATCGTCCTGTCTGCTTTATTTTGCACTTTACGCATTGTTTGCTGGGTATGGCACCACATGACAAAGAAGAAGTACCTTTGTTTTCAGATTGGTTCCCTCAATCAAGGCTGCAAATGAATAAAGAATAGATTGAAATGTATGTCTGCAAATGCTACTGTTATCATTCTAGATGGCAAAGGGCCAAGCCTTAAGAGCCTTAAACAGCTTGTTTTTGCTTTCAGGACCTAAGTGAAATATTGAATGTCACCATACTTTATGTTAACACATTTTCGTCCGGAGCACTGCAGGTCCCCAGACAAGCAGACAGGAGGAAGTTGCTTGGTTATTATACTGATTAAAGGAGCCTTGGTAATTCTGAAGCTAATGTATCAACACTGACGTCTGATGCTCAGCTGAGATGACAAAAGAGTCCTTGCGTCCCATACGCTCCCTCACCCGGAGGAAACTAACAAATGCAATTAAGCATGTCAGCACAGCCAAAGATCATAAAGCGCCTCCTGCTTTGGTGTTCGCTGTGATGCACTACAAGAATGGTGGTGGGTAAGATGCAATCAGATGGCTGATTAAAGCCACAATAACACGCAAGGATGAGTGATCACACACGGGGATTTATGCTTACAGGACATTAGCCTGCAACTCTTTCACCTGAGTGCTGCAGCAGCACTGCAGAGGCAGCAGTTTGAGTCACAGCTGTCAGAGCTCGTCCTGTTGAGTCTTGATCAGAGCTGTGAATATAGTCTGTGCATCTTAATTAAATATTTTAATACTTTTTCCTCTCCATCATCATTATGTAGAGTCACAGAGCTCAAGCATGCCAGAAAAGCACATGGTTTGCCTCCAGGTGACAGGACTTTTATTACCTTGATGCAGATTTTTCAGATGGAGATGGAGCACCGGCCAAAAGCAGCATGTTATTGTGATCCAGCTGACTGTTAAGAGACAATTAAACTGGCGTCTGTCCGAGACCACAGCAGGCTGAGCGATAATAAGACCGCGCTTCCTCATTCAGGCAGCTGTAAGCTGTTATATCTGGGCCGACAGGAGTCATGGCTGGGAGCAATCACAGGGTGGACGCCATTAATGGTTGATAGCTGGGATATTGTACGGCTCCATTCATATATGCAGAGATATGGTTGTGTAGGCAGTTTGATGGGTTTTGGTTGAATGGATGTGCAAGATGTGCTCATCCCGCATTTCATCAGTCTGTCTGCCGAAGGAGAGATTGTCACTTTAGAGAAATTCAAATGATGTTTTCCTTCCTCGCCACGATCTCTATGCATTACATTGGAGGGGGGGTCATGTGGTGAATACAAGACAGCCACAGTTATTTACTGTACCCCTCATGACTCATTTCTCTTTTGTCTCTTTTGACTTATAGATGCAATCAGGACAAAGAGGTTGAGTCTTTGTGCTCCACGGTGCAGCATCTCCTTGGAGGACAGAGAAGAAAAGGAAACAGAGAGAAAGATGAAGACCAAGGACTATGACATGCCTGGAGTAAGTCGACATACACAGTGTGCCCAGAGCTGTGGGAAAGGACTCAAAACTGATATATTAGAGGTGGTATTGTATGTGTATTTCTATAGTGGTAGATACACTAAAGCTAAGCTGTTTTGTAATTCAGAAACCTACATCTCAAATTAGTCAAAAAGTCTCAGAAAACAAAAGCAAGCTTTGAAAAAGTTCGGTTATTCTTTGCTGAAAAACAAAGCTCTGCTCCAGTGAATTTTACACAAAGCTGTATTAAAAGACTTTTTTTGGTTGTTAGTTTTTTTTTTTTTGTTGTTTTTCACATTCTACACCAGCACCTTCCTCATCTGAGTTTTTGAAAACAACTCATTTGTGTTTTTCAAAATGACCATGAACAGGAAAGAGCCCTGCGAGTGTGCACGTACTCGGGCAGCAGCAGCAGCGACACCGAGACCGAGCTGGAGGGATCCGGAGGCACTTTGGACTCGCCGCAAAGGACCCTGGTCCACAGGACCAAGAAGAGTGGCTCAGGTCTGGTTGAAACTAAAATGAAATCTTTTTCAATCTCGAAACAAAGTAGCAGAAATATTTATCTATGTCTTTCCCTATTTTCACAGTAGAGAGCGAGGAAACCCTGAAGAGGAGCAGCATGGAGAAAACCTTGTCGATCATGGACTACTACCAACACGACATGTTCTCTCACCTGGAGAAGGAAAGCAGGAGGATTTCCCAGTACAACTTGTTGCACAAGGAGTCATCCCTCGACGGCAAAGCAGGAGACAGCCTCAGCGTGAGTATTAAAATGGCTCATTGTTTACAACACTTTGGTTTAACTGGCACGACCAAGCATTTTATTGGTCATTACACCCTCTTGTGAAATTCAGGAGGTGGTGTGGGTTGTGATATTTCTTACTTTTTTTAAGGCATTTTTTCAGATATTAAGCATTCTACTAATTTCTGCCCTGAAGTTCTTGTGCAGTTTAACTTTTATTCTATATATTGAAGTTTTTGTGTTCTTAGCCTCATTGATCGTTTCCCTTCTATATACCATCTGAAGGAGATAATGCCCTGTGTTGATTGTTGTAGATCAAATCTGTTTTCTCATTTCATGGAGGCAGTTTAAAGTCAGGCAGCTCCAAGGTGCATGATGTATGTAGCACAAAGAGAATGTGAGTGAGAGTAAAAAATAAAATTCAAGAAAAAAAAATAGCCACTGCCCTCAATGAAACTCCCCCTGGGATTGAGACACACGCTGTCACAGGGTTTGCATAATTTTTCTTTCCCTTCAGCAGAGGCATGAAGATGAATCTGCTGCAGACTTTTGGAAAAGGAGACTTTTCAGGTGGTCAGAGCGAGTCTTGTTCAGCTGCATTGTCAACTTTACTTTACCTTTTAAATCCACCTGAAGGCATGAACCAATTCTCTCAACTTTTTTTTTTTTTTTTTTTAGAATTAGAATTGTTTGCAGATTTTCATAGACAAAGCTGCATAATTGCTTTCGATCGCCTCGCCCTCTTGTGTCAGCGGGTATTTGCCTACAAGTATTTAACACTGCTGAATGACAAATGAGGATCAGAGACCATGAAATGGCCTCCAGCAAGCGTGGCCAAGCTCCAGGGTACAACCAAACACCACTCTCTTACACTGCTGCTGCCCCGACACCCACCCTGACACAAAAATCTATATTCTGAAAAAAAAAAGAGATTTGTCTGACTCAACACAAGTTCAAAAAACAATTGTGCATGAGAGATGGGAGAAAAAGCTGAATTTATTTTGTGTTCTTGATTCTTGACCTCTGGTGTCATCCTGGAATTTAACACCATCATCAGATCTAAACTATTTGCAAAGCATTTGCACTTTTAATTATAATAATTATGCAGCAGCCTTCGTCTACATGTGGGAAAATGCCTATAATTTACCAGTATTTATAAGAAAATTATATACTTAGCCAGATGTTGGGAAGTAAGGGGTTATTTTGAGTAGAAAGACCAGGGTAAGTTAGCACGGAGATACTGCTGAAGTGTCCTTGAACAACACTTGAGGACTGAGTCTCCATATTTGCTGTAGCCTCCTCAAGCCAAAAGAGAGTTTCACTCAAGTATTAGATTATTGTCTTTTTTTGTCTGCAACCAAGCCGCAACCACGACTCCATTAACTGAGCTGCGTTTGCCTCATCCTCAGACCTGTCTGGAGACTTGTGCTTAAAGAGACCGAACCAAAAACAAAAGAAAAGGAGTTCAACTTACATCTCAACCAACGTCTCCTTCCTGTCATGTCAAATCACTAGCTTCAGCACGAGCAAGCGGCATGCATTCAGATAGGTTTTATTAAAACTTATTAAAACATAGAATCCTTGTGTAAATTGAAACTGGGTTGGGGTTAAGGGTTCAAGTTATTTAATGTTTATAAAGTTATGCAGACACACTTTCTAAAACCTTCTTTTCTGGGAGTCTAGTGAGAATATTTCAACCTGTCTCCAAATAAAACTTCTCGAGATCTCAAAACAATCATGAGAAAGTTTGGTTATCGCTGTGGAATCAAGACATATTTAACTCATCTCTTGACTCATCCCTCTGTAGTGAAAGAAAAAAGACCAAAAAATCGTATTTTAAGAATTCACTGCAATGGCTACAAAAATGTTCCCTGCAGTTGGTATTAATTTGGGCAATAACCTGACTCCTAAGCTGTGAACCAGCTGGAATGATGGATGACTGCTTTTGAACCCATTTACCCTACATTATTCTTCTGAAAAAGACAATCCATCTGCGTGTCATCACCTCCTCACCCCTCGCCATGCACGCCCGTACCTGTGCGTCCACTGTCCCTTTGTCGCGGCTCGGGAGCTTTCCACTCGAGAGACGTTGTCACTGGCCGCAGTTTGGGGAAGTTTCGTTGGCCGGTCGCGGGCCCGTGTCAGAGCCCGGTGATTTAAGCGCCTTTAATAACCTTTCACAAACACTCAGGAGAGTGATGTAAAGCTCAGCGGCTCCCATCAGAGCCCTCACAGCCCGTGCTGGCCTCCCATTCATCATCCTGACAGCACCTGACAGCCCTGCTAACGGTGGCCTCCGCCCCCTTCTCCTTCTATCCTCTCCTTCCTCTGACTCTCTCTTTCTCCCACACGTCTTCTCTTGTCTTCCTTTCTGTTTTGCCTCTCTCTATATCTGTCTCTCCTCTACAACTCTCTTCGTCTGCTTTTGTTCTCAGCATTTCTCATCTGTCCTCCCATTTGTTTTTCCCTTTTTGGCTTGAATTCCCTTCCTAAACTAACTTTTCTCATGGTTTCATTCCCTTCCTGCTCACTCAGTCTTTTTTTTTTCCCCTCCTTCGTCTTCACAGAGGAGGAAGAAATTGCTGCAGGAAAATAACATTAGAACAAACCAAGCAGGCGTAGCATGACTGAAGTTTGGGAGATTCCTTGGGTTTATGTGACCCGGGTCTAAAACCAGTCAGCAGCAAATCAGCATGTGCAGCATCTCATCGAGTGCGGGAACAGCTTTTTACCCTGAGCAATGATAGCATGGCAAGGTAGCATTTCAGCTGTAATTTGAAGCAGAGCCACTGGATAACCAAAACTATAACAATATCAGCGCACAAACAAATATCAGCAGCAGGAACACGCGCTCCTCTAGAGTTGCCTTCAGATTGATAGTGTTGATAGCCAGTGTGACACAGGAGTTAGATGGAATAGACCCAGAAATAGAAAGCCATTCTCGCTCACATTGGCCCGTGATGAAATGATTCGCACCATGATGACGTCAAAGATGGCACATCCTTTGAGACACTTTTCACCATCAGCCGCAGTCTACGCAATATCACGCACACGATGTGAGCGATGTGTCTTGCAAATGTGATTCAGGCTCGAGATAACGATGAAAAGCAACAATATGAGTTTTCCAATTACTTATCTTAAGATATGTTGCCTCCAGTGGACTTAAGACAACTTGCAATGGGAATGCACTGGTAACAGAAGTCACTGTTCTTCTTCATGCCTCATTTTTTGATGAATGCAGACCTGTTTTTATGAAGCCCCCCCCTCCCCCCAAAACAATCTTCTTCAGATCAAGTCCATCACTTCAATTGAAATTGCAATATTTAAGATTTCAGTGCTGGTTCATATGATACCACATGTGGTTACCATGGTGACAGCTAGTTTGTGAGAAGTACACCAACAGCTGGTACAGACAGTGTGTTTACAGTGCCGCAAACAGTTCACTGTCGCTGCCCTGCAGAAATTAAAAATGACCCGTGGAAGAAAAAGGTCGTCTCTAACTTTGCCAGTGAACTCCTGTTTCTCAATAAAAGCAGACGCCGCATTTTGCAAGTTGAACTTATTTAGTGTGAAGCAGCAGTAAATGGCTGTTATCGGTCCAACAATGAGATGAAATTGTGGCAAAATTCAGGCAGGAGATCTGAAGCCAAGGTGCAAACGGCACGACTCCCCCACTAACAGTACAAAGAGGTAATCACTCAGTGTACACACTCAATAGCTGTTGCAAAAACCCATTTATATAATAAAAAAAGAGCCAAGGTAAAGACAGCAAAATACATAACAGCAAGCTCAAGTCAGAATAAAAGACCTTGTCAATAAGCTTTTGTATTGAGCAGGTCGACTGAATTCAGGTTTCGATATCCCATTACTGACATGTGATGCAGAACCAATTGCCGATTTGGCCCCTCATGTTTTCAAGACTGACTGAAACATCTGCCTGCAGCCCTCGGTTATACGTGCACTTGCAGGTGCAACAGAGACCTGCACTGGAAAGGTTCGATCTGCTGGTAATTGTGTTCCTCCAAAATCAAATCCAATCAGCGATAACAAAGCTATTCCCCTCTCTTTTCTCTTATTTTCCCCTTGTTTCTGACCAAAGAGAGCTATAGAGGAGAGGGTTGGCAGAGAGAGCCAGGACCTGAAGACTGTTTTTCACTGTCACACAGCTCTGGTAATCACTGATCCCCATCACGTCACACTCTCTTTCATTTCCCAAGGCCATAAAACAACAATTTTTATGGCTGACAATGACATAAAAGTAGTGATGTTATGAATAGCAGTGTGTGGGTGTTATGCTCAAATTCAGCGGGTCTAATCTACATTCAACACCTGTGCTTAATTTGGGCTCAAACTCCACACCTGCAAAGACCTGCTCAACATTTCATATCACATGTGAGCCAGATCTCACCTTTGGGCACATTTCCCTTTCACATTCTGTCTAATTTACAAAGCCATTGTGACTGTGACCTGTTCAGAAAGGTCATACCAGTGCACATTAATGGGGCTTGATGGGATTTAAGATTAGGGTCGGGATTCTGCATCAAAATAGACCATCACAAAATGTCACAATTATATAGAATGAAATAACATTTTTCGATTATACTTGCGCACAATTTTACATCAATCATTCCTCAATTTGATAGTGTTTTTTCATTGAGCTTAGACAAATATTGCGTTGATTTTTATCTATTTTGTCTTTCTCTCAGTAAACCAGAATTCTCTTCACTTATAAGTCTTAGTTTTAGCGTACAGCGCCCACAATTGGTACATTCAGAGTCCTGCTGGTTTCCCTTCAGCCCCTGAACTGAATAGCTCTCACCTGGGATGGTAGGTGAAATGCAATTAACCAGCTGGTAGGAGAGGAAACCAATAAGGCTTCAGGCCCATGTGGACCAGGACTCAAAAACAACTATCTCAACTATTGTTTTTACTCTCCGCAGCCAAACATACAGCAGGATGCAAAAACTCACCCGGGTCAGAAAAAGAGAATAACAGCACATTTCTGCAAAAGACCAAACCTTACAGAGAGTATTGTGAATTCCTGCCAAAGAACAAAACATGTTTGCAATCTCTAAACTGCAAAACAGTTGCAAAACCTGACTAAAACCAAATAAAACCCCACAATCCACACTAATACAATTGAATCAATTCATTTAATTAGAGCTGTGCACATTTTGCGTTTGAACTAAAATGATACTTTATTTTACTGCAGCAGATAGAGGATTGATTGTTTCAGGCAAGGTGCAGAAATTGTTCTGAAAGAAGAAGGTTTGCATGGACCAAAGATTGTAGAACCTACTTCAAAAAGCTGCACATTAGCATTTTAGCACAGGTTTAAGATGAAGGAACGCCTGTGGGTTCCATTACTGCTTCAACAGCGCTCAGATCTGTATTACTGATGCACTCAAGTTTATGTGTTCATGCTTCTTGTGTGGAGTAGTCATGAGTTTAGGTCTGAGGGGAGATACAACCGGCAGAAAAACACTAAATGGTCCAGATTTGGGCCGTCCCTTGAGGTTGGTTGGACCCTGGAGCTATTCCTCTGTGTACTTACCCCTGCAAAAATACCTGTGCAGATAGCTGCTCTGCTCCAAGGCTGCAACTGCAGAAGGAGAAGCAGAAAATTTTGTTTACAGCCTCTGAGGAGTGGTTTTGATGTGGATCACCACAGTAACTAGCTCCCAGTAGTGCCCTTTAAGGCACACGGTGTAAATCATGTAGAATACTCTCATAGCAGGCGCCTCATAAACAAGTGACTGTTTTTAAGTCTGTGTGTGGTTTTGTTTCATTAGCAATGACACGGCATAATGTCATGAAACAATAAATGAGAGCCAGCTGGTTAACGCAGGCTTTTTGTTGTTGAGTCTAATTGTGGCTAAGTTGCCTAAAGGCATGCACCCTTGAAAGACCAACAATTTCAGATGTGAATGGCAAAATCTGCTCTACAATAATGTCATTTTTCAATTTTAATAACTCTAAAGAGTCGCAACTCCCAAGCACGTCATCGCTCCAGTCATCAGCACATTCAGGATGAAACGTCCCCTGATAGTTGAAGGAGTGTTAACAGACAGCAGCTTTCCCTTGAGTAACACCTGATTATGCTAATCTATAAAGCAGACTGTCACATTCTGCCCAAAAGAACTTGTGTACCATACAATGCAGTTGATGTAACAGGGTGTGGGTGAGCCCAGATGCCCGATGATGCACATCTACCAACACCCAAGACAGACATTTGGTCCTTGAGAGTGATAAAAATCTCAATATAGATCAGTGTCAAGCTCTGAAGCAGTGTCAGTCTTATTGCTTTGCAGCTCAGCACAGCAAACCAGATGAGTTAGGTGAAGCAGTGTCAGACTTACTTCTCTGCTGAGTGTTTTATTGTGTTGTCTGAAAAAGCAGCAGGGGAAGCGCAGCATACATTTATCATTAATCAAGATGCAGAAAATCATGTTGAATGAACATGTTTTGTGCTCTCTATTGATTTGTGTTCATATTTTTTCTCTGCAGAAGGAAATTCCCCAGGAGAAAACGCCCATCAGTGCAAATCAGCCAGGCTCCCTCGACTTCTCTTTAGAGTCCCTGAACAAGCTGAACCACAGCAGCTCCGGCGGCGGCGGCGGCAGCCTCTACTCGGATACGGGCTTAGGCGGCCACAGAGGGGACGGCCGCTCCGACACCGGGAGGAGCGCGGAGGACTGCTGCAAGGTGGACGAACCGTCCTCCTCCAGCTTCTCCAGCAAGCCCGGGGTGGATCCGGTGGGATCCCTGAGCGACTCGCTGTACGACAGCTTCTCCTCCTGCACCAGTCAGGGCTCCAATGACGTGTAGGGGGCAAAGAGCCAGGGGGCAGGGCTGTCGCGAAGGAAACCGGTCCACGTCTTGAGTCTGGTTTTACGGCCACTCTGACATCTTGTGTTCTTGGCCAGAACTTTTCGAGTTCTCTTCTTCTTTTAATCCCATGTATTGATTGGTTGGATGTTGACAGGCACACGAGGCCTATGAAGTGGATTTTCAGGCAGTCTGGTCTTGAAAGCAGCTCAAACTGGACTAGTATATTCTCGACCACAGCCCTGCCGCAACACAAGGAGCCCTGTCCGCTCTACACACAACACAAAGCACTTAGTGTCACCGGGGACACGAAGATGAAACCTCAACCAAAACACCAAACCAGGACTGTTAATAGGTTGACTCTGGGTGTGGTGGATTGAATACACAACGTTGTCTCATTGCAATTTGTCTTCCCCCCCCCCTGTGCTGGGGAACCTCTTATCATTGCACTGTAACAAATACTGTACAAAGTTTGTAAGGAGTGTAAAGTGAATTTATTCAAGCGGTGATAAAGCAGGGGGCTTCTTCGAGGGTCAGCACTGATGGGTAACATTGGCGTACAGTTGCAACAAATAGGTTGCTTTGAACGCATTCCTGTTGGCTAGGAAACTAGATTTAAACCCCAAGGGGTCATTTTTTATGTTTTGCTGCTAAGTACGTTGCCCATTGAAGTTGCCCAAAAACAATTAATCGCAGCCCATTCGTCTTTTCACCAATTGCTGTTTATTTCAAATCATTTCTCGCTTTTGAAAATGATCAGCGCTCAGCTAACACAACTCATTTCTAACAGTAGACTATCTCATGATGTCGGCTGAAGCGAAGCATGTTGCGTCTCTTCCGTGGTACAATAAACTAATGTAACGCCGGGGCGCGGGCACAGCGAACGGCCAACGTCTCGGCTTGGACGCAGCGCAGGCAGCGTCATCGTTGGTAGCTCAGGGAACATACTGGACTAACGTAGATTGTACGACAGGCGTCAGGAAAAAAACACTGACAAACACAACACAACACTCAAGTCGTCTTTTCTCGATTTTTGATTTTATTTTTAATCCACACGGTCTTTTCTATCCTCTCATGCAGCACAGCAAGCCTGAACTCTCCGAACCTCATCGTTTCCTTTCATCGTTGTAAATTCTTTTGTACATAAAAATTGCTATAAGTTAATATCAGAATGGGCATTGCTGATTGACATATGCAAATGGGGGAAAAAAACAAAAAAAATAATACTTAAAAAAAAAAAAAAGGATGTAAATTGTTTGCCAATCATTCAACCAAGGTTTTAAGTCTGCTGTTATGAGATGGCATGTCTTTTCTAATGGAATTCATTAGGGTTTCTTGTTTTTTTCTTTGGGTTTTTTTTTTCATATAAAATGTCTTTATTTTGATCAATAAGAGCTAAGACGAAAATATTTTATCACTTTATTTTAAAAAGACATATTTGAACTTTAGGCTGATGTTATGCCAAATTTCTCTCTGGAATTTGACCAGCTGGTGCTAATCAACAAGAGCCGACTGTGTTTCAATGTTTTCTATGAAACTGTTAATATTGTATGAAGAGAGTCTGAAGAGGACTTGTGTATTTTTCTAGATGTCCAGTATTTATACCCACATTTTGTACTGTCAGACTGTAGTGTGATTGTCTATGTCACCTCTCTCCTTAAATGTTCCTGGTTCCTTTGTAAAGAGAAATGGTTACCAGCAGTGTTACTTTGGTAATTATTATTAATATTATTGTTATTGTTATTATTATTATTATTATTATTGTGTGCAATTTTGTCTGTTACACTAGACTTTAATGCTATATTTTATGTAACTATTTCCTAAATAAATATGAGAAACTATTTCCTATTTCAACCTGAGCTGCAAAGTGTGTGTGTTTTTATTTGTGTGTGTTTGAGTGACAGAGGAAAGACATGCACATGTGCGTGAACGCGCGCGCGCGTCACTCAGGTGATTCATCCGCCCATCCCCTGAACGTGGAAATGAAAGAAATAAAAAATAAAAATAAAATAAAACAGGAATCTTTCACCTGCGTCCCACTCAGACCGACAGCGGGACTTGGAGGCTCGGAGCCGGGCGCGGCCGGCGCGCACGGCCCGGCGGCTCCCTGCGGCGGAGGGATTTGGAACCATTACTCCCCTGATGGACAATGATATGCTCAGAAATAAGGTTCAATGTGTTGCATTGATCACACCACGCACTCAAAAGCAACGGAACTGGATGATGCTGAAAGTCAGGGATCAGTAACATTTCGTCTATTTGTATTTGTGATCTGGAAGAAGATGAATAAACCAAACAGTTATGCTGACATAAACAGTCAGGAACATTAAAGGAATAGAAATAATAAAGATGATACAGGCTCTAGGTTATTGGCAAAGGGGACTGAACAGGCCACACTGTCGGTTTATAGATACATAAAAAGTGGCCACAACAAACTTCAGTCGTTTTTAGGAAGATTTTGGTGACAATAATAAAGGTAAACTCCAGCTGCACATGCAGATGTTATAAGGAGCATCTGTATGTGCGAAATGAAGCGCAAAAGGGACATTATCATCTTTTTTTTTTCTTTTTTTTTTTTTCCTTCAGCGCGTGAAGACAAATAACTGGGAGCTCTCGTCACGTGGTTCGCTTTTGGATTCGTGCGCTCAGGACCCGGCTCCAGTTGCGCCGGAGCCAGATTCCCTGTCACCTCGCGGAGCTTGCGCCCTCGCCCCGGAGGATGAGGGTGAGGATGAGGACGAGCGGCTCCGTGTCCGGGTTTCCTGCGTCCTCCACGCCTCCGTCTGAACGAGCGCGTTTGGTCTGATGTTTCCCCTCCGAGCGTCATTTTGGAGAGAATGCGTCTTCTGGTTTTTGCGACTTTACTCGGAGTCCTTCTCGACGCAGGTAGGTGGCAAGTTTAGGAGACTGACTGCAGACACAGTTTGGAGGGAAACAAACCGCTTCTGTTGCGGCATGTGCTAAAACAAATCCTCCTGTGTGTCTACACTCGTGCGCAGCGGAGTACAAATGCCAAAGGACACAAAATGAGTTGCGTGTGCACATTCTGCATCCATGCCACAGACATTTCTCACCATTTCGCTTCAGATCCGCTGTTCCAAAAGGTCTCCAACTTTATTTTTACGCCAATTTATTTAGAAAACACAACTATTGCCATATTTGTGAACTAATTTTCTCTGCGTAGTTTGGGTCTGAGATCAGATATCAGACAAATCAGACAAATGGAAACTTCATGCAGCTACTTTTAGGGAAAGTTGAGAGATCTGGAGGAAAGAACAGGCAGGGATTGGGAGTAATGTTGAAGAGGAAGAGGGGCAGTGCGAGCCCCCCGGAAGCCCAGATGGAGATAGAAACAAAGATCCAAGCCAAATAAAGTGTTAATACTCCAATTTATCAGCTGCCCATGAGCTCTTCCTTGCTCTTTCTGCTCAGTGGCCGGTTAGGAAATAGGATTCTTTTTACAGAGCTACATCTGCACCTGTGTCCTATTTTCCTTTAAATGTCATTCTGTCCTGTGCTCCCTACAGTCATTACAGTCAATGGGATTGTGATCAGAAGGTATTGCTTTTACAATTGTCCAACACCTGGGTGCAAAATCTGGCAACGGATTCAATTCATTGTTTCCTATCAGCTCCTGTTTTCTGTCGTGGAACTAAGAAATAGATTTAGAGCAATGCTCCAGAAGTGATAAACTGAGCTCAGGCCTGGATTTCGCCCTCCAGGATGACATATATTCCCAAAAATGACTGCCTTTGGTTTAATGAGTCTTCCTCCAGATGATGGATGGAAGTCTCTGGCCTTTGCTTGGTTTAAAGTAATTTAGCCGGGGTTGTGATGTTATATGTGGACCTTTATCAGTTGTGCTTGATGGCGTTGTTGAAGTTGAGATTAATGAGTGGTGCCATTTCAATAATTACACCAGTAATATCTGCCAGTGGGGACGGATAGCCCATGTGGGATACTTGAGAAAGAAAGGGCATACGTGCTCGAATGACTCTTTATTTGACTGAATGCCTGTGTGATGCAACAGAACCTGGCAGGCAGAACTCAGGGTGTCGATCAACACTGACTAAAGGAATTAAAATGGGACTTTTCTGTGAGGAAATGTGTGCAGATTCCTGCAAAAATGCATTAGAGACGTTCAGTGAAATGGATAGACACCTTTACCTGTGAGGCAATGTGGAAATATGTCATGTGTCACAGCAAAAAAATGTCCTGCAGAAAAGACCATAAACCATTTCATTTCCATTCCCCTCAGCTTTTTCAGCCAAATAAAATGCACTAAAATGTCAGTATTAACCAACATTGGCAGCATAACACTGACTCTAAGCTTTTGCACTTTCATTTTAGATGTCGCGGCTTGATTTCTGCAGATGTCTTGCTCTTTCTGCAGGGCTCATGCACAATGGATACTCAGAATCATAATGAGGCTTCAAGCAACGAGAAAAGCTCATCTCGACAGCTTTAAAAGCATCAGATGAAATTTATAAAAAGCTGCAAGTGCCGCTGTACGTTATCTTTACGAGAACACGTTGGAGCAGCGAGGCACTCACATTTTTACCACCTGAGGAGATGAGAATACACAGAAGCACCTCTGGCAGAGTACATCAAGTCTCTCTTTCTGCCTGTTTGCATTGTAAATGGAGCTTTATCACCTAAAAAAAAAAAAAACATGGGTTAAAGGAGAATCTAGAGAGACCACTCTGTGCTTCACTGATGTAATGTGTTTTTATCTCGAGTTTCTTTATAGCTTACTCTCACCTCACAGTCTTAATCTATAACCTCTTTGTTGATACTTGTGACAAAGCCAATAAAAAGAGCTGAAAAACACACAAAAAAAAAAAAAAATCTCAGACTTGCCAAAGGACTCTCTCTCTTGCCCTTCTGCTTGTAATGTCACATCAATGTGGAGCAGACAGAGAAGGTGACACTGCACTCTTGTGGAGCGCCATTAGCCTCGTTTGAAGCTGAAACGCCATCAAAGGCACTCAGACAAAGGCAAAATCTATAAAAGCCTCTGCTGCTCAACTCGAAGAAAACACGAAGAAGAGAACAAATATACACCCTAGTATGTGGAAGAAGAATGTCGTGAAGAAAAGCCGTTGATGCGCTCTGCATGCAAAAAGAATAACGTCATGAACGGACAACACAGAGAAAATAGAAAATACATGGTGCAAAACTAATCCAAAGAATGTTGCAGCTAAAGAGATATAATGCCACCAGGACCTCAGCTCAACCTTGAAGGTGGAGATTTTTATTTATTTTTTGCCCTGGTTGATGTTGAAATACTCATGAGAGTAAGACAGTATGACAGCTTCAGCCCCACCATCTTTTTTTTTTTTTTTTTAAAACAAGGTTTATCAGATCAGAGTCAAGCTGCTGTTGACTCTTCCTCACAGAAAGGCTCCTGAAGACAAACATCCCAGTACAGAAATGCCCTTGGGAAAGCTTCTGAATGTCCTTCACCTGGTTTCCCTCAACCCCTCAAGTGCAGCATTTGAAATAGCTTATAATATTCTCATAGGCAATGTTTACACTCACAGGTAGAGAAGTTTGTGTTCCTCGTCAACTGTGGTGTACCAGGCTCAATCCTCACAACTTCCCTCAGCTCAACCAGAATCAAACTGGTGTATATTCATCATTGTAGAGTAGAGGCACAGGCTAAAAACACAGTGTCATCATTGACTTTAATTTAATTGTCCATGCCCACATCTGGAATGTAACCAAATTAGCCTTTTATCACATGAGAGATATTGTCTGAGTGCGTCTGTTGCTCTCTCAGGCCAGTACTGAGCAACTCTCTATAACATCAGGTGCATCAGGCCTTCAGAGCGACTTCTCTGTCTGCACCATCTACATGAACTCAATCATCAACCAAAGCGTCTTCTCGACCGCTGCTCCTCCAAGACAAATGTCGTCTGGCATTGCCATCCCTGCGGACGAGCCAATCGCAGTCCGGGCTGTTCTCATCTGCGGTGGAACAAGCTCCTGACTCTCACCAGAGCATCTGAAAAGATGCATCTCCTCTTAAAAACATTAACATTCCTCACTTTGTCATTTGATTAACTATCTTTGTCTATCTATTCAACAAAGAGATGCACTCTTCGATAGAGACAGTGAATGTATCTTTCCCTCTTCCGTGGTGCAGGAGATGTCCTTCAGATCCAGTGTTACCAGTGTGAGGAGATGAAGCACAATGACTGCTCCACGCCAGAGTATATTGTCAACTGCACTGTCAACGTCCAGGACATGTGCCAGAAGGAGGTGCTGGTCAAACCTGATGGTGAGCAACAGTGTGAATGATGCTGCAGCGTGAGTCTGTCTTTGAAAGTGTGAATGCTGCAGGGCCAGTGCGCGGCCACAATGGCAGCCAAGAGATCGCTGCAGCTCTGTTTGTCCTTGGGTTTTTTGAAGGATTGTGTTTTGTAAATGGCTTTCATTTATTTGACTTCTGAGCCATGACAGCATTGTTCATGCTAATCCTCGAGTTGTTTTGTTTTTCTAAAAAGCTCTTTCTGCTGCTAGAAATACAATGCACATACTGTCTGGTGTCTTTGTTTATTACAGATTTCAGTACATCTTCAGGCTATGAACACTTTCCAATTGTTTTTCCATTGCAAAGTTAAAGAGGAAGGACACAGTAATGTAAAATAATTTATTTTTCTTCAAAGAAGAGCAAAAAACATAAAATAAAATGAGACAGAGATGAAAAATGAGCAATCAATATCAAAAACTATGTTCTTCTTGTCAAGGTATTTTAGAGCCAGTATGGATTTTCTATTTTCCATCATTAACATGCAGATTGGTGAAGGTATGGGCTCTCAAGGTCTTCATATTCTTCGATGGGATCCAGGACAGAGTCTGTAAAGATTGATGGTTGAGGCTGCGAGTGCACAGACCAAGCCCAGCCAAAAGTATCCAAGCAGAAAGCCAGTGCTCCTATTTATTGGTGACCGTCTGACCATCTGGGAATTGGATAGAAGGCTGAATGCCGTTCTCAAAGGCAGCTGACCTCTAAGCAATAACTTTTATTTCTTTGCCATTTCGATGAGGGCATTAAACAATTTAAAGCACTAAGCACATGTAATTTACTTGACGTACAACCGGACAGACAATAATGGAAGAGATCATAAACAAGATTGTCTGGAAAAGAGCAAGTAAAAAAAAAAAAAAAAAAAAAATCACTTTTTTGCTATTATGTGACATTTAATGTCAAGTTATGCAAGAACAGCCGACATAAAGAACAAAGATGATGATGGTTGCACCTGTTTTTCCCATTTTCTTTCTTAAATGACAAAAAAGACTGAACTCCTCACAAAGGAAACCCAACTATCCTTTCTTTCTCTCTCCAAAAAGTCCTCATATGTCTAACAGACTTACCCGGCAGAAAAGACTGAATAGGTCAAAACAATTTCCTGCGATTTTCAGTGTAATAGTTGCTGTTATCTGTTATTTTGCTTTTTTACTCACCTTATAAGACAGAGAGAGGCATTGATTGATATGTGGATAGACTCCTTGTGTTACTGGAGTCGACAGAACATCAGGCTGTGTAACGCATCAGTCTTTCCCCGCAATGTCAAACAAATGCAAATCCTTCCATTCTTATTATTATATTCCTTCTTATGTGAGGCGATCCGGGGTTGTGTAGACGTTGTTGCTCCACGATGGCAAACCGCTATACAATCACACGGAACAGCTTCATTCAGCTCATTTGTCAAGGAGCAGATTTCCTTCAGCTGACACTGACACGACATGAGATTAGTTTTGCACTGCGTTACAGAAAATAAAATGGTTCAGCCTGTCGGGTGCCGCATTGACTGAAGAGTTTAGAGGAAACTGTCTTTTTTTTTTTTTTTGGCCTTTTCCAAAAGCATTAGTAAAGCAAAGTATTTAAGTTCAAGGCACATCATCATTATTATCATTTAGGTGAAAACAAAAATGGCCTGTTCAGACATAGCACGTGCAGTTTGTCCTCACTTTGTGAAAATCCAACATTAGCAGCTCTTTCCTGCTTTTCTTTTAAAACCACTGACTCTCACAACCCTTGTTAGTCAGCGTTATCCAAGGATTTAAGCATAAATAAACTTAAAATAAAAGTCGTCTCAGTCTTGCACAATGTCTCCATCATGTGCAAAGGTTTGGTTTTAAATAAGTGAAAAAAATGAATCTCCATGCCTTAAACCTGAAGTCTATCTAATGACCATCAGGGGGCACTGCTTATCAAGAAAAAGAAGCCAAATTGTATTGAAGTCTATGGGAAATGTCCCTCCTTCTCTCTAGATTTATTACCTCAGTAAACATTTTCCTCATGAGTTTATGGTCTCAGTCTCTAGTTTCAAGTCTTCAATACAACATGATGTCCATTTTTTAAATGATGGTCCATTTAGAGGAAAATAGACCATAAAGCAGGGTATAAATTAGGGCGTAGCTACTGTGTGATTGACAGACTTTCCCTCCCACACACGCCGACCTGCCTGACAATCAGAATATAATCCAGAGCAGGTCAGATCCACCCCTCACTCCTCCTCAGCAACACAAGTGAACGTTTACATTCAAACAATGCAGACTTAGATTTTAAAGAAAAATGAGGCTTTAAGGTCAAACATTTTATTTGTCTGGACAGATAGTTTTACATATAAAACATGCAGATTGATGCTTGATAACATTTCAGGTTCAGTGCCTTCGACGCCAGCATTTTGACGACGTTCGGACATTAAACCTGGTGGCACTGGTTGTTGTTTTCTGCTAGGTGGCGTAGCGCTGATGTTTTCAGTAGAAAGATATATGCTTACCACAAACACAAAGACTATCGTAAATGAAAAATGTACAGTTGCACATAGTCCGGCTCCTTCTTCAAAGAGAAGCATTTGCAGGTAATGGAACACTCTGCCCACAGAGATTGATTATGTAATCAAAACTTTTTATTTTCAAGTAAGAGGAAATTTAATTTGCAGACAAAAAAAACAAGATAAACAACACAAGACCTCCATAAATGATAAAACGCCTGCTATAACATACCATAGACAGTCACAACAAATAACACTCGATAAAGGAGTACATGGCTCTGGAAGCAATAAAAAACTTGCACACTCCAGATTATGAGTTTGTTTTTCTTCATACAAGCATACAAATAGGAGTAACATACAGAACACTGACGAACATCACTAAATAAGAACAGACAGAAAGTCAATAGTCAACCCCATAGAGCAATACAATTTTGCAGCATTGCAAAACACTGCTCTCTTATCTTCAGTCCAAGAAATCTAATTACAGTAAGGAAAAATTAATCACTCCTTCTCTGTTGTATTTTGCAACATGACGATTCTTCCTCTTTGCAGGAACACATTATCGAAAGTCCTGCGCCTCCTCGGGGGCCTGCCTCATCGCATCTTCTGGCTACCAGCAGTTCTGCACCGGGAGGCTGAACTCGGTCTGCATCACCTGCTGCAACACGCCGCTCTGCAACGGGCCTAAGAGGAAGCGGCCCGTGCCATCGGCGGCGAGGCCAAAACTCCAGGCCGACTGGCCGCTTCGTTTCCTCCCGACCGTTTTCCTGGTGCCACTGATGCTCCTCCCTCTGACGTAGATGGCCCCACCATGTTTCCGCTGTACAGTTTGGTATCTTTAGTCTAAATCACTTGTTGTTCTTGTTTGTTTTTTTTTTGGTTCATCTTTACATTAGAAGTTTTGAAGCAGGTCAAATATTTGATTGATTTGATTGTTCTTGTGGGCAAATGGGAGCAAACCCCACAATCTGGTGAAAAGGTGCAACAATTTTTCTGAGCATTAACATCAGAGCCTTTTAAAGACTGAATGAACACATAACCTGTCCCTTTCTTTCTGTCATAGTTTCACCCTGAAGCCTGGACCTGCAGTCACTAACTGTGATATACCGATGAGCGGACTTGGATCATGAAACACAGTGAATCCGATCGATGTAACCCCGTAACCACCGAGAATGACACTGCTGTACAGGCGACTGGAACCACACCGAGCTTTTTGAATCACGTATTGCTCCTGATGCCGGAGAAGGACACATCCAGTCTGACACAAGAGGCATCTCTCAATTTCTTTGCTTTTTGTGAAGTGGAGCGTTTTGTGAAGAACCTGCTCTGAAGTTATTTTCTGGTTATTACTTGCTGTAAAAGGTGCAGGTATAGAGCTCAATGTAGAAAATAATATTTTTAAGCTTTTGTTTTGTGGGCTTTATTTGATTTGTGGTTTGATACAGCACTGTTGGTTTTATTTCTTGTTGATGCTGTTGCTGTTATTGCTCAGATTTTTCTTATTTCAATTTGATTACAACAGAACTGACCTTAGGAATCCAAACTATACTTATATTCCTACTCTCTTCTTCTTATTTGTATTGTTCACGTAATGGTGAAAAGGCACTTTGATTCGGACAAATGAGCTTTGATAGATAAAGCCTTGCAGCACACCATCCTGCCATATGTATGCATATTGTCCACTGCCGCACTATATTGATTGACACTTTACTTAATTCAGCCACATGAACAGCATATTAGAACCGAAGCCACATTAATATTCCATATAGTACTGAGATATATCCTAGAAGTAAACACAGAAAAACATGGTATAGTCAATTATAACATCTGTTTTAGTGCAGTCTTACCAGCTATAAGCACAAATAATCTCCTCAAGGTGAGATGAGCCACATTTCCCTATTACATAAGAGAATTAAAGTTATGCCCAAATCAGAGCGAGTGATGCATGTAGCCACTGCTGTAGACTAAATACTGTATTTATTTGTTTATGAAAACTTATCACTCATGGATCATATTTCCATGTTCAGATGAGCGTTTAGGAAAAGAATTGTTGAATTGTTCTACGCTTGCACAGTATGATATGTATATGTCGTGAGTGTGCTATAGGCAGAAACAATGCAGACGTTCTCACTGTATTTCAATGAAATTGTGATAAAAGTGGAGTGGAGCAAAAAGAAAATGCACTGAGCTTCCATCTTACATCATTATTTCACTTAGATAGCTGACTCATATCATTATTGTATTGTTTTCATATTGCATTATCAGACAGAAGTGTTTTTTTTGTTTGTTTGTTTTGTTTTGTTTTTGACGGGACGCTGTAATCTGCTGAAATGTGATGAAAATAAATGTTGCAGAAAAATGGACCTGCCATGTTTTCAGTTGGTTGCAAGATCTTAGAAATTACAGGTCTGCAATTTTGTAATTATTTCCAGGAAAAAGTCATAATTTTGTAGAAACTTGACATATCTGCTGCATTCAATACTCATTCATTTGTTCTAGTATCTATATGCTGTCGACAAATAGCCCACAACCTTCATACAACACGTTGTCTAGACTTGACTAAAACAATTCTGGTTATGAGTCAGAATGAATTAATTGGAAGTATCCCAATGAGCACTGCCTCTATTTTCCCTTTGCAGTAATTCAGACCAAATTAGGTCCTTACAAGGAGCCTTAAATTTAAAGGGAACTATGGGAAGTCCCTGAAGTAGTCGAACAATGGGGCTTCCCTGCTGATTGAGTGACCAAACGTGAAATATTGCAATGTTTATACCTTTTTCTTTCAAGATAAAACCGCATAAGAAAAGCCACAAACAGCTTAGCATTAGAATTCACCTCACCTCAGCTATAATGCATGAGTTTTTTGGTGGCTTTGAAGGGAAAGGGGGGGAGGCTACATTATTTGATGCTCTGGGAAATGAAATCCTCCACTGTTGGTGGTCCCTGGGAGGTTATTTGGACCTAAATGCTTTCTCCACGTCTTTAACCTTCACACAGCCGGGCTAAGGGCAGCATGGAACCAAGCGTTTTATTGAATTAGCCACACTTTAGCATGCTCCCATCACTCAATTATTCATCTATTGATTATTTTGTGCATTGTGCCTCCTCTGTGGTTTTCGATGCGAGTATGCACATACATTTGTTGTTTATTTTCCCAACTTTTAGCTTTCTGCGCGCTATGATCTATGCTTTATTGAGTCGAAGCTCTTACTGTGCAGGTCTATGCTGCGTGCATTTTAAGTTGCTGAAATACTGTCATCGCCAGCCTGCACTGAAACCTGATAAAAGCCTCATATGAAGCAGAAGATTAAGGTTTTGTCAGAGTGAGCAGAGAATCCAGATTAAACATAATCCACTTTGTATTACACCTGTCTCACAAGGGCTGCCGGGCCCAGCAGAAACACACATGAACTGAATGTAAAATACTGTTTACTCCTTATCTAGCAACCTATTGCATCTGCAATTATCCCTGCAAACTTTGAATAGAGAAGCAGAGTTTAACAGACCAGTTGTGGCTATAATGAGTGTCACCAGCAGCCAATGATTGACTTAAGTGACATAATAGTGTTTCCAAGTAACCGTTTTCACTTATGTGCCTAACAATGCAGCGGTGCATTGTTGGAGACACAATAGAGCAGCTCCCACTGGATGAATCTTGCAGTCAGCAGCAAAATTTACAGTAGTTTTGCAAAAAGGTAAAAAAACAGAAACCCCAACAGATAAATTATTAACAGTGATATCAGATGAGTTAGGTGTTGTTAAAAATGATGTTAAGAGGGGATAACAGTTGCAGCTCAAACTCTGAGTCTATTAGCAGCAAAAGCATCCTGCAGTGTGTGAGTGCGCCTGTATGACAGAGCATCATTAAGACTGAGCCCAGAGAAGGAGGTGGAGGAGGCAGAGGAGGTGGCGGTGGAAGGAGTCAGGACTGAGAGGGGAAGTGCTGAATGAAGATCTCCTGGGGTTAAGAAGCAGCAAAAACAGGAGATTATTAAAAATAATAAGGCCCACCTCTGCTTTGCTCTAATGACGTGCATGCAAACACACTCATATCAGAGCCCTGGCAGTGGAAATACTTCAGTTGATGAGGGACTGCAACTCATCTACTTTGTTTACTGTGTAGGCAAAGTGTATCGGAAATGAGAGGGAAATTATCTATTCTGCTGTGGGAGGGAACTATGTCAGGTACAGGACTAACAGAGGACAGCAAGATCAAAATCCTCCAGAGAGCCTGTTAGCATCAGACCAGCTCTATAGATAATGCACTTTGTCTAAGGTTAAAATGAATCAGAGCCAGCCCACATAAATGGAGCTAACCTAATTTATTTTCACTAGTGATTATTCATACATAAATATCAATATGCTTAATTTTGTTATTGATTAAATATCTAAATGAAATGAAATAAATTCCATAAAATGTATTGCACTGGACGAGAATAAGATCAAGCCATGTAGTGCTTCAACAATTACCCCAAATCTGATACAAGCCACTAGACCAGGCTTTATTTTCACTCCAATCCACTTTAGTGCAGTATCACAAATCCTCATTCCACTAAGTAGGGCCCATAAAGAAAAGTAAACACAATTAAAAAAAAAGAAAAGAAAAAAAGACTCCAAAAGTTATAGCATTGCAGAGGACATTAATCTGCAGCTGTGGGGAAATTAACAAGCATCAGACTAAGAGTTAAATACATCACACCTCATCAAGGACCTGCAAAATAAAAGAGGAGTGCCTTGTAGAAGGGTTGTAAAAATCCCTTGTTGCGTTGATATCTCGCCCCAGGGAGGATGTTTGATAGCGGGGTCAAAAAGATCGAGCCCAGCGGAGGGGAGGTTGCACTAAAAGAAACAAATTAGTGCGTTTTGTACACTGCAGTGAATGATGCACTGACTCACCATGAGGCCCCAAAAACAAGAGCACTGGTGCCCTCTAGTATTCAAAGCAGTGATGCACAGGAACATGCAGCCCTCGCAGAAGCTGTTGTGGCGTGACAGAGCAATTAAAATATCATCAGGGTAAAACACACCAGGTCAAGCAGCAAAACCAGCAACAGCACTGAATTTGATTTATTGTCCTTCAATCAAACTTTTCGATTCAGAGATAAATGTTATTTCTTACTTCAAAATTCAAATAGTCTCTCCTTAAATTAACAGCCAAGAGCTTGTAAAACAGCTTGTTAAGTCTGTTTGTCTCCTCCAAGTGAAGCCCATTGTGAAATCACACAGCTAAGAGCTTTATAAATTAAGTTAATCCTTACTATAAATAAACAGTTGGCTGAGACATTTACCATATTTGGCCAGTTAAAAGTTTTTTGGAATGAATTTGAGATTACGTTGTTGTTCAGTTCCAGGACAAAAGTGTTTTGTGTGATTTGTCTCTGTGATGTCAAAGGAATGACCTGTGATAGTGGGCTCCTGGCGAATATTTGCTTCAGGCCTGACAACGCTGAAATAAATTGTTTCACCTATAGCGCTCAATAGAGAGTTTCCATCAAGTGGCCTGGGCCGGCGAGGGAGACTAGGACTGTTTCTATCAGCAGCAGCAGCAGAGCCAAGGGCTTTTCGAGGAGACTCTGTGTGGTGAAGTGACTGTTGTGTGAGTGATGAGTCTGCCTGAGGACAAAGGGCCAATGTTCTCAGGCCCCAGGATTGGCTCTAATGTGGTAAGGCACTATGGAGCCAGAATCAGGACCTGAAGCTCCTTTCTGCTCATATATTGTCTTTATCAGTGGCCCTCCATGCAGTCGTTGAGGGTGAGGGCCATTTTGTCTGGCCTCTGATGGCGCCTAAATCATTGATATCATCTGGTGGAGTCAGCACGGTTAGTCACAATTTTTTTTTTCAATGACAAACCACTAGAAACAGCAAAACAAATGACAGTACAGACTGACTTGCAACATATATATTATATGTGTGCATCTAACTTTGTATATATAATATATATATATATTCTGTATATATAGAATATATATATATGTTAATTTAATTACTTATTTGTATTGCACTGCATTTCACTGCAGATGTTTGAGCAAGTTGCAAATATTTTTTTTAAATTTTATTTAAAAACGTTGCCTTTATCATAATACAAGTGCATTTAGTCTAAAGTTTTTTTTTTGTTTGTTTGTTTGTTTGTTTTTGTTGTTTTAAATTTGGTCAATTTTAATCGAAAAAGAATTCCATTGGAGTTTCTGGCTGGGCTGCAGTGGCCGTCTCCGTCCGCACGGGGGCGGTGTTGCGTGCTCGAAGATGCTGACGCTGCACTAGAAGAAATCTCACCGAACCCGGAAGCTGTCCGGACTCGGCCGTGAGTGCTGTTCATTCAAGCTGCTGCGACTCAAAACGGCGACTTACTGAGTCAACCGTCCACATCGGGCTCCTGATATATTTACCCGTGGGTAGATTAAAGGAGAGCAAGCATGGCTGGTCGGCTGCCGGCTTGTGTTGTTGACTGTGGCACGGGGTAAGTGGGAAGAATCTAATGCTAGTTAGCATTAGCCTGGCTTTTCATTGACCACATAAGCGGCTGTCAAACTTCAGCTAACGCCCTGGTGTGTAGCTGCACAGCCTGAGAGGTGCTAACGTTACTTAGCTGCATCTGTTTACTTCTTTATTCTTATTGTGTCTGTAAACACAGAGTTAAGGCAACAAATGAACACGACAAAGCTTTAATTTTTGTCCTGCATCATCATTACACTTAGCTACTGTTAGCAACTGAAGCTAATGTTACTTCCTGGATAATCCTCATATCAGAAACCATTCAATCCTGATTATTTTGCCTGTTACATGTTTATAGTTTCTAGCAAACGCTTTAACCAAAGGGGAAGAACAGTAACGAGAACATTAATGCTCATTTTGTTCCTTTTTTTAGGTACACAAAGCTTGGTTATGCAGGAAATACAGAACCACAGTTCATCATACCTTCATGTAAGTAAAGTAGAAAATCACCAAAACAGGAGTTTGGTCTGAATAAATTATAGTTATTTTAACTGGAACTTGTCTTGACTTGTTTTTTTTTGTTTTTTTTAAGCATTAATAGATATTAATTACAATCATTTCATACTATATTTCAACATTATTGTATTTTTTAAAATCCTTTCTATAGGCGAATAGCAAAATAGAGCTGTAACAAGTAGATTATTAATTGGTTCAGTGATCAACTGACTATTAATTGATAATTGGTAAAGAAAAAAACATGTCAAATATTTGCTGTTTATAATTTTACACTTAAGCTGTTTTGATGCTTTTATATGTATCTCATGATAGTAAACACAACATTGTTGGCTGTTTTAGGCATTTTTTCACAAAAATAATCAGCAGTAACACGTAATTTTCAACCTTGTAACCAGCTAAAAAAACTTTGGCAAGGATATGACTTACTGTGTGTCTCATTGAAAATAACTACAGCAAAGAGCTGTGTGTGAAGAAAAATGTAATCCAACATGCATGCATGCATTTGTAACCTGGGAAGGAGCCAAAGGGCTTTGGTTGGTACGTCACAGTCAGGAAGTCAGAAAGTGCTGAGAGAACAAATGTAAAGTTGTTTTTGGCTTTTTCTTGCAAAACTGTTGACAATTAGAGATGAAGAATAATGCCATTTGTGCTTCAGGTTAGTTGACTTTTAGCATGAATTCTTTCTGTTAATATGATAATGATGGATTTGTTAATGGCTCATATTCTTTTTGATCATCTTCAGGTATTGCAATCAAAGAATCAGCCAAGGTTGGAGACCAGGCCCAGCGCCGGATGATGAAGGGTGTTGATGACCTGGACTTCTTCATCGGGGACGAAGCTATTGACAAACCATCATATGCAACAAAGGTAGACAGACAGAGAGAGCTGAGCTGATTCAGATGTTGTTTTCCTGTGTGAAACTGTCTGATCTGATCTGACAGCAACATTAACACTCTTATCTTTCCTCTCTCCTTCCCAGTGGCCCATTCGTCACGGGATAGTGGAAGACTGGGACCTGATGGAGAGATTTATGGAGCAGGTCATCTTCAAGTATCTGCGGGCAGAACCTGAAGACCATTACTTTCTTTTGGTAAGACCAGGACTACATGCATCATTCAGATTTAAATCTGAAATGTAGCATTTAGACAAAGCAGGATTTTTCAAGTTGTCCTGTCATGGCCTCTGAAATGAAGAATATAACTTCAAAGAATAGAACTGTATTATTTTCATTCAAATAATTAGGTATGACGAGCATTACGCCAAAAAAAATTTTGATCAGGAAATTGATATCTACAGACAATGCCGACTGAAAGCATTTGAAAGCTGCTATGGTTAAGCTTTGCGAAAGCACAAAGAAAGGATGTAATCTACCCAGACGAATGTCTCAAAAACTGTGAAAACAGAAAAGGCTGTTCTTTGAATTGGCCTTGCTCTTCTCGCCAAATGAAATTAGACTTTGCACAGGCACAATGCAGCTTGTTTTCCCTCTGTCAACACCAGTCAGCTTGGAGCAGTAATAATTTAATACTGACACTTCTGGCACTTCATCTTGAGCCTCATATTTGAAAGGATATTGAGATTATGGGGAAATATGAGGACGGTTCAGTCAGGTTTAACCTCTCCAAAGTTATAAAACGAAGATTTATTCTTCTGTCTCTCTCTCCAGACAGAGCCTCCTCTCAACACACCAGAAAACAGAGAGTACACAGCAGAGATCATGTTTGAGTCCTTCAACGTCCCAGGTCTCTACATCGCTGTTCAGGTAAGTTTCCAAATCATCAAAGGCCAAAGTCACCAACAGTTAAACGGGATTCATTTTCTCTTGGCAACATGAAAAGCATTTCATTTGATTTAGATGTGACTCAATCAATCACTATGAAACTTGCATACTTGAAATCAGACCAGTGGGCTGCAGACAGAATTAGATTTGATTCTTTCTTTAATGGGGAAATATCTGGTTTCACTTCTTCTTTTTTAAGTTTCACTGTCTATTTGATTATTTCCACTTGATTTAAATACAGCACAGCATTGTGATTCAGTGTTTCTGAAATCTATGTATAAATCATATCACACTGTAAATAGAGGCAGTTAACTGAATCATACGTCCTTCCTTGACCCTCCTTGTGTTTGAGGACTTTATTAGGCTTTATTTCCACTTACTTTCAAATTGAAGTTTGTCTTTTGTATCAGGCTGTCCTGGCGCTGGCTGCCTCCTGGACATCAAGACAGGTTGGCGAGAGGACACTGACAGGGACTGTGATTGACAGTGGAGACGGTGTCACACATGTCATCCCAGTGGTATGTGTCACTTTTTTTTTTTTTTTTTCTTTTGCTCCTGCCTCATCCTCAGCCTTAAACTTGCGTGTTGTGTTCCAGGCGGAAGGCTACGTCATCGGTAGCTGCATTAAGCACATCCCCATCGCTGGCCGAGACATCACATACTTCATCCAACAGCTGCTGAGGGAGCGAGAGGTGGGGATACCTCCGGAACAATCTCTGGAGACGGCTAAAGCTGTCAAGGTCAGTCTTCACGTCTGCATTGCCCTTTGTGCTGCCCGTATTTGATGCTTGGTTCAGTAACAACACAGGAGGAACATGTTTACCAAATGAAACATTCAGTTAAAAGTAAATGGGATCATTAATGGGATAAAAGGAAGTGATAACCTGAACAGATGCTGCTGAAAGTGATGTTCTGTCACTGTCATACATTGCTGAGTGTGGCCACTAGAGGGCAGTGTAGCTACAGATACTTGTTGTACCGTATCAGAGGTTTGAAATGGATAGATGTCCGCTTGGACATTTTCTGACATATCTGTGTGTTGTTATAATGACAGTTGAACTGTATTATTCTGTTTTGTAGGAGCGGTTCAGCTACGTCTGCCCTGACCTTGTGAAGGAGTTCAACAAGTACGACACAGACGGATCCAAGTGGATCAAACAGTACACAGGCGTAAACGCCATCAGCAAGAAGGAGTTCACCATCGATGTGGGCTACGAACGCTTCCTTGGACCTGAGATCTTTTTCCATCCTGAGGTATGATGGGTATTTGTGTTTGCACTGCTGCTGATGGATGATGTTCAACGTGAGTCGCTGCTGTGTATCAATATAAATGGGGAAATTCAGCAGCCTGCCCGTGCTGCTTTTTCTTATCAACAGTATTTTTAACCACTGATTATTATTTGGTCTCATTCAGTTTGCAAACCCAGACTTCACCCAGCCAATCTCAGAGGTGGTGGATGAGGTCATCCAGAACTGTCCCATTGATGTCAGACGTCCACTGTACAAGGTACGCAAAGCCCTCTGCATCTGCTCATGGTCATATCAAACACACAAGTTGGGTCTGTACATATGTCTTTGTTTAATTTATCCTTGTGTCACAGAACATTGTGCTCTCCGGAGGCTCCACCATGTTCAGGGACTTTGGCAGACGCCTGCAGAGGGACCTCAAGAGGACTGTGGACGCACGACTGAAGATAAGCGAAGAGCTGAGCGGCGGCAAGTTGAAGGTGAGGAATCAGAAAAAGTAAACTTTTCAAAAGCTTATTTGGGGTAAGGGGTTTAAAGAGATGCTTGATATATTGAGTATAAATCTCCTTGTTTGCAGCCCAAACCCATTGATGTGCAAGTCATCACTCATCACATGCAGAGATACGCTGTCTGGTTCGGTGGATCAATGCTGGCGTCTACTGTGAGTATCACAGCAGTGTGTTCAGTCTCTCTAATAACACATAATCATTCCCCCTGCAGCTTTTTAAAATATATTTTTGATATTGGCAAATAATTATGGATAGACAATTCTAATGAAGGATGATTTTCCACTTCAACAATCAGAAAACATCAGAAATGCGTTTTTGTAAACTTTTGTCCATCTTTTGGTGCAGCACACACTCACATTAAGGATTATTTCTGTCTTGGCAGCCCGAGTTTTACCAAGTGTGCCACACCAAGCGGGATTACGAGGAGATCGGGCCCAGCATTTGCCGCCACAACCCCGTATTTGGAGTCATGTCCTAGGCCCACCGGAGGAGTGCATTCAGCGGAGGCCCCCACCCCCGAGGAAAAACCGAAAGGAAGCGCCGCAAGACCTCACATGCTGTGGAAGTCCCATGAGCCTTTGCACGGATGCTCCGACAGACCTGTTCATTCGGATTGAGCGACAGTTGGACCAAACAAACTGCCAAGAGTGGCAATATCCTCTCAAATTAGAGGAAAGAGGTGACTCAGCCCAAAGGATCCTCAAATAAAATGTTTACTGCAAGTAGGTTAATAATAGGTGATGAATCTTTAATTTGTGTGCCTCGTATATGTACTTATTCTTTCCTCACAGGGTTGTAATATGTAATTAATCAACATGAGTCCTGTACAAATGCACTTCTCTGTGTAGAAGGGTTGGGTTCTTCCTATGTGTTAAATACTCTTAAAAAAAAAAATAAATAAAAAAAAAGCAAACTTAAGGGTTTGTGTCAAGAAGCAGGACGTGCTTAGCTACATCACTTCAAACATCACTGAATGAAACACCTTTTGGATCATTCTGTCATCAAATGGATGCAAACATATAAGACATTGTTACAAAGAAAAAACATCATCAGACGTACCGACCATTCCTGATTTTCTTTCTTCTTTGTGGGTGTCTCTTTTTTTTTATTTTTAAATGTCTCGATACCTGGGAAAATGTTTATTTGAATTTAAATGGAAAATAAGTCTGGCATTAAAAGAAAAAAAAAATCTGAAACATCTGTTCAAATATTTTTCTCCAGGTTTCACAGAGACATTCATGTCCTGATTGTCACCACTTATCTTTCCTTTTTTTTTTTTTTTATAATAATCTGTATTAATCATCTCTTGAACAACCTGTCTTGGGGGTGGGGGTGGGCGGAGGTGGGTGTGGGGGGGTTAAAGGTCGTATTAATATATGAACTTGCAGTTTGAATGACTGTTGTTGGACCATCACTGTTGCCTAGATCTCAGTTATACTGGATAGCCTTGTACTGTACCAAATCTGGATTTCACTGCTGGCATAACAATAAATGCCAAGGAGATATTTCTACATGTGTAATTTCTGTTTTTCAAATTGTACTTTCAAGAATGACAAGATGATATTTGGGGTGGAGGGAATACCATGTCCTCCGAGTTAAATAGGGCATCTATTTTCAACACAACAGCTATTTTTGTGCAAGTGAAAACCCCCTGTAACTGTATCCCCCACATGATGGAAGCGATGCGCCTGATTGGCCAGCAAAGTGAGAGAAACGCTGTTGGTCACGATGCTAACACATTTCTTGCAGCAGAAGAGTAACACACATGCATGCACGCAGTCTAAACAAGAAAATGCTGTAGAAAGCAAAGACAAGCAGAGGAAAATGGACGAAAAAAAGGGGAAAAACTGATGTTTATTATAAAAACAAATGCTGGAACAAGCGTGGACAGAAAGACACAACAGACTGAGACATGTCTCCTGCTGAGAGGATGAAGGTGCTCCTCTTCCTGGCTTTGTTTTTTGGAGCAGTGGGGTTTCTGTTCATGCTGCTCTCCTGTGGGACACAGTACTGGCTGCTGGCCGCCGAGTCCTGCAACCAACGAGAGGGTGGGGTAAGTGGGGTGAATGGCCAGACTGAGGGGAAGGGGAACTGAGAACACCAGGCAATATGAGTTTATGTGCACATGAGGGAAATAGAAGAAATAAAATGAAAATAAAATAAGACAAATACCATTTTTGGATATAAACAGTACAGTAAGGAGGCCCCATGTTATGGCATCAAGCTATACTGTAATTTTACGATCAAAACAGCTGTATTATTTGGAGACAAGAAATATTTTAAGGAAAAAAAAAAGTCCCAACTTCATTCTGTAACGGAGTTACAATTTTTTTAATGAATAATTTTTTTTTGCATCAGTATTGTTTCTATGATAAAAAAAGTGATTAAACAACTATAAAGTTTACTTTTTCAGGACACAGTTGTAATATTTCACAAAAAATTGTCTGAATACGTTCAACAGCTAAATGCAGAGGTGAGTTTGAGTGGATTAGCATGTGTTATCATTTCCAGACAGTCCACATTGTAGGTTCCTGTTATTATTTACCTGTAGAAGCCAGTGTACAACTCTTGTCATTATCATCATTTGACGCTAACAGATGGAAAATTATAATAATTCTCAAAGAAGTTTGATTTTACTCTCAAATATCATAATAAAAAGCATCATAATAAACTAGTTTCAAATTTAATCACAGACAAAGAAAAGCTAAAGGAAACTAGATGTGGATGAAGAATAAAAGAACAAGTCTCACATAATAGTGTGTGTTTGTTAAAGCCAATGTCAGTAAACATGACCTGCAGAGGTCAAAGGTCACGTTGTAACACAATGCACACCAGTTTATTCGAGCGCCCTTTAAAGTACGTTCTCCAGTTTTCCATAGAGGCTCCCACATGGATACACATGGTCATTTTACACCATCAATCACACAACAACAGTGTCTATTTACAGATGCTGTTGTTGCTCTGCAGCTATGTTTGTTGACACATGTTGAGTGTGGTTTTTATTTGCTGGGACATTAAAAAAGGGACTTTTTTCTTTCCCTCATTGTTATGTTGAGTTGTTTTCTTTTATCTGCCAGGATGCAAACAGTGTGAGGGTGTTTCATGAGGGTCTGTTTTGGCGCTGCTCTTTCGTGGTCACCTCCCATGAATTCTCTACATGGGACCTTTGGATCTGTGAGGACCCTCACCATGTGCTTGTTTCAAACTTATCCAAGTATGAAAAGAGCAGAAAGGCTTCTAAAGAATATTTTTTATTTTAACTCGCAGTGACTCAGCCATCGTCAAAGCTTTGCCAGGCTGCCTTCCTCTTCCCATTTCCTGTTAATGGGCCAGTGAGACCATGGGTGGAGCCGCACAGTTTACCCCAAGAGCCCTACGAACCTCAGTCTGCCATTGGTTGGTATTATTTCCTTTTTCCATCGCAGTGCTTGATGATTTTTCATGCACTACAGGGTCTCATTTTCTTCCTCGTCTGTTAGTTTTCAGGACCTTCTGGAGCATCTTTCTCGTCACAGGTGTGGCGGCTGTTGTCAGTGGTGGATTTGTAGTCATCTGTGCTGGCCCACTGACCAATCACAAACTCTATAAAGTGGGTGGGGCTCTTCAGTTCAGTGGCGGTAAGGACACATGATTTAAAAAAAAAAAAAAAAATTATAATTTTGAGGCCTAGCTGCACATAGATCCTAAAATCTCACTTAGTGTATGTCATCACTCTCAAATGTTGAAATGTCTGATTTGCTAACTGTTAATTTCAAAAAAAGGGAATGAGGTTTGTAGTGAATGAGGTCTCAGTGGTGAGGAGAAGTGACATAAGGTAACTGAAACTGCTTTGACAATTTAATGTTCAGACTCTGCTGCTGAATCCACTCATTAAGTGTCATTGAGCCTAATTGGTTTGGTTAGGGTTAGGGTTAGGGTTGCATGACCAGGTCCAGAGAGGCTGGGGCATGGGGCTAGGATTAGGGTTAGGGTTAGGGTGGCACGACCAGGCCCAGAGAGGCTGGGGCTAGGGTTAGGGTTAGGGTTAGGGTAGCATGACCAGGCCCAGAGAGGCTGGGACTAGGGTTAGGGTTAGGGTTAGGGTTAGGGTTGCATGACCAGGCCCAGAGAGGCTAGGGCATGGGGCTAGGGTTAGGGTTAGGGTTAGGGTTGCATGACCAGGTCCAGAGAGGCTAGGGCATGGGGCTAGGGTTAGGGTTAGGGTTAGGGTTGCATGACCAGACCCATAGAGGCTGGGACTAGGGTTAGGGTTAGGGTTAGGGTAGCATGACCAGGTCCAGAGAGGCTAGGGCATGGGGCTAGGGTTAGGGTAGCATGACCAGGTCCAGAGAGGCTGGGGCTAGGGTTAGGGTTAGGGTTAGGGTAGCATGACCAGGTCCAGAGAGGCTGGGGCTTGGGTTAGGGTTAGGGTTAGGGTAGCATGACCAGGTCCAGAGAGGCTGGGGCATGGGGCTAGGGTTAGGATTTATTTCTTCTATGTGACCTCTCCTGAGGCTTAATTTTTTAAAATTTCTTTTGGATTAAGGTTAATATCGCAAATCAGACACCAACGACTGATGGGATAAGAAAATGAATTTCCCACAAAGTGTTGCCAACATGTTCTATGACCTAAAAGTGAGAAGTAAGAAAAATGACTGACATGACTCCATCTGTGTCAGATTTGAGCCAAGATTTCAATGTTATAACAACTGCAGATCCTTTCAATCTACTTACTTTTCAAATGACAGATGCATGATTCAGATCAGATGTTTCAAAAAGATTAATTAAATTTAAAAATCAAATTTTTGAAAATCAGCTTGAGGGCTAATTGTAGAAAAGCTATATTTCTATTTTTGTATGTAATTTAGCTTAAACATTAATAAAGATGAGAAGAGTCCTGCGGTAATTAAGGAAACTTGTCACACACTTGTTTGCTTGATTGCTGGTATCATCGCCTTCAGCTGGGTGGAGCCTTTAAAACCCCTCAGGTTTGGTGTGTGTGAGAGAGAAAGAGACGGAGGGTTGGTGACGCAATCAGTGATTGTTATGCTGTGTGCGCGCGGGTTAGGATTATGTTTGTGCCCATTTTTCTATGTGATCTACAAAAGTTTGGGCCCCCACCCCCCTACAATGCCACCCTTTCACTCAGGATTATAGTTCAGCAAAGGGTGGGAATATTTCCCAGAGTTCAGATTCCACAGGCAGTAGCTGGGATGTTGACAGTAATCTTTCAGAAAGTCCCATCACCCATAATCAATACCTTACGTCTCAGCAGAACCAGACATCTGTTGTGTCACTGCTGCCAAACTGGCTCAGAGTGTGAGCGGAAATCGCATCCAAACATCATTCAAGCCAACATTTGCTTCAAGACATTCTTGATGTTAGAGACACTGCAGATGATCCCAGTTCAAAGCCCAGGTGGGAATTTAAGGGCTGCCTGTGCAATGATGTCTGACAATTATTGCATGTAAAATGATAGTTTTGCTTTATAAAAGTTTCCATTTACGTATTCTGCAAAAATAAGTTTGCAGTCGAATGAATGAAAAGTTAAGGTGGCCAAGAGGACGATTTGAGATGGTTTTTGTCATCATAAACCAACGCAGAAAACATCACCTGCTGTGAAGCTGGCCCACTTTAAACATAGGTTTCCAGCTGCCCTGCAGAGGAAGGACAATAATAAAGCAAAACAAAGAGAAAACAGTCAAGAAAAAGGAATAAAGAGTGTGTGTATGTGGGGGGAGCGATATTGAATAAAATCTATAAAATTTTTGACAAAAAGAAAGAAAAACTGCAACATTTCTTGTGTGTCACAACCAAAGCCGGATATTGTATCTCAATATCTGCAGACTATGTAGAATATTTCATTGCGTAACGTAATATCTCAAACGTCTGACACTGAGCTGAGCTGTGCAAATATTTTGCATCAAAATGATGTGACATTTTGGACTGAATCTTAAATCTTGGCAATAACAGTGGCTACCTTTTCTCTCTGCACTGGTCAGGCCTGTGTCTGCTGGCAGTGGTGCTGATGTATCTGATGTGGATCCAGGTCCTGGACACTCTAGAGCAGTTTGCCCTCCAACAGAGAGTCTCCAGCTGCCCCTCCTTCCATCTCAGCATCCAGCACGGTCCCTCATTCCTCTTGGCTCCAGTAGCCGTCTTCTTCTGCCTGCTGGCTGGCTTGCTCTTCATCCTTGTTGGCCGGAGTCTTCATCCAGCGAGACAAAAACAAAATTCCTGAACTTTAACCACCTGTTGTTTTTCTGTGCATTCACTTAATTGAGTAAAGACATTTTGTTTTGTGTTGTAACTCAAAATCCTAATGAACTCCAGACCAAGACTACACACACACACACCCTAAAAATCATCCTATTTTAAAGGGTCCCATATTGCACAAAGTCGAGCAAGTCTAGGTTCAATATTAACACTGTGAAAGTAAATTTAAGTGCTCAGTCCACAGAAAAGTGCACACAGCCTGTATTCACACACTGAGCCTTAAAATCAGCTTAAATTAACTTTGTGATGTCACAACCCTTAGCCACACCCCTAAGATCAGCCCACCTGGACCCACCATAAAGGATTTGATTTGGTTTCTCTGAGTGTTTACTGGAAATCTTTTATATTTTTATTGGATCACATGAAAAAAGCCAAGAGAGGATCTGAGCCTCTCTTCTGATTGGCGGACTGACCTGTTGTTGCCAGAGAGAAGATTGCGAGAGGAAATGTAAAACCACAGTGACAAACCACAAATGTGGATATAAACTCTCAAAATAAAACACTTGAGAAGTGTAAAACAGGGACATTTTAAAGTCATTAATGAGAAAGTGACTTGTGTTAAGAACATATTTATTTATTTATAGCAGGACTAAGTACGTGACATATCTGGATCTGATTTCAGAGTACCTCCATCAGTGAAGATAATTGGAATCCTTAATTAGAAATTAGTCCTTTTTAAAATGATTTTTTAAATCTATTTAACAGATCCCATTGTGATTAATACTCAGATACTCTCACTCTTGCGTTATTATAAGTGATAAATCAGTTTTGACAAAAGTAGAGGGAAGAAGCCTGCCTGGCTCCTGTGTGCATGTTGAAGGGTTGAGTAGATTGAGTGTGACCAGGCCTGCCTGTCATTGGGACGTCAGGTTGAAGCGCTGACATACTGGGTCAGAGGGATGGAGATGATAATAAATTAGACTGTCATAATCCATTTTCTGACAGGAGGACCACTTCAGGGACATCTCGCAGCATGTGTGAAACACACCACAGCCACTAGAGGACAGTGTTGTCTCAAGATAATGTTTGGAGCATTGTTTCTAAACTCATTAAATCGCTTTATCATAAGTCCTTACATTGATGTCCGACAACATAAAAGCAAAAATGCAAAGTTTCAGTGTTTGCATCAGATTAAGTCTGCAGAGCATGGAGCCAGGAGGGAAATTTGTAAGTGATAATTAGTTCAACTGTTATTTTACAGGCAAACAAAAGAAAATCATTTTTTGTTTTCTTCAAGTTCAGTATAGTTCACATTATATTTGGGGGTGGAGGATGGGGTGTAAGCCTGCTGTCACACCTTGATAATTGGAAAAGGCAAACAGACGTGAGACCTTGAGATGATACAGTGACAAAAGGGAGAGAAAGGGTAAAGAAAAGGGGGGTTGGTGGGGGGGTTAGTTGACACTGCTCATCAGCGAGTCTTTCAATATTCTTTCATGTCTGACGCTCCTGCACCTCTCCATACCTTCTCCTCTTAATCTCCGCTGTGAACAAGGTGAGTATAATTACACCTGAGCATGTCACATTCACTTCCCCGGCCCTCAGTGTGTTTAAACATCTCTGTCACCTCCTCTCCACCGCCACCACCACCACTGCTGCCGCCAACAGCCAACGCAGTCATGGGTTTTTAAAGGGTGATCTTTATTTTCTAATGAACCCGAGGAGATCCAGTCATATCACTTGGTTTCAATCTTTTGAGAGCAGGATCGTGGCAGATTCATTACTGGGCTCCAATAGTGGATGTGGTGCTGTTGTAGCTGTCAGCCTTGGACTCTTAAAGCACCAACAGAAGCTACATCATCACACTGGGCCTTTGTCCTCAGTAGATAGAGCTGTCTGCAACAATTACCACAGGCCCAACAGAGACATTGACTCAAGACATCTCTATGAAGCCTTTTAAAAGACATTAATCACAAACTTATAAACTTAATTCTTTTACTTCTGGGTCATATCTTATCTGCAGTAACACTCTGCATTTCAATTTCTATCTGAAACAACTGGTTCTTGTCTTCAAAATACAACAAAATCTGAACTAATAAAAATAGTAATTAAATTCCGTTGTTGTTGTTAAACTGGATATGTGCCCTGAACATATGCACATCAATATGGCCACGATGCCGAGTCCAAAAATGTCGACAGCGATGAGAGCATGTCAACAAAAGCTATAAGGTTGTGGGTTGTCGAACTGTGACGATGAGTTAAAAGTTGGCATAAAGCTTCACAGAGCTGAAGGGAACTGCAGAGGCGAATGGACCCAGATTACATTTGATCTATTGTCTCTCTAAAAATATGGATAATAAATAAAGTCGTGCTACTTGCTGTGCTGATGATCCTTGGATGTCACTGTAATGAGCATTCAGCCAGGCTCAGGTTAATGTATGGATACAATGCCACTGAATCAGGCACATTATGTGATATATAAAGCACAAATAATTCTACTTTCACAACATCATCCATTAAAAGCCGGATGCAACCATATCCTACCACCTCTTGATCTTCCCCCTGCTCGCTCTCCCTGGTGTACTCTACCTCCACATTACCCATAGGCTAGCCCAGGGGGCACAATTATTCAGGCCTTTGCTCAGCCAAGTAGAAGAAATTAGCCTCTTCTCCTGAACCAAGACCTTCTAACCTGCACCAGGACCTCGGGCTGCCTCTCTGACTAGCATGACCCCATGTGACTTCCCTCTCCAGACCTTGTGTTTTCCATACATATGAGCCCGAGCTGGCCGGAGCCATGCTTGGCTGCCATATGGGCTCCCCCTTGCCCCGGCTGGCAAAGTGGGGCTGGGGAGCTGCGGGCTATAAAATCCAACACCCCCACACCTCCACTCTTGCCGCACGCCCCTCTTGGGAGGATGCTGTTATCCTCTGGCCAACAATGTTCTTTTACAACAATTCGACAGAAAGTCAAAGATGGTGAGCAGCTGGGCTGAGATGTATCATTCTTTGTGGACTAAAAAGCTGTGATTACAAAAGAGACATTAAAAATTAAATTTATGAACAAGACTGGAAGTTATGAAACCTCTTGTCTACATTTCAAAGTTATCAAATTACTGCTAGGTCATTATCTAAATGAGGAATTATGGAAAAGTAGAACGTTATATAATGACTGCTTTTATGCTGGCGTATGTTCTCTGGCATTGGGGCCAAGAATGAAAGCTTCTCTTCCTCCTTTTATTCTTCATCTCCATCTTTTCTGTAATTTGCCCTATTCTTTTTCTCCCTTGAACTCACTTTGAGTCACAGGTGACTGGATTTCGAATGTCTATGATGTCAGATCCGCCTCTCTTACCTTTTCTACACCATCCTTTGCTCCTGTCTGTCTTTGACTCTTTCCCACCTTCCATTTAATCTATTCATGCCAGACAGCAGGGGATAATGAGGTCTGTAGCCGAGCGCCATGTTCCCTGAATCGCCGAGTATAATAAAATTCTCAAGACGTTGCAGTTGCATCATGGACTCCTCCAGCAACCTTGGCTGCCAGGTTTAGGGGTCCACTGGAGAAAGGGGCTTCCAGTGACATGGATGAGTCCTGTATGATACTGTCATGGGATGGATGGATGGGTGGATGTGTAATGTCTCAGTTTCACGAATGTCATGTGGATGGAAATGCACCTGCACTGCACGATACCGCCAGAAATTCAACAAGAGTAGGCAACCGATTTCATTCAAGAGAGACTGTCCTGTGCAGCAGGTTATTATGACCTCATAATTAGGTTTTGTTGCTAAGCTACATCTGGTGACTATAGTAACGATGACAGGAGCAAAGGGAGAAGTGCGGTGACGTAGTTTATCGGGCAACAAACGCATCAGGAGGAGGTGGTGGATGGATGGTTAGTAAAAAAACAAGAAAACAGGAGAGCGGTGTTTGATTCCCGTGTGGAAGTAGCAGTTCACGTTTTTATTATCCAAGATAAAACCCCCGTTATATTGTAACCATGACAGCAAATGTTGTCTAATTGTAACCCAAATCGCGGGTTTAAGCTGATAAAATCTTGGAGGTTGTGAAATTTGTTTATTTATTTTTTTACAAACTGTTAAAATGGGACCTTTAACTCAACCTTTTATCTTATAGATATTATGGTTCATATCAAAATGCAGATGAATATGCAGCCCTAACGTCTGATTTTAAATGTGAACTATTAATTCTTTGTCTTCTTGCATATGCCTCATATAGTCTCCTCCTATGCGCCTGTCCTCTTAGTTCCACAGTTGATTCTGTAGTCTCTCTATCTCTCCTTATGACAGGCCTCTTACCTTGTGACTACAGATACCTGAGCGCTGAAGGCCTTATCCTGGCCAGGGCCAAATGAGGTGCAGGCGGGAACGATGGCTTTTCTTTATCAGTGGCCTCTCTCCCTCTGCAGGCCACCGTTTCATCAGGTCGCAGTGTGTACATTCAGAAGGGTAAACTGATTCTATTGAACTAGTCCACAACCTCGCCTCACCTGGGCTTGGTGGCTCTAAATGGGCTTAACACTGCGTCTGTTTTCTCCCCCTCCTTCCCATCTATTCCTTCCACCCTTCCCTTTCCTGTTTTCCTCAATCCTTGCCATTTTTCCCGAAGAAAACGATCAACACCGTGTACTGGAAGAGAGCGAAAGACGGCGAGAAAGATTAAATCCAAGTTTCTTTCATCCATGAACGCTTTCATCTTTTTTTTTTTTTTCCCCCCAAACAGAGGGAATTATCAGTGCCGCAACCGACACAGGCTTTTGACGAGGGTGATGGCGCAGGAAGAGGGGGATTGGGGGGTGGGGGGGGTAAGGCTGGTGGTGGAATAGATGAGGAGGAGGCGAGAGGCAGGGTGGGAAGTTACGTGGTTGCTGATGGAAGAGGGAATCCACTTACCATGTATGCTCAGTTTATCTATTGAGGGCCAGGGGTGACGGCCTCTTTGTCCTGTCCCACCATTCCTTACCTTAAGAGCCTTTGATATCACTATACCTGCTTGAGTGTTGCACAAAATACCAATAGGAAAGTGAGTGCACTCCTCGACGACTCAATCCGATTTATGGATAGAGTCGAAACACAGGAGTAAAAGGTAGGCCTCAATAGTGGAGCTATTGGCGCTAAAGGAACAGTGCTAATCCATCCTTCCAAAAATGTAACCAAAACTAAATAGATGATTTTTTTTTTTTCTCCCTTCTGTGATGCTTGGCATGATGTCTAATCTCCACTGTTCTGAGTGTTTTTTCATTAAATTTTGTGTCAGGACTAATTTTGAGGCGAATGAATACAGATGTCAGGATGCCATCGAATCCCATCGCAGGGCCTTTAATGAGATAACAGGCTTTAGTCAAAGAATTAGCGCTATTGAAAGAAAAAAAAAAAAGAAAAAAGAATGAGATTAGTTCAATGGGATGTGGAACGGGGACTTTGGCTGTTGAGAAAGAGAGGGGAGACCAGAGTCATATCAGACCTGCCCTGCCAAATCACAAATCTATTTCCGACACTGGTATTAATTATCAAACTAAAGCTGCTGTTGCATATTGATTCATCGGGGAGCGCACTTGTATTATCTCCTATTAAGCACGGAAAAAGGAGAGATTATATGAAGCCTTCGGGGGCGTTTTATGGATCCTGTGAGACTGTTAAACCATGTCACGGACTCCACAGCAACAAGACGAGCTCCCTGTGTGTGTGTGTATGTGTGTGTGCCCTGATGTTGCTTCTTATGTGGGCTTGAATGCATTCTTAAGCTTTAAATTTGATTATTTTGGTGAACATTTTTCAATTAGCCCTTCAATCATGGCCTTGAATATAATTTTGTATAAAGAAATACGTCTCTGTGTGCAAACATATCCACTTATATTCCAGACATAAGAGCAGATGGTGCTATTTAAAACGCAGTGAGGTGGCTCCAAATGACAGTTCTCAGTTTATTAGGAACACCTAGCTAAAAGTAGGGGAGTCTAATGCAACCATTCTGGCTTTAAATCCTACCTTCATGAAGACTGTAATGCCACAGAGGTGTTGATTTAACTGTGTGGCCATTTTAAGTCTACCCAACAAACTTGACAATGTAAAAATGAGGTCATGTGACCAAACTCAGTGAGCTAAGGTGTGGCCCGGAGCATCATCTAAAGACACAAAAGTTCATTGCTAAATTTGATGCTAATCATGTGTGCAGCCTAGAATGTCCCACCAGCCAAAATTTTCTGGAACACCCAATGATTGGTTGCCACCATCCATCAACCCTATTCACTCTGGAAATTGTGGGTCTTGTTCTAAAGCCTTTAATTGGATGGAAGTCGGGTGTCGGCACACCAAAGCCGTGCCTAAGGAAATACTTGATCACAGGCTCTGTATGTGCATGGACTAATTTTTATTTTGCTTTGATAAAGTGTGGTGTTGATGTAAGGCTTGCAAACTGAATTAATTCAATTTTGGGGACTAAGACTAGATTTTGACATTGTGTCCCTCTCTATGACAGATCTTCAAGACACAGCAAAACTGAAACCTTTAGGGTCCCATGGTTGTATTGTTATACAAAGCAGCATTGCATTTGAGGAAGGTTTGAGAATTTACTTCTGGCCAATGCTGTGAAATTATTATTTTTTTGTTTGTTCAAAGGTGGTTAAGCCTCCCACAAGCCCAGTTTTGACTAGTTTTGCGTAACTTTTGCCATAGCACCACAATTGTCATTTATTTCCCACCAGAATACAACTGAAGAGCATGCACAGTGTGGACGGAAAGCCCAATGAACTCATCTACCACTGTCCAATGGAATGACAAATCCATCCACACTGACCCGACGCATTCCCAGAAGAATGAGCGATTTGTTTCACACCTTGTATCAGAGGAGAATTGTTGGAAATAGAATCCGATGTATTGTACGCTCAGCATGCAAAAGCCCGGCTTGAGATTATCAGCAGAGGTGGTATATTACATAGTCACTGACTGGTGTGGGTGGTATCCAAAGTGTTGAGACACGCACACACACACACTTCACAAATAATGAGACCTCCAACGGTGTGACACCCATTTCACACATGGATGGCATCTGTGATTGGGAAACATATGTTTGTATTGATGTATAATTATGAGCATTGAGTTTCTCTACTTCCTCTAAGTTGGTGGAAATGACTGTGCGGTGTGTATGATTGAGTGAGTGTGTGTGTAATATGAAGACAAAGAGCATGGAAGAGAGAGAGATGGAGAAAGAGCATCAACACCCTGCTGACTGCACTCAATCACTTTCTTAATTATACAGCGAGAACACAAGTCGCTGTCTGTCCGGAACCAAAGTCACAAATTTGTGCGAGATATCATCTTCGTCTTTTATGTCACCTCCTCACTTTTTCACGTCGTCTACTGTTCAGGTGTTACACAGGTAGCAGAGCCGGAAATATTCAGATTATACAAGAGGCAAGAAGATTGATGTACGCCTCGCTGATGTGGGTGTGTGCAACTTGTCCACTGTGGGTATCCTTATTTCGCCAAGGAGAAAAAGGGGCGAGAGAAACAAACAAAAAAAAAATTATAAAAAGGAGGAGCAGAGGAGGAAACCTGAAAGATTAACAAATTTAAGAGCCAAGTGGGATGGAAATGGGGAGAGAGACAGAGATTGGAAAGGGGGAAGGGTGACGGTGGTTAGAAAAGGAGGGGGAGGGGTTGGACTGGTGGGGTGGGGTGGGGGTTGCAGCGTTGAGGAGGGCGAAATGAGACCAAATTTTCTTTGGCAATCTCCGTGTTCCTGCTGCAGGTGCTGGGGCCATTTCACTAAAGCAGGGCCAGACGCGAATGTCATTAGTTCCTGAGCCCCAGGTGAATTTGCCACAGTTCCACATGATTAACCCAGATAATTGTGTGTTGATAGCGAGCATGGTCGATGGAATACAATTTTCGGGCCCAGATTCCTAAACAAACAGCTCAGCAGCAGCAGCAGCAGCCGGCGCCAGAGTCACAGTGGGCCAGGGAGACGGGATAACCATGGCAGTGACGCCGGCAACACTTGTGATGCTGGCTGCGTTCACAGGCCGAGGTTTACAAAGGGGGGTTAGAGTGAAGAAGCTTATTGAAGAGTTTGAGGGGTGGTACAGGTCAGCCGTGAGTGACACTGAGAAAAAGTGGTTGGAAAATGCATAATATATCTATATATATATAATATCCGCTGTTGCATTTAATGCACTTTAGCCATCAAATCCATACTGTGCAAATATATAGCAAGTCCAAATTCCATGCACAACACATTTTGTCCTGCTCTGTGCTTTCTCTGGCAGATCCTCATTTCTGGTACAGTCTATCAATCATGGGATCGCGACACCCTAATACATACCCTACTATGGTCTATGCTGTATTTTCCTCTAAATGGGACCATCATTTAAAAAACATCATCTTGTACTGAAGGAGACTTGAAACTTGACTGAGACCATAAATTCATGAGGAAAACATTTACTAGGCTAATAAATCAAGTGAGAATTAAGGTAATTTTTCCATAGACTTCAATAGAATCTGAGTTGTTTTATTTTTGACAACCAAGAGTTGCCCCTCGATGGGAAAGCAAGCAGATTCAAGGCAGTTCAGCGACCTTGTAATTTATTAACATTAAAGTATTATTGCGGCTTTAAAAATGTTTCAGATGGACAATGAATTCCCTCCAGGTTGTGAAATCCACCTAAATTTCCAATGACCAATGTTTTTAGGTGAAGTAATTGCACAAAATAATAATAAAAAAATATCCTCTCTGCTTTGTAACTTTATTTTTCAATCCTCACTCATCCTTGCAATTTGCTTTCAAACCAGACTTGCTGACTGAGCATGAAAACCACAATACATACTGTATTATCTCTGGCTCATGCGATTTTTATAGTCCAATGTGCTGCACTATGGAATTCATCAGCAGGTGTGAGAATTACCCGGAGGTGAGAGACTGACTTGATGCGCTGAGTAAACACACAAAGGATACAAATACATACATCTGAAAGGTAAAGAAGAGAGATAAACCTGATGGCGTTAACATACAGTGCTGTTTTTTTTTTTTTTTATTTCATGATTAACTATAATGCCAAGGCCGATACAGTCAGAGACCAAATCAGCAGCCAGACTCCCATGATACTGTGCTCTCTCACACACATGCCAAATGAGAGGTCTACATACAGATGGATGTTGCCTTCCTACTTTCCTGAACCTTCCCTAGTGTAATTGTCTACACTGCCCTGAGGTTGATGGGACATGCAGGGGAATATTTAGTCTGGTCAGTGTCCTTCAAGTGTGTTGCCTCCTCACACATTACACCCTCTTCAGTGGTGGAAGAAATATTCTCAGAAATAAAATGATCATTCATATGTTTTAATCAATAAAAAATGAACAAAACAAAAAATAGAGTAATATATTATTTACTGGGATTTTAAAAGTGGCAGATTATCTTTGGATGGAGCCAGGCTAGCTGTCGCCCTGTTTCCGGTCTTTGTGCTAAGCTAATAGGCGTTATTTGATAGACTAATAGAGGACGGGTAGTAACCTCTTCATCTAATTCAAAGCCACAAGGCGAATAAGTGTATTTCAAACTATATATGACATTAGATTGTTACTGAAGGAGAAGAAAGTCAGCCATCTGCAGCCGACTTTCTACTTGGCTTATCATGGGAGGAGAAAAATGAATAAATGGTTCAGAACAAAAGCCTCTGTTAAATATAAGAAGCTACTGTCTTGTGAGACATTATATGAGGATTGCATCACGTAAGAAAAAGAGAAAATTCAACCTGTTAGATGCTGACAACACCTGTTTTACGAGAGGTATGCACCTTAATCTTGTTTTTAGGCACATGCGTGCAGCCTCAAGTCCCAGCAATGCGGTTCTGTAGCCTGCCAAGTGAATTTGTAAAACATCATCAAAGAAGAGGATGAGGAGAAAGAAACACTGGGGTTTGTGTTCCCACCAGCAGGGAGATAAAACAAGTCAGGGAGCCAGGTATGGAGGGGAGGAGAGACTGAAGGAGCAAGAGGGAGACTGGCAACAAGGAGAGAAAGGAAGAAAGAAAAGAAGCAGAGACAGCCAATCTCCCTGGTGCATTCTGGGAGTTGAACCTGGCAGAAGAAATTAGCGACGTGCGCACCAAGTGAAAGGGATAATCCCTCTCTGACGGAGAGGAGTGCAGGGCTGTGCAGCAATGATCCCTCCTGTGTTCCCGTGATTTTAGGTTCCAGGTTTATTTATTAAGAGGATAAGCTCTTCTTCTGCATGCAAACCTCCGAGACGAGGCAAGAGGGTCGCCGTCACTCTGGCAGCCGAGACGCTGCTGATTTGAGGGTCTGCTACTTGCCACGATAGTGGCTGCAGACAAGGCCTCAGCCAAAATGTGGGTACAGGTAGAAATTGCCATGGTGATATTAAGGATCTGAAATTTAAATTTTGGTCAGAATTTAAAGCTGCTCCAGGAAAAGTTAACAGTGAAACCAAACTACTGGTCTTTCAAGAAATTGTTTTGTCCAGTTGTGTGTGGAGGAACCTGGCCTAAACCTCACACATAGTAGTTCATGTCATTTATTTATAAGACCATGTAGGTATTCTTTATACCGATTGTCTTTTTAAAGAGCTAAACCTAAATAAAAAAAGGTCTGTATTCACCAAACTATGGTAGGAGTGCTAATCTTAAATCAATTCCACCTCCATATAATCTTCTTTATGATATACATAAAAAGATGTGAAGTTGCCACATAAAGCGGTACATCAATACGAAGCACACTGAGAGCAACCGCGTTCAAAAGATGAGCATCAGTAAGATGCACGAGGCGACCAGCTGTTCTGTACCTCTCTAAATGCCCTGAAAATGCCAGATTTGGACAGGCTTAAAAGATGAGGGGAGGAAAAACCCCTCTTTTTCATGGGTATCCCACTCAGTCAGTGTTGATTGAATGATATCAAAGGCTAACGACACAAGATCAACCCTCCTACACACTCCTCATAAATAAATTTTGCACTCCAGAAGTGTATTTTTTTTCAGTATGGCACATGAGATACACTGTATAAATTATGACAGAGATGCACTAATGGAAAATGGATGCATTGCTTTGCAAACACAATCTAGTGAAACTGAAAGAGCGTATCAATTGCATAAATATGTTTACCAGCATTGTTCTTCATGCTACTGACAAAGTAATGATATCAGAAGAAATGTAGTTTGTGTCGTGTCCATCTGTCCATATCTGCTCTTGCTCACTACTACGAAAGGCACAGACATCAGTTCTGTACTTGTTGAAAGTTTGCGAATGTGATTATGTGCCCAAACGGAACCATTATTCAGTGGAAATTGTGTTGAAATAACAACAAATGATGAAAACAGTTACACTTTCTTCCTCCCCACCTCAGACCCCACATACATATTCATGCCCCCCCCCGCAACCTCCCTGTAGATGGGGGCCATCTTTAATTTGTAGGAAGTCTACAACCCAGCTCCACCCATGTGAAATGGCAAGTGAGTGAAAGTGAAGTGAGTTTAATGAAATGTGACAAAATAGCTTCATCATGAAGTCCAGACAGTTTTTCTTCAACTATGATGGCAAGTGAAAACTTAAAAATACACAGTAGCACTACTCACACTGGTTACTACTCTGGTTGGTCAACTACTAGACTGAAATATCTAACTCTGGTTTGTCTCAAACTTTTGTACAGTGATTCATGTTCCCCTGAGGATAGAGCACACTGACATGGCGATGCTGCCCTCACTTTTCCTCTTGGTGGCATTTTAGGCTCAGAACAAAACGTCTCGCCAGCTAATAGATTGATTGCAATGTCAGACTTTCATGTCCTGCTTCGAAATAATTGTAATAACGAGTCATAGTGTGTACTCCCACTCATTTCTTGTATATGTTATGTATTGTCTATGTTTTGCACTTTTTAACTATTTCTATGTCACTTTCTATGCAAGTACTTGAGAGCAATGATAAACTGGAGTCAAATTCCCTGTATGTGCACTTGTAGCTGATTTTGATTTGCACACTAAACTACTGAAAGATGGTGAGCATGAATGGCATTATACCGATGTGATATCGGCGTGCTTTGTTATTGTGGGCATGTTAGGAAGCGAACGCTGGCAGCATGGTTAGCATTTCTGCAAAAAAAAAAAAAAAAACTGGGTTTGGACAGTAATTTTATAATGACTTCTGTATAATGCCAGTAGAGCTAAAGATCCAACCTAACTTGACAGGTCCACCACTTCTCTGCTGAATGCAATGTTTGTTAAGTGCAAAGTCAGCCTCAATCCATGCATTCCCCCCCCCCCCCCCCTCTGTTATAGGCCAATCTTTTCTTTCTTTGAGCGAGCACTCAGCGATGAACATCCCTGGGCTAACGAGCGCCTCATCGATTTGTTCAGGACAAGGAGAGATAAGAGAACAAACAGGTTGAGAGGCAGGAGGGGAGGGTGGGGGGTGGGGGTGGCGGTGAGAAGAAGAGCAGAAAGAACCAGGAATTCAAACAGTCTTTCGCCATGTTTTAGAACTAAAAGGTCTTCAGTTCGTTCCACCTGCAAATCGCCCTCCGAAGGGGATGCGGATGAAACACCTTATTATGTGTTAAATGTCAGGGCTGTATCATTAGCAGGCTGCTCACTTGTATGACTGAACAATGATTCACCCGGCTGGAACTGTTCCCGGTGACACAGAAGTGTAGTATTCGTGTCACATTACCACTGTACCTGTGAGGAGCATTCACGCTGCTGATAAGTTCCTAATGATATCATCTCTCTGTTCATCTGCAGGGAAGCCTCCCGCTCTAACAGTGAGCTGTCTTACTAAGTGACAAACTTAACTTTTTGTTTCATCTGCGAGAACTTTAAGATGAAGTACAAATCACAAGGAGCCTTCAACTTCAGTGGCAGCACAAGTGAACGTAGGTCAGAGGTTAGGAATCGGGCGTGTAAACAGGAAGTTGTGCTCTCAAATCTCTCCTTACTCAAACTTTAATGTGCCATCACAGTAGCACCAGTCTGTAAATACTCACTTCTTTCATTCACTTTGATTATAGGCCCTGTCACCAAGGGCGTAGGTTTGGCTTCAGAAGTCTTTACAACAAAGGCTTACTATCATTTACCACATCATCTTTGATTCATGATCACTTCTAGTGTTTTGTTTTTTGGAAAATAATCTGAAAAGAAATCAAAAACGGCTAAATTATTATTATTTACCCAAAAATAGAAGTGGGCTTTTTCAGCCCTGAGCAGTGTCTGCAGTCTTTCCTCATAAGCTGCACACCGTCCCAACAAAGTCCACCAAGAAGATACAGTCGCTAATATGTTGCGCCTTGGAAACCAATCACTACTGCTTGTAAAGTATAATACCCTGGGCGCATGGTGAAATCTGAAGGTGACTCCGGTTTTAACATTTTGATCAACTCAGAGCTTCTCCAATCTGGGTTTAGGGGGTTGGATGGTAAGATATTTTTCACAGAAATTAAATTTTAGTAGATAATGGTGTCAAATATTAAACATAGTGTATGGGCAGAACTAAAAATGAAGAAAATGACACATGCATCCTAAATCGTGAGGATATGCAAGCAAAAAGGCAATTTTTTTTTTTTGAGTGAGGTGATCTCCCCACTAAATACAACCATCGACAATATTAACACCAAAACCCTCCAGTGGATTTATTTTTGTCTTATTCGTATTTAGGTGGATGTAAATTAATTTAGTGCTGCACCTTGTTGGAACATGTCAGACCCGATCCTTCCATTATGCCACACACACCCACAAAAGGGAATTAAATCCTTTGTAAATATCAAACTAAAGCCTCCCAGTCAAAACAAGGACTCTCCTTGATAGCTGTCTCACAATCGCAAGCTGTCAAATGAGGCGGGTTGCTTGTTTGGGGGTGGCGGAAGGAGGGACTAGGATGAGGGCCAATCCTTCTTAGTGTCAGCGATAAAAATCCATCTGATTGAAATTGCAGGCCATTATGATATGAGAAGTAGAGTGCTGGAGAGATGGGGAGAGACGGGGAGAAAGGGAAAGTGGCTGCACAATTGCTGAGGTGCTCCTTTCTTTTCATTTTCAGATGAAAGCTAATTACGCGGTGTGGCGAGAAGACGGGGCGGCGTGCACGATGCAGGAAACGGGGAGCCGAGGTGGTTAATTGGGGTATGTGATTACACAGGGCTGTAGTTAGAAGGAATTAGGCAACAACACACTCGGCAGCACAGCTCATCATGGGGAGAGTGAAAGGAGCGGGCGATAACGCGGATATCCTCTGCACTCAGCAGACCTTGCTCTCGACAGAAGCTCTATGAGGCCTACAGACTGAGATCTGACTTTTAGATTTGAAGTCACACAACATCAGACTGTTACTACACTTCCCACAGTTTGCTTGATATCAAAGCTTTGCCCGTTCTCACCTTTCCCCTTGGATGTTCTGTTGAGGCTTGTGTTTCAGTGGGTGGTGCCCTTTTTCTGACTACTATGCTAAACGCCCACTTCTTAATCCTTTTAACTATAGAAGAAATCACTGCTGCTGTTGCTGCAGATGTAAAATGCACCAACCTTCTGTGGAGATCATTTCTTTACATTCCTGGAGATGACCTATGAGAAACATTTATCTTGGGTTAATTCTTTGGATCATAAAAAGGCAGTGACTCTTAATTATCCTTCAGAAGCAATGACTCAACTGTGCATCTGTGTAAGAAGCCATCAAAACTGAAATAATACTATTGTCAGTCCTAGCAAGTAGATTAAAAATCCAAGGCTTTAAACAAGTTAATACAACTATCCTGTTAACTTTTTGTGGGATGATTCAGAACAGCAAGCTTTTTAAAGATCAGCACTAGATCTTGTCATTTAGAGGGAAATGGGTGAGGACAAAATTTGGTGCAGCTTTGCTCTTTATAATATTCATTTAGACACAAGGTTGTTTGCCTGGTGCTGTCAGTTGCAAGCACCTTCCTTCAAGGTTCTAGGATTCACTTTTCGCAACCAGATTTCTACCATTGGTCCAAGACTCAAACCATCATCCCTCCATTTATAAGACAATCCTTTAACCTTGAGGTTTCTACCAAGCTTTGAACACCATCAATATGAACATTTGTATGGTTGACCTGACATAACTGCACCTTAACCCTTACATGGTCGAATCAGCCGAAGCAGAAGATGACCTACAGCATGAACCCTTTCTCACTGTGAGCACTATAGATGACACTTCAACGACCTGCACTCTAAATTCCCCAACATTATCTCCATGCTAGATGGTCTTTATTGATCTGCATGTTATTCAAAGTGTCTCCCTTCCTCTTCGTGTAGACCCTTCTCCTTTTATGTTGAAGAACAAAAGAACCGACCATGAAAAGATGTTGGAAGGGTGAGTTAGGGGCTGTTACCACTCTGCTACAAAACTAAAGGGAGGGTTCGACTGGGTGGTATAAGCACAAAGTTATGCCAAAGACATATTTATGAGGGTGAAGAGAAGGAATTGTTGGAACAGTGGGAACATCCATCTTCCTGCCTCTTTATCTCTTCCTTTTAATTGTTTTCTCAGGCATTACTCAACTCTGGTCGATACAGATCACCTGTGAATGCTTTAGGAAAGGGTCCATACATAAGTGCCTTGAGTTTGCATGAAAGGCTACTGTAATGCTGGACCAACCAATGAAGGTCTATTAATTTTTACCACCCATTGTTACACCAGAAGCGCGTTATGTAGAACGTACTGTAGTGCGATGAAGATTTAGCTTTGAGATGATAAAATACTCATCTTTACGAGCCTCAAAAATATGGGTATGACAACCAGGCCAGTGGCTCCCAAAGTGGGATCAAGACCCCTCAAGAAGTCCCATGATACATCTGAGAGGTTGCTTTTCTTTATTCTTGGCTTTGTTTGAAATGCCAAGAGTTTTACTTCTTTGGGCCTCTTCTATACTATTAATATGAAAAAATCTGTTCCAATACATATAATATACATATAACACCTGTGGACATAAGTCAAATGTAGACTGTACTTTGCTCTAAAACCTATAAAAACCTGTGAAACAGGACAGAGGAAAGAGAATGATAATAAAATGTGTCCCCAAATACACCTTTCTAAGATCCTGTCTGTAGCCAACAGGTTAATTTATGAACACATGCAATGTTACACCAGCATGTGGGGAATATCTGAGACATTAAGGCACTGACCATAAACTGAAAGAAATGGTCATTGTAAGCCCTTCCATCACTCCTTTGTCTCTGCAGCTACTGTACACGTGTGATGTTGTGTGATCTTTACATGAATATGAATTTTTGCCACTTGAGCGCTCTCGTGTCCGGTTCTTGCTCCTCTCCTGTTGTGACTTGACCGCTTCTTTTCCCAGAGGCCTGTTTTGTCCAGCAAGCCCTTTTGACCAGCCGTGTTAGCCTCTCGCATCAAAGCCGCATCTGCAGAAGTAGCACACATCAAAGCCTCCTGAAATGAAACCTTGTTGTCGCTGGATGGCCGTTTTGCCTTTGAACCTCCCCGCCCCGATCTGCGTGACAAAGCTTCAATTAGCCGACATCAGAACATTTGAAAACATAGGGAGCAGCGCTATCCCCCTCCTTCCATCTCTCATCCTGGGCCTTCTTGATTCACAAACGCTTTGTTTTTGGTGAATTATTCCTGCCTAGTCAGCTGCTGTTATTGTTAATCAATCTTAACCACCCACACACTGATGAAGGTAACTCACAGATGAGAGCAAACAAAGGCAGATTAGACTGAATGTATTAGAGGCGTTGGTGGATGTATGAAAGGGCAGCTTGGTACTGGTGGTGTGGGTTGAGGTTTTAAAGGCTATGTATGTCTTTATCAGATACTATTAAGGGTGAGTCTGAAGTTGTTTTGCTGTTTTTCCTTGTTCACAATTGGGAAAGAATATAAGTACAAAATGTTGCTAAGCATTTGTTGTAAATCATACAGAGATAGTGAGGGATGGTTGCGGTTAGTGTGTATGGAGAAAATATGGTTAATGGTCCATATATTGCATTTTCATTTTCCTATATTTCTTAAGGAGAAAGCTTCTTTGGAAAAAAACTGTCAATCAGCTTCATGAAACACAGTCTTTGACCTCAAAACTCAACAGCAGAGCATTTTCAGGAGACTTCGAAATGCACACAGCAGGAAGTCATTCCTTCCAGATGCCATCACTCTGTAGACTCTTTAAAACAGTTTTTTGAAATCTGTCATATATCAGATCAATCTCATATTTCAGGGATCATTATAGGCTGTATGAACCCAGTAGCTCGAGTATATTGGACAGTGTATATTCAGCACACAGAGCAACGCTTGGCCTTTCTTTGCCTGTATTTTTTTTTTTTTATATTTTGAATGTTTATTTTGCATTTTTACACTTTTGTCTCTTTTGTTATTGTTTATTTATTATATTTACCTCATCATAAACAGTATTATGAAGAAAATGGAGGAAAACTGGGCTTTCATTGAGATTTCAAAGAACACTATGAACTGAAGCGTGATGTCCTGTGCGCTCGTGGTGTTATGAGACCAACAGCCACTAGATGTCACTCTAAGATGTGATAAAAATCTAAAGCTCGGCCTGCTGTGCATACGCCGCCTCCAGAGTCAAGGTAGTTTAGGAAAAAGCAGTTAACAGAAACACTTCTACTGTCAAGCTGTTAATACTGCTGATCTAAAAAAAAAATGCTGAAATAAAATTTCATGAATTAAAACAAATTTTCTGTTTTTGTTCATGTTCGTTTCATTTATGCTGCACTTTGACACTTTACAGACTGGATTTTGATTGGAAACTACAAATCCCAATTAGCTCCAAAATATATGAAAGGTTAATCATTAAAATGCTGTAAATGTTTATCATTATTTAAAATTCTATTAAAAATCTGAAGAGAAGAAAACAATCTGTTGTTGCATCGTTACCGGATGCACAATTTAATGTTTAATTTCTAGCTGCTGGTCAATGGGGGGAGGGGGGCTTTCCAAATGGTGGATATCTCATTTTAGCACAACAGTCATTTTGGGTTGGCTTCTATAATAAATGCCTATAAAAGCAGATGCCTTTGTTATCTGTTTTTACTCTGAACCACCTAGCACTCACAGTGAGCCACCTCTCCTCAACAGATTGCCATTCAAGCTAATTTATGCAGGGTAACCTTTTGTAAAATGTCCATATGCTTGATATGCCTCCCTTCACACGGGCGTGTGCTAAGCAGCTCACTGTAAACACAGATGGACCAAACTGCTGCAGAAATTGAGGTGAACATCTGTATGGAAGATATCTAATGTACGCTTTTGCCATTATGTTGCTGTCCCATATGGAAACAATTCTGTGAGTGTGTATGAAGCGTGTGCCAATGCAAATGCATGGGACAAATGTTATTTGCTTTTGCATGCAATCAAAAGCAAATTTATCTTTACAGCTCATTCATAAAAAATATTTGGAATTTGTTTTAATCAGACATTTTCATTTTTAATATATAAATCTATGTTAATATGGATGAGGAGGGACTACTTTTTGTCTCAGCACAGACAGCCAATGATGACTGAGTCCAAACATCTTCCCCTCAGAAAGCTGACTCAAGTTATACAAAGGCCACTGATGAGGTGAATGAGTTTCCCTCTGCCATATAATCTCCTTGTTTTGCTGCCACTCTGAAAGAGATATTTGAGGGGGTCTTTCCCTTTTTTTTTTTTTTACCTCTAAATGAGGATTCCTGTTATTATAATTTGGCCTGAAAATTATTAGGCAACATATTGCTGGCTATCAGGAGACGCCTGGCTCCTGTGAATGGCAGGTATGGTATTATCTCTGCCTTTTCAAGGAGCTGCCGGTTTGCTAATGATTGAATTAATTCAACAATAGCAAATTACTTTTTTCTCTGTTTCAATGGCAACCTTGTGAGGAAGAATCAAAGAGCAGTTCCTCAGGTGCCATGTCATCTTTGGGAGAGAATGGTGGGTAAATAAAACAAAGAGGAACAAGGCGTTAACAATTTAAATAGGCATTAGTAAGTCATAACCCTCGGAGCACGTCTCTCATCCTACCTCCCGCAATCCATGTTTAGGATTCACTGGATTTAATATAATAAATGCACTGTTTATAAATTTAGATAAACCCATGTGACATTTAAGTGTAATTCTCATTTAAATGGGACACTTTGCCTCCAAGTAAGCGAATGTGTTAGAATAACATGAAATCTGCATTCTATTACAAACACCAAGTGTGTTTTACATAATTTCACCGACTGTCTGAGAAAATGAATAAACAAAGAATTATGTAAAATGTTGTGATGTGAATGACTGAAATAATGCACACGCTTGAGACGTGTGTAAGGGGGTGGCGAGCTGGCACTGGCTCTGTGCACAGTATGGGTGGAGGTAAAAATCAGGGCAACAACAACTTTTAGGAGAAACTAAATATTTAACAGAAAAGACAGAGCCATATTTTATGACTGTTTTCCATTAACTTCCACCAGCCAAAGTCAAAATGCCAGAGATTCGTGTCAACTTTTATTTATTACATTGATTTTTCTATTTTATTTTTTGAGAATAAATGTTTGCTAGAATATGTAGACAAATTATGCTTCACTTGCACCTTATTTTGAATTATAAATTAGGTTATAAAGCTTAATCAGTGGCTTGTTTTTTCATATTTCTGAGTTTTCTGGTAAAATGGGAACAAATATTATATGTTTATTGCTGAATTAGTGGGTTTTCTGTCTACCTGTGTAAGTCCTCTGTGGCAGCTGGAGTCGAGCTGAACTTGTTGTACTTCATCAAGGCGATATCCAAAACAAGATGATTGAACTTTGCCACTGGCCCCGCTGTTGTTTTTAATGGTGATGCATGGATTTTCTTTAACACGCTGCCAAGGGACTCACATTAGCATGCCATTTAGAACCTGCATTCTTGCCTGAAATAACACTTATTGCATAATATCCCGATGAACAAGCTCCGGTAATACACCACAATTAAGCTGGAAAGCGTTTTGCATCTGCCAACCCTCCACTAGCCACGATTATTTGGCAGTAAGTACACAAAGGGTTATGGGCAGTCGTTTGATGGACACACAGGCCTTTTGATTTTTAATTGTAATTGTAATCCTCTCCACTTGAGGACTTGGAAATGCATCGTTTGAACCCCCCCTCTCTCCACACACATGCACACCACCACCACTGCCGCCACCTCCCTCCATCCCTCTACCCACCCCCCCCACACACACACACACTTCTTCCTCCTGTGGTGGAGATGTGGAGTATTCAGCGGCTGCCCACTTCTCGCCGGCGTGTAGCATTAAAAGGTGTAATCCCACTGAAATGTAAATCACAGTTCTTGAAAACAAATTACGCACAAAGATAACAGGGCCATCGCTCTATCAATAAGGCATCAGACTGGGCCTGAGCAGTTTCTCTGTGTGTGTGTGTTTGTCTGTGTTTTTTTTAATATATATATTTCAGGGGGGCCAAATTGCAGCAGGCCTGTTATCAGGGGTAATGGTGAGCTGTCAACCAAGCCAGGTTGATTACAAGGTTATAGTAAACAATCCCGTCTAACTGCTGTGGACAGACTGAAGGAGGGGGCAGACGAGGAGCGCACATCACATTCATCAAGCAGATTTAAACGAACGCTCAGGGGTTCGATGGTTGCCATCACCGGCTCCCCCGTCTCTCTAACTCATGATAATTGCACCTATTTCAGCTTCTCCTCTGGTCATTTCTCTGTGCAGACCTTCACTTAGTTATCCCATCTCTCCATCAACCTGCTTGTAATATTAGCAGAGATGAAATTTACGAAAGTGACTGTCAATTTATCTGCTGCTTGGTTTCAGAAAGGATGGTGAATGTTGCAGAGAGCTCCATCTGAAAATGACGGTAAAACCTTACGAGAAAGAGAGGTGTAAACAGACGTAAAGCGAAAAGAACGCCGGAAAAATGTCATCTATTGGAACATTGATTGATTTGATCTTATGTTCTGCTCAACATTTATTTTCCGGCACCCACAGATACATATGATAAACCTGCAATATCTAAGACAAGATTCATCTCCCGTTTGAAACATAGCTTTCATACATGTCTTCTCTTCAAATCTGTCTTACCACTTTCCACAGAGGCGTGTGATCAATCTGAGGTTGCAATACAGGCCAAGTGTGTATTTAGGGGGAGAACCAGCCCCTCTGCTCTGGCATTTCTGCCTTCAACAGTGCCATTATTGAGCTCAATCAGCTCCTTGTTAGTGCCAAAGTCATCCAATTAAAGGGCGCTGGAGAAACAAATTTGCTACAAATCAAGCTCATTGATGTCCTGTGAAGTTGAGAGAGGGGTGAAGAGAGAGAGGTCGGGGTGGCGGGAAGGGTTACGGGAGCAAGGATTAATTTCAGCAAGGTTGCCCTCTCCCTGCCCCAAGTTGAAGCCATGATAGTAAAGATACACGGGCTGCTGGGAGAAGAGGCCAGCCTTTCTTGGGCCTTCTCCATTTAAAGGGTGGGTGGAACAATCGGCTCCGTTGTTCAGGCCGGAAAAGTGATGAGGTTGCAAATGGAATCCCGCAGAGGGAAACAAAAGATGAGGAGACTGTTTAGTGCAACCGGACCCTCGGGTAGGTGCCCCTCTTGGATACGTTAATTGATCTCATTTGTTACCTATACCTGCCCGATCAAGCTGCTATCACTGCCGGGTAGAAGCGAGGGCGCAGCTGAGCCTTACACAGGCTTGCGGTGTCATTTCCTGTTAAGAAACACAAAGGAAGCTATAGAATGGACAGGGTGTGAAGGAAGTAAAGGAGATCAACATGGAAGAAAAATAAGAAGGGAGGAAGGTGATGCAATGCAAGAGAAAGGAGAGTACAGTAAAAGTGAGACAGAGTAGAGAGAGAGTGAGCAGAGGGCAGCCTGTCCTGTCAGTCCGATGCTCTAGTCTTACAGGCTTCATTTCACCGAAGCTCCGATGGCCCCCGAAACTAGACACTCCCAAATATCCCAATTACACCTGCACTTCTTGTCCTTTTGTAATGGGAATTCTGCTTCCCCCCCCCCCTCTCCCCTCCCTGCATCTCCACACACACAAAGTGGACAATTGTCCAGCGTGGAGCTGAGACGACCTGCTCAAACATCCATGTCTGTTTTACTGGAGGCAGGCGGATCGGATGTGCTTTTAATGGCCTTAACTGGACACTGTATTAGTCTGCAGGTATGTAAACTGTATGTCTGCCTTCTATTGCAGAAGTGGAGTTAGGTAAATTCCTGATGCCTTCTGTATGATCCCAATGCTGCATGTCTTATTCATTAGGAGCGAGAAAGTTGCACACAGATTTCCCATTTATAAAAGCCACGAGACATCAGGAAGCACAGAGCTCACAGTAAAAAAAATGAAAGCTCCAAAGGTCCAAATCAGTGGAATAATGGGAAATCTTCTTGAGAGTATACACTGCAATGGTGGATTTGTGGCGTCGTTTGCAGTCTTTCCACATTCCTATTCTTCCGTATTGCTAGCTGTGTTCACTTCAACCTTTTTCATTATCTAATGAGTGATGTACTGACTATGCACAAGCCAAGGAGGCAGTGAAAGTCTCTGAGGACTTTACCCCCTGTGTTTTTGTGAGCTGATTTGCTACCCCTTGGTTGAGCAATGATGTGCATATCCTCTTGCCCTCAGCGAGACAAAGTGCAAGTTTGTTTGTTCAAGGTCTCTGAAAAGTGAGCGTGCGATCTCTAGCTGTGCTCTTTTGTCTCAGCATGTCTTTTGCAACTTCGCCCCCCTCCTGCCGGCATGTCTTCTCAGCTGGCATGGCAGGGTGAGAGCTCTCCAAGCTGCCCGCAGCTTCTCATGCATCCTGCTTGGCTGTCACAAGACGAGATGGGCGCCATTCAACCCAATTAGTGAAATCCACTCTGATGTTACGAAGAGGGGAGAAAAAAAAGAGAAAGAAATCACATTTTTATTTCGCCCCCTGTCCGTCATCTGCCAATTTCACTGGAAGTAAGAGAGTGGCACCAATTAATGACCGTGGGCCGGAGGCGGCACCAGCACTGGCACTAGAACAACATGTTTCAAGCGTCGGGTGGCATCATGCAAGGCCTGCTTCCCTACTGACGCTAAAGCAAATGAAATGAGACTAATAGGGAGCTCATTTCCAGCCGCTGATTAAAAGGCCTGGGAGCTCCTGAGGCATCGCCCATGTCCAGGTTTAGGCCTGGCATCACGGGGCCTTCACATTGCTCCTGTAATGTCATTTTGGACATCAGCACGTCTGTCTCCCTGAGGTCATCCTTCTTCAGACTCTCATTTTGTTTGTTCTGCAGCAAAAGCGGGCTAGGAAATCTACACTTTCCTTTGGGGTGTTAATTAAGGGGAGCATCCAAAATTAATCAGCAAATTCACTAGGGCGAAGGGCGATGTGTCTGAAGGCCTGGAAACAAAGTCCGTGAAACGCCCGCGGAGAAAGGAGCCCTCGGCTATGGCCAGGCAGAAAAACAAGTGCACAGACGGTGATCTGACACAAAAATTCATGTAAGTATAAAATTTTACACTCATTTTCCCTGTCAGCTTGTCACAATGAATTATAAAGGTTGATTCGCTTATCTGGCTAAGGGAGATCACACACGCCCGGTCATATGAACACCATCATATGGTCAGTGTCTGCTGTTGGAGGCCTGTGCTAACCACCAAGCTAAAGCTACAATGTTAGAACCACAGGAGGTTGGTCACTTGTCCCGCTCGAATCGATGACTCTCAATCAAGAGTGTGCAGGCCATTTCAAAAAGATGCAGCAGTCATGAATTCAAACCGCTCCTTTGTTTCGGGTTTCTACCTTCAGTAGAATCTTTTGCAAGGTTCAGCCACTTCCTTTCTCCTTTCATTCACCTTATCCCTACTTTCATTACGCAAGCATACTTAGATAACTCTCCATTTTTGTCTTTCAATTTATCTTTGGAGTTTTTTTTTGCCACATTCTCTAATTAGCACAGTGCCTGCAGGCTATTTGTGACCTTTCCATATGTAAATAAATGGATGCTTCCCTCCCTCTCCCCTTTTTCTCCCCTCTTTCTCTCCCCTCTTTTCTTTCCCTCTCTCTGACTTACAGTGACAGGATGAGTGCAGTTGGAGTGAGCCAGTGCTCATCTGTGGATGGATGACACCACTCAAGGCATGTTTGGCAGCGGCTGCGGTGATATCGGGGAGCGAGGTGTTTGGGAGCTTGGTGATTGACAGCTGCCACGTGTGACACTGCCAGCCTGACACAGTGCGTGGCAACTGTCTCCTGTCACTTCCCCTCTCCTCATCGCTCCTTGCGCCGAGGCGCCGCGTCACTCACGCCGTCCTTAAAGCCCCCTCGCCCAGGGTGCTTCAGCGTCTGTGCAGCTGGAGTGCACTAACTGAGTGCACTTCAGAGAGGCCTCACTGCCCAACAGCAGTAGTTTCTTGATCTTGAACAAAAGTTTGTTTTATACTTTGGAGTAATTTGGTATTGACTAGTGGTGGGAAAAGGTTTGAAATCTGTAAACAACTAAAGTAATTCCTCTGGATGTATAGGGAGTTTCATGAGATCTACCTGGTGAGATACCACCAGTCTTTACAGTAGTTGCACAGCACAACCTTTCATGGTTGTCAACCTCAAAGTTCTAGTGCCAACAAATCCCAACTAATCAGACACCCCGGATTTTTAAAAACAGCAAGGAACAAGAGTTTTTTTTACTTTAGCAGTGTGTTTTGGTACAAGTTTGAAATCACACTGTTACTTTATTACAATTAAAGTCTATTTTCTGACAACATTTTGTACATTTCTGCATTATAGCATTGCTGCTTTTACACAAAACCCTTTTAAATACTGCAGTTAAACATCCCAGACTGGCTATAGCTAAATGCCAGATGGCAGACACAGTATGCACATATGTTATGTCTGCATGAATTTATAATCCATTGAAAAAAAAACCCAAAACTAAGTTTTGCAAAAAGACTCACAAATCAAACTAGATTATCATTTTCATCCCATGAACCTGTTTAAAATGGTTTTATTTGCAAACTGGGTCATAACTGCCACCATAAAGTTTTCCTCTGTTTCCCCGTGATGCTTAGAAACCACATGACATGGCATGAGAACATTGATTTTTCCCGGTTGACCAGTCAGTCCCACAGCTGTCTCTCGTCAGTTACCTTTTGTTGACAATTTAATGTATTCACTTCATCCAATGGCTGCCAGCAAGGGTGCAGCAAACTATGTGTGATGTGGTTCAAGCACTGGCCCTACTGTGGGCCGACCAAACAGTTGACAGTGTGTGTCAAGGACTGAAGAAAAGTGACAAAATAAATTAAGTTAATGTCAAACAAATTTTACATGTGTCAGTGTCTGGCAATGTCTGTTTCAGCATTTGTTTGCTTTATTAATCAAGTGCTATCCTTCAATTTGCATATTTTCTTTTTCTAACAGATGATATCTTCATTGTGTTCATCCAGAATGAATTGGATTACATGGAGAAACATATGAAAGCATGTTGTGAGTGAGACCCTGCTGAGTTTGGAGTGAATATTAAGAATTCCCTCTCGCTGCTGAAGTCAAGTTACACGCAAGTTAATGTAATTCAGCCATAAACCAGTGTCAGGACCCCGGTTTGAATAATAGACTCTCTGGCTACTCACCAGGCTCTGCTCACAGAGATGACTTTGGGGAAACAATGTGAAAATACTACATGTGAAGTTGGTGAGACTTCCTGGCTGCTGAAGAACTTTTCTCAACACCAAAAATGGAATATGCTGCCGGTATGAATCCCAATATGGATTCTTATTCCTCAGAGACAATCCAAAGTGTTTTTACTCACATTAGCATATATTACAGAAAAGGCTGCTAGATTGCCAAACTAAATCACTTTAAAAGACAAATGCATACGGCGAGTATGAAAGTGAACCCAGTTATTATGGCATATTAATTGATGATAATCTTTTTTGCCAGTTCACCACTTAGAAATGGGTGATCTCTGACCTGTGCTGGTGATAAATATAGATGGAGAGCAGGAGAGGCAGCTGATAAACACAGATGAGTGCACGCACGCACGGCAAATAACTTAGGAGAGTTGTCATCTCCTGTGCACACACGCCGCTCCACAGACGAGACAAGATACAGCAAGTAAATAAAGCTGAAATATATGCGACATAATTGTTTTACCCAGGCATTACATTTAATGCATGAATAATGTCTACAAATGGCAGGTCTCTTCCTTTCATTTTCTAGAGAGAAGTGTATTTACGGACTGCTGGTGGTCCCTGGAGGCCCCCTCCCCCCCCTTAGTAGTATTTAATACCTCTAAAGTGCATAATTGCTGATCAGAGAGTCTGCGATGCTCTGTTTGGTGTGTAAAGGACTTCTTTCAACAAGGAGTGGAGAAGAGAAGGGGGAAGGAATGCTACACCTCTGGTATCATGTGCCATATTTGTTCACAGCGTCTGGTAGTAGCAGAGGCAAACACAACGGCAGAGTGGCTGTCTCAGTAGTATGCTGGTATCTCTTTACCGGGGTCTTTTTGTGAGAGAGAACAGCCTGGGTTGTCATGTAGCACTGACTAACCATTGGGTGCACAGAAAGCCACTTAATAAGTAAAGGCTCACAGTGTGATTCTGATCTGGTCTGGTGACCTCTGGAGAGGCACACCCACAGGCTCTCTGTGTCCCTTGGTGTCCATGTCCCCCGCAACCACAAAGGGTGGCAGGGACGTGACATCAACATTACCCCCCACCCGTACACAAACCAAGCACCTGCTCAGCCGCCAACAACCACCTCCGCAACCCCCCACCACACACACACCAACCCCCAGAGTGGTGTCCCCAGCCAGGGCCACGGCGCATTCCAGCCCGACACTGATGCGAGGTGACCGGACTGGCCGGTTCACACGGCCCTTCCAGAGGCGCTGGGGCCACAGCCAGAGTCGCATGCAGACAGCTGGAGGAGATGGGAGAGGAGGAGGAGGAGGAGGAGGAGGATGCAGGGTACAAACAGCCATAAGAGAGAACAAGTGGAGTTAAAGTTGGCAGGTTCAGCAGAGCAGCTGAATGTCAGTAAGAGCAGCCAAAGCAATGCCTGAGAGTGAACAGAGAAAACTTGCTGAAGTAATAATCCATGGTGCTTGTGTGTTTGCAACATATTTCAGTGTTTTCTTGAATCTTTTTTGAATGCAATTAAAACATCTTCTGCACGAAACCTAATAATTCAAGGTTTTTTTCAGGAAAGACTTAAAGCTCAAAGTGAGGGCTTATAATTACTCAAACCTGTAAAAGCTTTTTTGAATTCGCTATTTAGTGGATGCATTATTTTTTACATGTGTGTTAATTGTTTCTACCAAAGGACCCCAGACGAAAATGAGTAACAGTTACAGTAACGGTTACATCAAATGGTAACCGTTATATTTGATATTGCACATTGTCCATTACAAATAAAATAAATAAATGCAATGCTGAAGTTAGCTAATAAGAATAATAAAGTGGATTGATGTTGAATCGCTGCTTTTGTCATTAATTTATTAATTTATAGACATTTATAGCTATACCTGTTGTCAGTGCAAATCTAAGGTCAAATGCTCTTTTTCTGTCCACTACAGAAGAAAAATATTTGTGTGTATATATATATATATATATATTGCCAGTCTATATATATATCTATATATATCTATATATATA